>OZ034977.1:6509527-6639527 GCA_964030785.1 Siderastrea siderea | reverse complement strand
TTGAACAAAAGAAATGTATCCCAAGGACATGACTTTAAGAACAATCATAAGATCCATAAGAACAGTCATTGCAGGGAATTGATAAATGTCATCCTTCTCTGGTTGCGCTTGGCATAGTCGTCAATAATTGGATCATAATCCAGAGCTATGTCCTTGTGAATAAAGAGCAGCAACAGTGTGTTGAGGCGGTCTTCTCTCGTGGTGCTACTAAAATCACTCTTTATAAGGCGCAGTGATGAGTTGTTACGTTCCACAGTTGCACTTGTGACAGGGGCGACGCCTGTAGCATCTTTAAGTTTGTCGGTTTGAAGCTTGTTGATAAGGGTGGTTGATTCGAAAAACGTTCGATAAATTTTCTTATTGGTAATATTTATCAAAGAAAATATATCTAAAGTAACGAAGCACGAAGTACCATCCGACAGACGTTGTTTACGAAAGAAAAGAAAAATCCCGGACAAAAGGGGGGCCGCGGCCCCCTCGGCCCACCCCTAAATCCGCCCCTGTTTTGAGTCCGGATCCCGACACTTTTTCGTTGCGGCCTAACAGAGCCCGCGAACATTACAGCATCAGCTCTGGCGCATGACAATTAATAACAAACAAGATGGCGGCCGCAGTGGAAGCGAGAACCTGTGGATCTTGTTGTCTGCAATTGAAGGAACTTCTTAAAAGCTACGAAGAGGAGCTAGGCCTAAAAGGAAAGGAATTTGATGGCACTAAGAGTAAGTATCCAGAGGGTAGTTTTGCAGCAATGTTTCTATTCAAATTTTGTTCAGCTGTTTCGTTCGAGTGTGTGGCTGTCAGCTGCTGTTCTACACCTTTTGAATTCGAAGGCGTATATTTTTGTGGCTTTGCTGGGTCGGTTGTAGTTCTGTGAAAACGGATAAACACGGGATGTGAAATGATTTCAAGGCTACAACGGGATTTGAACCCATGACCTTCGCGATACCGGTGCTTTGCTCTATCAACTGGGCTATGGAGCTTTGAGATGTTGGGAACAGGTCAGTTGTGGAATCTAATATCCCGCATATATGTGTAAAGGATTACGTGGAAGACATCTATATATGAATTCGCCGTGTGTAGCTTTTTTCACCCTAGAAAGGGTAAATGTGTTTAGACCATGTTCTTACTTGAGATTTTAATTTACTGAGGTCAAGTTGCCTCTATACAATCGTACAATTTTTATGTTGGCTCAGATAACAAAAGTTAAGCAGGAAATTAAGCACAGACGGTTGTGAGCCACAGAAGAATTTTCCCTTTACAGTACTTGCCTGTTTTTGTCCCTCACCAGAAAGACTAAAAACTCCTGTTTTGGAGTTTGGTGGCTTGCCACTATGGACTTGATGGCTTCAACTGAGGGGGTGAAGAAAACATTCAACTTCCAGTTGCTGTTGATGATTCATCAAATTGAATAATGTGCAAGGTTATGAAAAAAAAGAAATACAAGCTACCAGTAGGATTGTTTACTGGAGAGATTTATAGCTCTATCCAAATTCTGCTGCACCATGATTGGAGAAAGAGATGTCAGAAACATGGTCGCAGTGATCCCAGCATTGATGTGTTGAGAAGTGTAAAAGATGGTATAGTGTAGGGGCATATACTGTAATTCACAAGGACAGAATGCCAAACCAAAAATCCAAGTAAATCACATGGGGTAGAGCAGTGCGTGATATAAACGAACTCGACAAGAAATTCTGGTTACGACGATAACAGAGTTTAATTGACAGAGTTCAATGTTCCATACAAGTTCAATTGAGAGCGATACTAAGTTGCGGATTGATTCAAACCACGTGCTAGCGCTGTTGAAACGTTTGCCGTAAACCGTATGCCGGTTCGAACTGAAATATTTGGTTTGCACACGCACTGCACTAGACTTGATAGAGTAGATGAATACCAGTATAGAGAGAAACTATGGCCCAATGCCGAGTAGAAGTTAACGCGATGGAGTCTACACTAGAACTGATCTAACTCAGAAATCCTTACGGAAACATCTAACCCAAAAACACGTGCGCAAAACCTGCGGTTATGACGATTTTTCTATATCGGACATAGCAGCCGAGGGCTGGTCTACCACAGTAAATAAAATAAGTAACACGCGGTGTGATAGAAAAGATTATTCGATAATATCTAAGTAAAAGTAAGTTCCTGTGGTAAGAAGTGGGGTAAACATCACGTTTCAAAACCAACATTCCGGCCCCTTAAAGGCGGTACTGCAGATAGCCTTTACAAGGAGAAAGAAAGAGGGGTTTGAAACATGAGGTTGACTAAGATTAATATTATTAACTGATTACGTATTGTCCAATAGAGTTCTGTAATCCACTGATACTAATAGATTGTCAGTGTTCATTAGTTTCTTCGTTAGTTGAGATAGCGGCGGCCTCCAACAACACAATCTTGTCGATTGGTCGTACGAGCTCAGATGTACTGGTCTTGAGCTTGACAGAACGTACCAGGCCGTCTCTGCGGTTGGTATACACCTCCTGTATCCGACCGAGTGGCCATGAGTTGCGGGGCTTGTTGTCGTCAAGGACCAACACAACGTCGTCCACTGCAAAGTTCCTCTGCTGCTTGTGCCATTTCTGTCGTTGCTGCAGTGACGGGAGATACTCTCGAACCCATCGCTTCCAGAATAGGTCTGCAAGGTACTGTACTTGACGCCATCTCCGGTTGAAATAGTTATCATGTTTGGTAAAGTTTCCGGGTGGAACTTTAGGACCTGTGCGAAGCAGCAGCAGGTGGTTGGGTGTCAGAGGTTCTGCATCACGTGGGTCATCTGACAGCTTTGTGATTGGTCTTCCATTGATTATGGCCTCCACCTCACACATCAGGGTGTTGAGGCCTTCGTCGTCTAGTACTTGCTCTTTCATAAGTGCTTTCATGACCTTTCGAACCGTTCGTATGCATCTTTCCCACACTCCGCCATGGTGAGAGCCGGCAGGTGGGTTGAACGTCCACTTGATACCCCTTTGAACGAGATAGTCGTGAATCTGAGATTGATTCCATTCGTTAACTGCTTCTCGTAGTTCGCGCTCTCCTTTCACAAAGTTCCCGCCATTGTCGGATCGCATCTCCTCGGGTTGACCTCTCCTTGCAATGAATCTGCGCAACGCGTGGATAAAGGACTCTGTGTCCAATGACGACACCACCTCTATGTGGACGGCACGGAGGGCTAGACAGGTGAATATCACGCCGTACCGTTTGACTTTGGTCCTTCCACGTCGCACTTCAAACGGTCCGAAGCAGTCTACTCCTGTATAGGTGAACGGTGGTTTTGAAGGCGTTATTCTGTCTTCGGGTAGATTCGCCATTTTTTGTTGTGCCGTTGGCGCTTTACGTTTACGGCAGCTAAAACACTCGTTGAGAATGCTTCTAACTGTAGATCTTCCATTTATTATCCAGTATTTCTGCCTCGTGAGAGACAGGGTGTACTCCAGGCCTGAATGTCCAGAGATTAGGTGGTAGTACTGAATAATAAGCTTGACCACATGGTGTTTCTTCGGAAGGATAACCGGATGCATTGCATCGTTGTTGATTGGCGCTTGTTGCAGACGACCACCAACTCGTATCAGACCTTGAGACAGGATTGGGTCAAGCTTGAAAATATTGCTGGATTTCTTTACCATGTTTTGTCTGCTAGAAGTTGCCTGCTGGTCTTCTTCCTTGAGACAGTCGTGCTCCTCCTTGAAGCATCGGCTCTGAACGTGCTTGAGGATTTCGACTTCAGCATGGTTCAGCTCCTCAGTGGTGATGGGCACGATTGTGCTGGATGACGTGACTTTAACTGATTCTTCTGCCCTTCGTTTCTTGCTCAGACGGGAGAGGTTGGACTTGTAAAGGAGTATCCATGCTACTATTCTTTTGAGTTGGGTCCAGGATGAGAACCGTTCAATGATGTCTGAAATGGAATCTCGAGCAGAGGCTTTGCTCGTATATGCAACCGACTCTTTCTTGACTTCTGGATCATCTTCAGGAATGGTAGTGTTCATGTCGGCAGGTCGTTGTGGCCATGTCTCTTTAGACTGAGTCAGGAATTCGGGGCCATGTATCCAGCGTTGGAGAGAGTCTGCTGACACGCCTCTTGAAGCATCATCCGCTGGGTTGCATTGAGTGTTCACGTATCTCCACTGAGAGGGAGAAGATGCATCGTGTATCGTTGCAACCCGATTGGCAACGAAAGTCTGAAAACGCCTGTCCTGATTTTCCAAATAGCGCAGGACGCAAGTACTGTCGGTCCAGAAGAATGATTGATTGATGGGTAGACTTAACTCCCCTCGGGAAATTTTCTCTAGTCTTGTTGCTACGACGGCTGCTGAAAGCTCCATTCGGGGAATTGTAACTGGCTTGATTGGAGCAAGTCTGGACTTCCCCATGACGAACGAACAATTGACGTTTCCATCGTGATCTGTGATCCTGAGGTATGTGACGGCTCCATACGCCTGCTGTGACGCGTCAGAGAAGTGGTGAAGCTGGCATAACGCGATCTCACCGAGGTCAGGTGACTTGAAGCAACGCTCAATTTTGAGTTGCTCTAGTTTGGGAAGCTCTAGTAGCCATGCTTGCCAGCGTTGCAGATACTCGTCTGGAATCTTGTCATCCCAGCCATACTTGTTATGGCAAAGGTCTTGTAAGATTAGTTTCGCGTTGAGAATAAACGGAGCGGCGAATCCCAGGGGGTCGTACACTGAGCTGACAATGGACAATATGCCTCTTCTCGTAGCCGGTCTGTCCTTGATAACGATACTGAAGCCAAACTGATCGGAGGCTATGTTCCATTGTACGCCGAGAGCTCGCTCCACTGGTAACATGTCGAAGTCGAGGGTTTTAACTTGAGCTGCTCGTTCTGACTCTGGCAAAGACTCGATGACTTTCTTTGAATTTGACAGCCACTTCGTGAGCTTGAATCCACCTCTCGCTAAGAGCTCGCGCAGTTGACTTGCGAGTCGGATGGCGTTATCCTCTGATTCGACTGATTTGAGGCAGTCGTCGACGTAGAAATTGCGTTTCACAGTTTCGATGGTTTCGGGGTCGAAACCTTCTATGTTGTCTTCTGCTGTTCTTTTCAGTGCAAAGTTCGCGCAGCTTGGGGAAGACGCACCTCCAAACAGGTGAACCTTCATTTGGTATTCTTCTGGTTGATTGTCGAGATTTCCATCCGGCCACCACAGAAACCTCAGAGCATCGCAGTCGCTTGGCCGGACGCGTACCTGATGAAACATTGCTTCCACGTCAGACATCAGGGCCACATGATCCTCTCTGAATCTGGAGAGCACACCGACAAGAGAGTTAGTTAGGTCCGGCCCCTGTAAGAGCTGGTCGTTGAGTGAGGTGTTGCAATACTTGGCTGAACAATCGAAGACTACTCTCACTTTTCCAGGTTTCTGAGGGCTAAAAACAGGATGGTGGGGAAGATACCAGAGGGTCCCTAGAGGGCCAGGGTCTTGACAGGTCACTTTCCTGGCGTAATCTTTAGATAGGAGATCGTCAATGAACGCCTTGTATTTCTGATGGACGAGTGGCTCCTTTAACAGTCGCCTTTTCAGCTGAAGAAGTCGGCGCTCTGCTAATGGTCTGTTGTTCT
This sequence comes from Siderastrea siderea, assembly GCA_964030785.1. Taxonomy (NCBI): domain Eukaryota; kingdom Metazoa; phylum Cnidaria; class Anthozoa; order Scleractinia; family Rhizangiidae; genus Siderastrea; species Siderastrea siderea. The sequence continues at coordinate 6,633,952 of OZ034977.1, read as the reverse complement.
GTAGGCGTGGCGGGTAGAACTTCCAGGGTAGAGCCATTTCGTAGTGGCCATTTTGAAGTTTAACTGTTTCTTTCATGATGTTTAGAGCCTTCCGGTCGTTCAGCAACATAGACGTTTTTGATTCGTAGGAGGAGTCGTTGAACTCTTGATTGCAGAAATCTTGAAATTGTTCATCAAGGGTCTTGTTTCCCTGAACAAAGTTCACAGTGGGTACTTTGGCTGTGGTTGATCTGCCCAATGGGCCATTAAGAACCCAACCTAATACTGTCAGAGTAGCAAAGGGACCGCCATCCTCGCTTGGTCTCATTTCCTTGGGTTGTAGAGCTTCTGGCACGTCGCTACCGATTAGAAGACCGATCTCAGCATCTATGTGTGCGATTTTTACTCCCTTGAGATATGGCCAGCGGTCGACATCCTCTTGTTTAGCGATAGCTTCAGAAGGAATAGGCAGACTTGATCTCGAGTAGACCATTGGTAGCTGTACTTTGTTGCTCTCGCTTAGATCGGAGGCTTCCAAACTGACTAAGGAGCATTCGATTGGCTCGCTTTCGCCTTGCAGGGTTGTGAGTGACAGCTTCGTTCTTGTTCCTTTGAAATTAAGCTTCTCCAGAAGGCTTTCAGTGCAAAATGACGTGTTTGAACCAGAGTCGAGAAATGCGTAGGTCTCTACCACCTTGCGCTGACCTTTAGCCTTGACCCGGACTGGAACGATAGCCAGCCCAGTGACGGGAGAGCTCGCTGTAGAGTAATTGGACTTGATGTAGCCATTACTGGCTGAGTTTAGACTAACGGGCGATGACTCAACGCTTGTGTCTAGTTCCCCATTTGGCGTTGCGGTGACGGCTGAAGCGGTGGAAGCACCTGTACTGCTTCTGGGATGAAGGAAAGTCGAATGTTTGCCAGTGCAGCCTTGGACCCTGCAGAAACTTTCCTTAGGGCAGTCTCGAATGAAATGGCCAGGATTCAGACAGTTGCTACAGAGTTTCTTTTCATCCACGAAGCCTTGCCTTTCCTGTAGGGACTTTTTCCTAAACTTCTCGCACCGTGGTAGCCAATGTTTGCCATTGCACATGGTGCAAGTGGGGCCTTTGTGCGGAAGTTCAGGAGGCTGCGTTTTCCCTTGAGTAGAAAATCCGTTTCCTCTATTACGCGGTCTTCGTGGCGGCTTGATGGTTGGTGGTTTGGTGACCCTTTCGTTTGTGACCGTTCCAAAGATAGGATGAGTGACTGCTCTCGCCTTGGCAACCACAAAGTCCATGATGTCCTTAATGGTGACATCCCTTTGCTCCCTTTCTACGATTCTGTCTACGGTGTCTCTCCATTTTAGTCGGAAACCGTACGGAAGACGTTCAATTACCTTCTTTAAATTGTCGGGATTATCCAGTTTGTTGAGATACCCTATGTCGGTAAGGGTATTAACGCAGCTAGTAAGCTGTATCGAGAATTGCTCAAGCGCTGTCCCGTCTTCGGCCTTGATTTGGGGACCTTCTACGAGACGTTTCACGTGGGCAGCAGCAATTTTGTATCCCTGTCCGTACCTTTCCTTTAACAATCTCTTAGCCTCGAGGTATCCCTCTTGTTCACGCATGGTGAGGCAGCTCTTCATGAGTTCCTGCGCAGAACCAGAGGTATATTGGACCAGGTAGTAGAGGCGAGAGCTTGGACTTAGAGTTTTTCGTTCTACTAGATGCTCAAAGGCGCGCACAAAGTCGCAGTAGTCAATGGGGTCCCCGCTAAAGACCTGCAAACTGGGCTGTGGTAAGGTTAGTGCCGACACACCTTGTTGTTGTTGCTCAAGGAGTCGCTGCAGGGCTTGGCTTTGACGATCCTGAGCTTCCATCAAAAATTGTAACGAGTCGTTTTTTCCAACAGTTGAAGCCCCATGGCGCCATTCAGGTGTTTCGGGGACCAAAGGGTACTCTGAATTTCTTTCCAATGGCTTAGGGGTAGACTTCATGGGCTTGCACTTGGATGCTTCGGGGTCTGGAAGATTGATTGTATCCCTTTCTAGCGGCGTAGAGGCATCTTTCATTTGTCGGGGTAGCTGATTTGACTGATCAAGCTGTTCCATTTCGCGTTGGCGAAGACCTGATCTGCCTGCTTTGCTCGCTTCTTCCTCTTCGTAAACCTTTCTCTCGGCCTCCATTTCTGCTATTTCGGCTTGAAGCTCCACTTCCGCCCTTTTCTGTTGGAGCTTAAGTTCTTCGAGCTGAAGCTGATGTAAGCTTTGGAGCGTGGCGGCCCTTGCTTCTAGTGCTGCCTTTCTCGCGGCAGATCTAGCCTTCGAACTGGCTGAGCTTCTAGATACGCTGACTGCAGAACGCGTGCGGTAAGGCGTGCGTGACTCCACGCTGCTTATCGAATCTTCGGGGTAAACGTTATCGTTTTGGTCCGCCAATGAGCTTGGAGGTTTTGGACGCGTGATCCACGAACTAATTTCCTTCTCAAGTTCCGTTACTATTTCTAATACCGAGTTGTAATAGCGCGTGGATTCTTCTTGCTCGGTTTCGTTTTTAATCAGGCTATGATAAGCCTCGTGGGCGATCTGAAACTCCTTCAAAACTTCCTTTAATTCCTTGTGGACGTCCTTTAGAGCGTCAATGTTCTCGCACGCCGCCATTAACTCATTTAGTTTGTTGACCTTTTCCGACACGTGCGCTTCGGCGGAAGTGCGGATCTCTTTAAATTGGTCAATTAGTTGCTCATTTCCGGAAGCCATTATGATCTGTTAATCCTCTTTTAATCCGATATCTTGCGGTCGACACTAAAGACAGTTGGCTTGAGAAAGCGATAACTGACAGATTACGGAATGCAGATGTTACTTGACGTGTAGCAAATTCTTCGAATTCCTTCACGGTGCAGCAAATTCGAACAAAATGTAATTCACAAGGACAGAATGCCAAACCAAAAATCCAAGTAAATCACATGGGGTAGAGCAGTGCGTGATATAAACGAACTCGACAAGAAATTCTGGTTACGACGATAACAGAGTTTAATTGACAGAGTTCAATGTTCCATACAAGTTCAATTGAGAGCGATACTAAGTTGCGGATTGATTCAAACCACGTGCTAGCGCTGTTGAAACGTTTGCCGTAAACCGTATGCCGGTTCGAACTGAAATATTTGGTTTGCACACGCACTGCACTAGACTTGATAGAGTAGATGAATACCAGTATAGAGAGAAACTATGGCCCAATGCCGAGTAGAAGTTAACGCGATGGAGTCTACACTAGAACTGATCTAACTCAGAAATCCTTACGGAAACATCTAACCCAAAAACACGTGCGCAAAACCTGCGGTTATGACGATTTTTCTATATCGGACATAGCAGCCGAGGGCTGGTCTACCACAGTAAATAAAATAAGTAACACGCGGTGTGATAGAAAAGATTATTCGATAATATCTAAGTAAAAGTAAGTTCCTGTGGTAAGAAGTGGGGTAAACATCACGTTTCAAAACCAACATATACCTAATGTACACAAAGAATCAGGACATTTTTGAACTTTCAAATTTTTATGTTTTGAAGCCACCTACGCCAGAGCGATAACTTCTGTTATTAATTATTATATTTTAATAATTGTTATTTATTAATTTTTATGAAACACACTATTCAGTAGCTTTGAAATGGTATATCATCATGCATGGACATTGAGTTTGTAGTTGTTAATGCGTTTGCCTTTGGGCTTAAAGGGTTAACTCTGATGCTGCAGTAAAATGCTCAAGTGTATGGCACAAGTGCAAATCAAGGCAACATAGCTGACTTCTTAATCCTTTAAGCTCCAGGATCATTATACAAATTCTCCTAATTGATCTTCATATGCACTATGTTTAATACTAGTTGGGAGAAATTGTTTTAAAAACATGATTCAAGACAAATTTTCTTGGTGATCATTTGTTTAACTCTTGTGACCTGTATTATATTTTATGATGTATTGATGTGATGAGGAGAAGTTTGATGCTGATATCATTATTGGAGCTTAAAGGGTGAAATTTAAATACCGTATTTCCTGGAATAAGCGCTAGGGCGCTTTTTCAAATTTTCGGCTAAAAGGATTGGTGCTTATTGGAAGGAGGGCACTTAATCGAGGGGGGGGGGGGGCACTTATTAAGTTTTCTTTTCAACGAACTGTAACTTTATTTTGGCTAAATCTTTAATAGAGAAACAGAAACTACAACATTGTCCATGTAAAAGTAACGTCAATATTAATGTCTGTCGTTTGTTAAAGCAGTGGTTGGTAATCAAGCATACCATAGTCCCGTTATACTTTTCACACACAGATGTGTCGGTATGCATGTTTATAAAATTTCGATAACCTCATCGTCCTCGATATCATCCTCGTTAATGATATGCAGATCATCGCATTCCCCTTGATCTATTAGGCCTTGAAAGGGATTCCCCTTTTTTTCAAGAGAACTTGGTGTAAAGCCTCTAGTCGGTCTAATCCTGCTGCACAAGGTTGATTGGGTTTTAGACAATGAATAGGAGGGTCTTCACTGCCGTCAGTAGCAACCGTCAATCCACAAAAGCGCAGCAATAGGACAAAAATTAAAAGAACAGGTAATGCGCATAAAAGAACTCTGCAAGCACATGGAAATAGAAATAACTGGAAGTGACTTAACAAAAAAGAAACTATTCTGCTGTACAGATGCCACTGTAGTTGAAGCATAAATAAAGTGGCAATAGAAACAGGTTTTCCTTGTATCCCTACTATTTAAGGAAGTGATGGGAAAGAGGAGGGGGTGCTTATTTGGCAGGGCACGCTTGTTTGATATTATGGCCTAGGGGGTGCATGGGCGCTTATTCGGGGGAGGGCTCTTAGTAGAGCGTGGGCGCTTATTCGAGGAAATGTGGTAAATACCAGTGCAACACAGGTAATTACCTACTGATGAAACCATAGGTTGTAATGATGGAAATAATTAATTGAAAATTGTATTTTTTTTTTCTTCAGTTCATGCTTTTGGCTCACTTAACTTCTACTCAGAGCACATCAAGTTTACTGATTTGCTGAACAGCATTAGATCAAAATGCCAGAGCTGTGCAAGCTGGCCTGACCCTGCCAAAGCCATCCGAGCTTCTCTGGTAATTACTTCTTAGGATCTGTAGCTGCAAGGGCATGTAGAATTAATACTGGAAGATTGGAAATTCTGTTCCTAGTAACTACTACATGTTTTGTTATGATTTTATGCAAGGCACTTCTTAAAATACCCTCTTTTACCCCAGGTATATAAAGCAGTGGGCATTATTATGTGAAACTACATTGTAAAATTTGACAGTAATAAAATAAACACCAAGCAAAGACAGCTTCACTTGAAGTTTTACTGTTTTGGAAAGTACAAATGCCAGAATACTGTGTGGTGTACCGATATTTGTAGCTGTGTACTTGTTTATTTGTCATAAATTTATTTTGTTTGCTATAAGTGTTTACTGGTGTATTTAGTTCTTATTAACCGAGCGGGAGGTCTGTATGGGAGAATCTTGACCGAGGTCGCCAGTACAGACCGAACGCAGTGAGGTCTGTACCAGCGACCGAGGTCAAGATTCTTCCATACAGACCGACCTAGCTCGGTTAATAAGATGTTTATTATATGGCCAAACAAGAAATCAAAAGGACAAAAAATAAACATTTATTTTTTTCCCTGCGCGGGCTCAAGCATTTAGCTGGCTTACTTCTGTCACTAGTCTCCAGTCCAAACGGGACAAAAGTCCAGCTTTGTACAAACTTCGTCAATGAACGAAGACAAAATAACCGTTCTTTTTCATATGGGCTCAATGAAAAAGCTTATGGTTAAACAACAATTTTTGGAAAGTGACCAAAGGTGCAACGAATTTTAATCGATCGATCAGCGATCAGTTCTCATTTAGCCTTGCGATCTTCGACTGATCACCACAAAAAACGTTGCTGTTAAATGTGCAGCCTTCAAACTTGTCAATATGCGCTCCGGCAAAAATTGCCTGAGGCTGGATTTGTTGGACTGTGAAGGCATTTTGATGTGTTGTAGTGGAAGCACTGACTTGGTTTTCTTCGGACTGAGCGGATGTACCTGGCCCACGATTCAAGACAGGAGACATTTATCGCTGTCGCTTCAGAGATGCTGAATGTAGCTGTCGAGGGTTTTCAAATTTTTATCACCGCTAAGCTGTGCAACGAATTTTGGCTGAAAATCTGCTTCGAGGAGTCGTCCAACACTGGTCCTCCTAACGGAGTGATTAGAAACCTTCTTCTTGTTTGTGTCATCGAGTTTGGCTTAATGTATACACGGTTCGTACTCGGTGTCATCTTGTTTTGCGAACGGAGATGAAAAATTTGGACAAAAGAAGGACGAGCTCTTTGGCAGGTATGTTTACAATTGCTCTAGACTCTTTCAGTAACTCACAAAATTTCGTCCATGCGTTTAAGTCGCTCTTAGTTTTGTACTGAGTGTTTCTGGATTTCTGTGCTTGCAAAAACTTCTCAATTTCGACTTCATCTTCGCGCGTAGCTTCCTCGGCTGAACTCAAATTTGCCAACGTTTGCTCATTCTCTTTACTTGCTAAATTTCCTCGCTGTCTACTGGTTCTTCCATTTAGTATTACTAATAGGAACAAGCCAATTTTTTGTACTTTTTTGTTTGTTTGTTACTTTTTGAGGGCAAATGTAAGAACAACATCGGTCTAGATGCCGGTCTAGATGGGAAAATCTAGACCGCGGTCAATATCGATTTTAGCCAATCAAATTCTTCTATTTGGTTGCTTCCAGTCCTTTTGAGACACGGCCATATAATAATTGTCAATATTAATGTTTGCCAATATTTGTATGCCTCTTGTAAGGCCTTGGTGGAAAAATAATTCTACGGTCAGTTATCTTTAATCCTATTTTGTTCTCTCTAGGAAAGACAACAACAAGTTGACAATCTAGCCCCTGTAAAAAATTATATTTCAGAATGTTTGGACAAGCTGCAAAGTGCAATGACAGGTACCCTAAAAACTCAGTATTTAACCCTTTAAGCCCCGATATCAATGTGCATGTTCTTCTCATTGCTTTCTATATATTTCTTGTAGTACTAGTTGAGAGAATTTGTTTAAAGATCAAGACATTTTGTCTTTGGTGATCATTTCCTCTATTCGCTTCCAAATTTCAAATTTGCTCGTAAATTTACCTTAAATAGACAGATTCATTCGTATCATACGAGAACCTCTCATACCTTTCGTTTGCCTTTCTGTGGGACTAACATAAAAAATTTTGTTTTTTACCAAGGACCTAAGTTTTACAACTCTCTTAACGTGGATATCATCACTTCGACCTCTCCAGCTTCCTTTAAGAAATCACTAAAGGCATTTATTTGTGATAACTATCAGTAATTCTTGGATATGTGTCTACTTTTGCCTCACATTGTTCTTGTAAAATATTCAGTACCTTTTCCTTTTAATTTTGTAACGAACTGTATTTTGGTAAAACTATGTTAGCATCCGTCGCTGTAATTTCAATTTCAACTGTAATCATCATAATTGAGGAGGCCTAATTAACGTAAGTTTCATAGTTTCCTTTAGGCCTCCTCGCCACTTTTCTTCTTTCCTTGTTCTTTACATGTAATGATTATCTTTGTATTGTTGTCTGTGGTGTGGCAAAATAAAATAAAATAAGAAAAAAAAATTCTCATGACCTGCATGTTTGATCAAGTAATGATATTGTGAGGAGAATTTACATGCCTGTCACTATTGGGGCTTAAAGGGTTAACCCTGAAACAAATCTTAGGGTCTAGCTTGACTTTTTATAATCTATTAAACAGCTGTGCTTTTAAAGTGTTAATTTCTTGTGCACCGCTCTACAGGTTAAAATGTGCTTGGTTTTTATTTGGTATTATTTAATTTTGCTCTTTAGAGAAGTCAATAAAAGTTGTTGTGCAAAGACTAGAAGCTATCACTAGGAAAGTTGGGTAAGATGCTGAGAATTACCAAGGCCATGACAGATGTATTTTGATAAAGTAGTGCTGTATTTAAACAAAGTTGTTGTAGGTAAATGCTCTTCTCTCCTCTTTGCAGGCTGAAATTCATTGAAAGTGGTCAAGATTGCTTTATCAATTCTGACATGTTTTATGTTGAGGTAAATCTTACTTGCTGACTGTGAGTCTTTATTTAAACAATAGAGTTCTTCTGTCGAAGGCACTATCGTAGGGTTGGCTAGGGTTGATAGGTTGCCTGAGGAAATTTGATGTTCACAGCAAATATTAGCCCAAGAACGTAGTTCGAGGGCTTATGTGAAGTTTGAACATTAAATTTCCGAGAGAACCTATCACTCGTAGGGCGGGGACAGAAGGACTCCATTGTTTTTATTGTACAACACTAAATTTTGAGTGATGATTGCCAAAAAACAGGCGCTATGTGCAGATACAGGCACCCGCTGAGGAGAGACACTATCACATCATGTGATTAATTTTGACCAATGGGAGCGAGGTAAAAAAGTATGTAATTGATTGTGGTTGAAACAGCTAACCAAAATTCAGGTTCCTCTAAAGAAGTTCACTAAGTAGGTCTTAACAGGAGAATTCACTTGAAAAACAATGTATTCGATATGAAATAGGATGATTTAAGATCAAAATAAAAAAAGCTGGTCAGGAGTTTCTTTGGACACACTTATTGTTCTCCTTATGAACTGGCAACTGGTGAATTTACCAGCTGTAATAGTGTTCTCTACTGCTACATCCGCTTCACAATTTTTTCTACCAGTGAAAGTTCACTGAACGTTGTTGGCAGTAGGCATTGTAGAAAGTGGCTGAGATCCACAATTATTGCTTAACCAACCTGGAAACTGGGGAAATCTAGGGAGAACACTGTGTACTGTTCTGGTGTCCATCTATTTATTAACATAATTTTTGTTTTAACTCAATCTTTATATTTCTCAGTTTTCCTAAAATTCATCGTTATCCCTATCAATCCCTTTTTCTTTTTGTTTTTTACATATTTTTTTTAGAAGTCATGAGAAAATCGGACAGGTTTATTGGACCACTACAAAGCTGATATTATGGAATTTTGGATTGAACCAAACTTTGAGGAGATAAGTGTAGACTGAGATGGCCAAACACTTGGAAAACATAACATTAGCCGTAATACCTCCTTAAGGTTTTTGTCCTGTTTGTTAAATGCAGGTGCGAATGGAAGCTGATGGAACTGTCACTGATGTTAAAGTAGCTCATACCGGAGATCCAGAGGTCAGAGAGAATGGAAAATATTGCAAACTTGTGAGGTTTATTGCAAAGTTGATAGTGTAATTGGAAGGAACTCTTGGGAATTGATTTTGTTGCAAGAATTTGATCCATGCGAACATCATCAGTTCCAGGCACTGATGTGAAAATATTTAATTGAGTTGGGTAGAATAATTTCGGACATTTCTGTTGTGGCAGTTTTTTATGGTTGTTATGTTCAGTCAGTTCAACACTTGAGGCCAATTATTTAAACAGGGTCTAACTTAAAAACTGCAGTTTAAGACAATGACTGGTTCTCCAAATCTCCCTATGGAGGCCTTCCAAGGGGTAAAAGTGATAAACGACTCAACTGAACTGGCAAAATATGACAGCGACACAATAAGCGCTATAGATAGACAGTGATGCCGGGAAATTGTGTATTTGACCAGTAAAAGATAATAATCAGAGTCTATTTGATTCGTACTTCAGTGCAGCCAGTCAAAATCAAGACTGTTAACCACCTTAACTGCTGGCATGACTTTGAGGGTTTCGTAAATCAGTGACCTTCGAAGTTCAAGTTTTTTCATACCAAGCACTCTTCCAGAACACATCACCTGTTGAAGAAGACATTTATTCACGATCTACATGCCAACTGACTTCAGGCCTCATCGTGCAGCAAACTTTTTATTGACCTTTACTTAACTAATACCTATGATCTTGATTTGTGTCATCTGGGGGAAAACAGGAGGAACCTGTGGCCAGTAATTTTCATGATCATGTGATATTGATGGCAATGCATGTTTTGATGCTTTTCTTGACGATCTGCTGAGATGTGCCAAAAGCTCCAAAACAAAACTCATTGAAATGGCAAAGGAGGGCAGTGACTATGACGCAACCAGCAATTCAGTTATTTTAGAGGATTTATAAAGTGACAGCGACATTTACACATGCTACAAAAACGACAGCGACATTTACAACCATTAGCTCAGCGACAACGTTCCTGAGAAAGACGCGGAAAAGTGACAAGGCTACCCCCCTTGGAAGGCCTCCATATAAGTGGGTCATTTTGTGTAGATAAAAAGTTCTTTTCTAAAGTCTGTGCTGTATGCCTTCTTTTCACTGTTACAATAACAAAAATATTAAACTATTAGGTTTGGCTGTACTGAAATTGCCTTAGGCTATAGTTTTGCTAAATGCTGTCTAAACCTCATTTGAATAACCGGCTGTTGGGGTTGCATAAAAACAGGTTTTGATGAAACTTGTCCTCTGAACCAAGTTTAAGCTGGCCAATCCAGAGTGTCACTTTTAATACAGTCAACTGTGTTTAGACAATGTGTAACCTAGATTCATAAAACCACAAGCTACTAAATAAGAATCAGCTGTTTATAAGTTGGCTTAGACCTTGACTCAATCCACCTACATGTAACCCAGGTCTAACGTGAGCTTTCTTTAAATTGTTCACCTTGTTATTTTTTATTGTTCCACAGAGTTGTCCTGAGTTAACAAGGATCTTAAGGTAGTTTAGGATAAAGACTGTTGGTCTATTTCAAGGTCACTATCTTTGTTTTAAAAAAACGTTATGTACACTGCAAAAATGTCAAGGTTTTTTTTCATGGAAGGCTTACTTTTTTCGCAGGGAAGGGGATTATGATGAATTTTTGTGCCATTTACAAGGACTGTGTGACCTCTACCAGTTGTCTCATGATACGTAAGTACCGGTACTTTTGAGTCTTAAAAAAGTTTTATTTAATCAACATGTCACAAGTGTGAGACAAAGACAAAATCTGAGTCCCTGACGGGAATCAAACGCATGACCTTCTGTACACCGGTTGGACGCTCTAACCACTGAGCTACTGAGAGACTCGTGGCGAGCATAGGTCATATTTACTGAGTTCGTGGTGACACCCGTCCTGTATACTGCTAAAAAAAAGACATGAACTTTATTTTAACATGAATTTTAGAATAGCGAGAAGAGCTAATATCTCTGTGTAACAAATATACAAAATAAATAATCATGTAGAAAAAAATATCAAACTGAAAAATATCAAGTAAGAATCCCAACTGGCAGGAGGCAGACCAGTTGGCTATGTACAAACACAACTGAGGAGTTGAACTCGGACTACCGAGAAACAACTCCAGCTAGTGACCAGAGTGGAATTTGAACCACTCGGCCATGCTGCCTCCCACTAGCAGGATCAGCAATGTTGAGGTGCCCTATAGGTGGTAAATAAAAGAAAGATGGTGAATTTTAAGCTCGGAGAAGAGATAAGAAAAGATGTAATAAAAAACATGTCGCGAGTGTGGGAAAAAGAAAAAATCGAACCCATGACCTTCCGTACACAGGTCAGATGCTCTAACCACTGAGCTGCTACTACCATTAAATTCATAATTTATACATTGATTTATACGTTGTATATTTTTTCAGATTTCAGAAACCCAAGTTCCTTGCAGCTCTTAAAGCCATTGAAACAGATATCAACACAATGGCAACACTCTTTGGGTAAATAATCTAGTCAACTGGAAATAATTTTGTTGTGTGATATGTAGTGACAGGGTCCACACCACCCCCAGACGGTTTTCGTGCACTCATAGGTTCTTTAGAAAGAATATACCGTAAACACCGGTGTATAAGCCGCACCTTTTTACCCTAAAACTTCGCTCAAAATCAGGGGTGCGGCTTATCTGCGAGAACATCTGAAAAAATCTGTAATTTTCCATGAATCAGCCCCAAAACACCAAAATAAAGTCAAAACGGTACCACGCTATCTTCGAGAACTCGCGTGGTATTATAAAGTGGCCCGCTGTTTCTCCTTTGTTGACAACTCTGATGGCAAATTTGTCAAAGCAATCATCGAACTCCCTTTCACAGGCGCGTTTGTCACCAATGGATGGCTTCCAAATATCCTTGTAAACATGAAAGCCACGAACAGCTGAAGAAATCGCTAAAATTTGCTTTGCGGATGAACGAAGCGACAACACTTGTCACCAGTTTTCTCTCTTCTCATCAAATGCCTGGCTACTAAGCCAAGAGCTTACTCACAAATTTTCGGACTTGAATAGCTTTAAGTGGAAAAATGCTGGGGAAAAGTTCATCGGGGAAAGCGATCTTGTGTTCAAGTACGTTTTCATACCTTTTTGATACTTGTTGCAAGGATTAAAATGTGTGTTTGAGTCTTATTCAGACTAGAAATTGAATCACCGATCCGTAGTGGAAAGGACTTCACTTCAGCCAATATGTTCATTAAATGAAACGACTCGGCTATGAATTTTTGACAAAAATTTTTTTTCCAAATCTTGGGCTTCTAAACTCGGGGTGCGGCTTATCTGCGAGTGCGGCTTATACGCCGGTGTTTACGGTAGTCATGCAATGTAAACACAACTGAAAATGTTTTTTAACTTTGTCACAATAATTTATTGTGTTTACTCAAATTTTTTTCTAAGATACAGCCAAGAAAGCTTTAATGGGCCTTGCAATCCCTGTTTGTCCATCCCCCTCCCCCCTTAACCTCCTCGGATAAACAAATGTTAATTAATCTGAATTAACAAACTGTTCCTTTTTCCACCACTATTCATCATGGGAACATTTAGTGTTAACATGATGAACAGTGTTACTGCATGATGCTACATTTGCATCATAATTATGTAAAAAGGAATTGCTTTGAAATTGTTTTGTCCACTTGGCTCCAACCCAGCCACACCTTTCCTTCCCCCACTTGAGGCGAACAAATGAATAAACTGCTACAAAATGCTGCAAACTCAAGCACTGTCCTGACTGAGTATACGGCAGAACCGGCAACAAAGATGAAGTCCTCGAAGGCAAATTTGTAACTTGAACTTTTTGCCTTCCACCAAAAAGACAACTGAGTATTCTTTTGAACTCTTTCTTACCATTAATAAAATTGTTTTTGACTTTTGTTGTCTTTGCTAAAACGCGGGTCACCACGCGATTCCGCGCCAAAAACGCGGTATACAGCACAGGGTTATCTCAAGTGTGTGCCACCTCATATTGGTGACCCTGTGGTGCAGACGGACAGACAGTCACGTGTCCATTACGTCACTACCAAAATTTCTTGGCTTGATAGGTTACCAAATTTGCTCAGCAATGGTGCTCCACTGGCGCGCTTCACACGTGGGCTCCGCTACTATTCAAAGTTATATGCTGTGAAAGATGATTAGCTGGCTTTGATTTACCTACCTGATTGGTTCATGATCAGAAAACAGTGAAGGAAATAACTGGGTCTGCAGATTTCCTTTTTCTTCGTAAATGTTCAAGACTATTTCAGGAAAATAGTATGTGGTCTTTGAAGTCATTTCTTAGTTAATCTGCAAGCAGAGTCCCTTTAGGTCTTCTTAGAAATAACGGAGGGGGTTGTGCTCGCAGAATACTATTTTCCTGGGCAAGTCATGATAGGGGAGTAAAATCTGGTAAAACTTGTTTGAGAAATGTGGCTCTGCACTCTGTAGTGAAATTGGCTGTGCTTCATGAATTATTGAATTTTATTTATATCAGTGTGTCTGTTTTGGTTTCAGTATAGACATAAGTTCAACTGAAGCGATTACTCGGTGTCCAGTTGGGTTTGTCACTCCAAGGCAAGGAGGTGAGATACTTTCAGTTAAGCTTATTATGAAAATATCATAAAAGAACTGTCCCCCTTGAGATTATCCCCCTTGAGGACATTCAAAAAATGCTTGAAAACTAAGAAAAATGTAATTAAATGTGTCAATTAAAATATACACTAAATACCATATGAAACTAGGAATATTGATTTCATTAATGGCTTTATTTCTTTTACTGAATTTTGTGGTCATCGTGTTGGAATCCTAGTAAGGGAGGCCAACATGGCAGTTGCATATACTAAACCTTAGGGGTTTCATTAAGCTTTTGAGCTGGCAAAATTATGTTTACAGCTGCTTCATTTGTCCATGGCGCCTGGAGCCTTGTATTTTTCTGAAATTATTTTCTCGATAACTTACTTCTGAAGCATATACAGAGCCAGAAATTGTTCTGGTTATCACTTCTTACTTACCATTGAACACCTTTGTTTATGAGTTCTGTTCATATAAGCAAGCTTATGTACCAGTCAAATTGAAGCTTCAACATCCCTCACCCCCCCCCTGGGCAACCCCCAGGCATTTGAACTTTTGAAGATTGACTTGTTCAAATTCCCTCTCCTCGGGGCAAAAAAGCCGTTCTTTTAAAGACTGTTTTGAGAGCATTATTCACTAACAAAGGCGAAATTCTATCTTGGAAATCCATCTTGAAAACCCTGCAAAAACCGAAAAAACTCACGGGCACATTACGCTAGAACAAGAGGAAAATCTGGTTCTAATTCCCCACCCTTCCAAGGCAACGTTCAAATTCCCACTTCCCCGGGCACGATACCAAAGTATGTAGCAACAGGAACAGGTGCCGCACGAAGCGTTCCAGCTCTTTATTACCTTTCATCAAGGGTACAGTGTGTAAATGCTAATAATTTAGTTGATTAGCAAATCCTATATCTAATAGTGTATATTATTATAGTAATGTTAGTATGTTAGTAGTGTCATAGTATTATTATAGCAGTGCAGTGTTAACTTTTTTAAAAGCTTGTATCTTATCACTGTAATTCAGTTTCTTATAACTGCAATGGTGATAAATAAACGGTTATTTACTTACTTATTTATTTATTTATTTATAGTCAGCCATTAACATAGCTGCTATAACACTCTTAAACCCACTTCAATGTCATTTTGTTTACTGGCTGTGCATTTTGTTATTGTTAGGTCGTCGAATGCGCCTAGCTTATTTTGCTTCACCCTATGAGCTGCTGGATTTACAAAGGCCAGGACAAGATCGACACTTCACTAAAGAAGGTAAAAGTTAGTATGAACTATTAAAAGAGTATATCTACTATATGATCTATTTTGATTTGATCCTTGGGGCTTCAAATTGAAGATTATTTTGCACCCGGTAAAATCTCTTCATCTCTGAATATCTTATCTATCTTTTCCTACAAGAGTATGGATTCTAACTGATGTTTCTATACAGATCCTCCTCCAAGGAATCTTGGCTACCAAGTGTTTGTGTCCTTAGAGCAATCCCAAAAGACTACGCTGCCGATCAGCCCTCTTGTTGCAGATCCTGTGCGTTATAACATGCTAGGATGGGATGCTAGGTAACATGTCTTACGCATTCTGTTGATTAAGCTATAAGCCAACCATCAATGAAAAATCTCCCGAGGGACTCTCCTTTGAAAGGGCGGGGATGTTTGACATCTCTTTCAAGGGTGTAAAATACAGAGTTTTTAAAAGTAACTTAAGGTGTCCAGAACAGAACGCAATTATTTTTGCCCTTCAAGGTATCGTTTAGGGTTGCGCGGAAAGAAATATTAATATATAAAAAAAGACAAAAAAGATTGATGACAACGCTTTTAAAATCTAGCAGTATATGAAAGCAACCAGCGGCACGTCTTTATCGTCACTAAATATATGCACTATGTCTCTTGAGTTCTTTTGTCTGTCTGTTTTAGGTGGGGTTTTATCTTTTAGGGGGCAAGTAAAGCTTGGTATCACCACCCCTTTCACATGGGAGCCCCTCCAACCGGGGGGGGGGGGGGAAATCTCTGGTGTTGAGTTGTTTTGTTTAACTCTTTAAACCCTCACAGTGACGAAAATGAAATTTCTCTGTACACCATCATTGCCTGTTCAAACATTCAAGTGATGAGAATAAAGGAAACAATCACCAAGGATAAGATGTCTTGATATTTAGACGAATTCTCCTTACTAGTTCCATACGAAATGCTTGGAGCACAGTAAGGAGAATATGCATTTTCATATCAGGGCTTAAAGGGTTAACCAGAAACGTTGCTCCTCATTGTCTCTTCCCACCGAGGTGCAAGAAAGGTGACAGTGAATTGTTGGGGAAACCCAATAAAATGCTGCAACTGTCCCGGCAATGGACAAGCGTTCAAGTGCGATGTAACTTAATAAAACTGAAATGGTGGGAATATCCGTGCACTTTTGCCACCAAATGAAAATTACAGAATCGTTGAAAAAGAACTAAACAAAGGAATCGAAGATGGCGAGGAAGCCTAAAGAAACCATGAGGCTTATACAGCTTGGGCTTCCTCAACTAATGTTAAGTTGCAAAGATTAATAGAACAACAGTGGCGAGATAGGTAAAACAACAATTACTGATAATATACGACAACAAGAAGCGACAGAAAAAAAAGGAAATAAAAAAGTATTAACAGAAGAGAAAAAAAGGGAAAATCGGCGGAAGGTAGAAATTAAGTAAGAAGGTATTTCTTCAACTTGTTATTAAAAGTTACAACACTTATTGCATTTTGAATGTCTGGGCTGAGCGTATTAAAGAACGGGGGAACCTGGTACTGGAACGAAAAAAGCCTAATATTGGTTCTATACTTAGGAACATAAGAACACATCCCATCTGTGGGTTTCTTAGTGTTGAATTAACCGTTTCTTTTTCAGTGTCAAGTACCAGGCTCTTAATGATAACAACAGCGAGGAGTTCCAGGCGTCGTTTGTGCTTGAACTGTGCAAACCGTTACCAGCTGCTGTAGAGATTGTTCAAAAGATCTACGAAGTGCTCAGTGAACCAGGTAAAGCAAGACGTACCTAACAGGCAAAACACGAAATCAGAGTGGAAAGCTTGTAGGTCAAAGAGATTAAACATCACCCAGCATATTAAATAACTCGTTCAACAAAGTTGAATACAACTTTGTTGAACGACTGTTTCATGTGTTATGCACGATGCAGAACGGTAATGGCACACAATGTTTGGCTCGAACAAATGATGCTTTACTGAATCAATCGGGCTTCGACAAGGTACAAATAAATTTTGAATCGTTGACAGTGACATAGAAAACTGTAAATTCGTAGTGACGTACTTCCTCGCTACTCGTGTAAATCTCAACTCTCGCTAAGTAACTCGACAGCAACTCGGTAGCAACTCGGCAGCAACTAACTGAAGCCATAAAAAGTTATCTTTTTATCGAAATCTAAAAATAACGTGACGTCATCAGCCTATTAATTTTCGCGCGAAAAATTACGTGAGACTAAAATCACTAAGATCACGTTCGTGACAATGGTAATCAAATTTCATTCAGCCCCATTCAACTCCATTCACCACAGGGTCTGGAAGGGTATTCTCGGGATCCGGGATTTGACCAAAATACGGTGTGGGATTCGGGAAAACGCAAAAGATCTTGCCGGGATTCGGGATTTGACTGCTAGCAGGGAAGCGGGATACGCCAAAATTTGGGCACGGGATGCGGGATTTTGTAGCCTGTCTGTCGGGAATTCGGGAAATCGTCACGACCCAAATAAACGTTATAGCGGCAAACCAGGCGAACGCAAAATATCAATCGAAAGGGCTAATCTACATCTTAAATTTATCAGCTTTTGCAGAAATTAGTCTTTTTTAATGTATTTTTGGGAAAGAAAAACGGGATTCGGGATAGCGATGGAAAAAGTGCGGGATGCGGGATTGTGATGAAAAAGGAGCGGGAATGCAGGATCAGGACCGGCCAAACGTGTTTAACATGTTGAATTTGACAGCGTTGAACGGTGCTGAATTGAAATGTTGAATCCGTTTAGCTGGGACCTTAAGCCACCTCTTGCGAATTTTTCTGAAGGTTTCTTGTTAACATGTGTGTACACCGTATATAGACTACGAGCAGTCTCTCTTTCCACTTAGGGATAGTCGAGGAAAACGAACAAGTGAGCGAGCGTGAAATCGCAGCGGCTTGACGCGCGGGTCACGTTTCAACGACGCGGGCGATTTTCGCGACCGCTCGCTTGTTCGTTTCCCTCGACTATCCCTTAGCGGAAAGAGAGACTGGTCGTAGT
This sequence comes from Siderastrea siderea, assembly GCA_964030785.1. Taxonomy (NCBI): domain Eukaryota; kingdom Metazoa; phylum Cnidaria; class Anthozoa; order Scleractinia; family Rhizangiidae; genus Siderastrea; species Siderastrea siderea. The sequence goes on along the minus strand of OZ034977.1, from coordinate 6,615,943 downwards.
TTACACCGTATGCAACTCTGTTCTCTGGGACTTACGGTCCCTTGGTTTCTCGCGCGTTTGGCCACGGCGCATATGTGGGCTTGCATGATGACATGTTCTTCAAAATGCATAAGTGTTGCAGTTCTTCACAATTAACATACATTCCATTCTGATCTTAACAATCTACAGGGTCTTTCACTCATTCTTCTAAAGTACCAATCGACAGCCTCATAATAAGAGAGGTAAGGTTAATGCGGTAATATTAACTTAATGCTGATAGAACTATTAAGTGATTCTTACATGTATGTGCTTTTGTTTTACAGTGGCTGAAAGAAAAAAAGGTCCCAACTAGTGAACGTGGAAACACATACTATGCGGTATGTATGCGAGAAGTCTATTTTAATGCTTGAATTTACCTGCGAAGCAAGCGTTTCTGTACGGTTTTTCGCACGTTTGAGACATTTGTAGCTTTCGCGTACCCAAAAAGCAAGAAATTTTTCGAACGTTCAGAAAAGTCTACAGAAACGCTTGCTACCCAGGCTATGGTTGTACCAAGTCAAACAACTTGTTTACGCGTGGGAAGACAAGCAACCACTGCCCAGCGTGGAAAAAAAAAAGCAACTTGTGCCTAGTAGGGGAGAACAAGTAACTCGCGCTAGAGATGGGAAAATAAGAAACTGTTCCCAAGCGTGAAAACTTGAACTTTATTTATTTGAACTTGAACTTAATTAATACACGGTTAAAAAGAAAAATAACAACAACAACAATTTAAAAACAACAACAACAACGTCAGTACATCTCATGTTTGCCCATTAAAAATTAACTGTTTTATTGTTGTGAAACGTGCAACCAATGCCAACCGCCGAAAACAAACAAGCAACCGGACCAATTCGCGGGAAAACAAGCAACGGTGATTTGGCCTCACCCAGCTTGCTCATTAAGAACAAAAGCATTTCACTGTAATAGGAAGTGTATATACCTTTTAGTTTACCATAAACGTTTCTGTCTTACTTCTTTTCTTCTTGATGATTATCACTACAGAGTTTACCGCAACACTATCATGTTTATCACGTGACAGAGAACCAATCAACAGCAGACGAGCTCGCGCAGTCTTCTGGGATGGGCCTGTTGCTGTATAGAATTGCGTTCACTCACCCCCGTCATATCCCTAAAATATTAGAGGTGAGATGCTTATGTTTCCTTTCTCTGCCCTCCCCTGTATCGTTGAGGTGAGATACTATGCAGTTCCCCACCCTCCCCTCTCCTGTCATATTAGACGAGGTAAGGTACATTTTTCCTCAGGCTCCCGTCTGCTGTCGTATTAGAAGTGAGGTACTGTACAGTTTCCTCACCATCCCCTCATCTGTGAAAGCGTTGATGGGATGTAAGTATGAAAAGGGTTTCAGCGAAGGGTGTAATATTGAGATATTGCCAGTTCAGAATTGTAGTGGAAAGAAAAATAATACAACAAAGTCACTGATTAACAACTCCAGAAGCAACTTCTTGATCAATTTCGAGCAAGTGTTGTTTGCCCATAAAAGAACATACTTTAAAACGGACATACCAGCTTGCCGTAAAGGAATATGAAGTAAAGGCTTTAAGTACAGTAGGAATCGGCTACATATTCTATTATTGCGGAGAGTGTCAGTGAAGACGTTGACTGTACCCTTCTTACGATGCTTGGTATTTTCGATTTTAGTTGCTGCGAAGACAAGCCATGTTCAACACGCTTTTAACCAGCGCGTTAAGAAGTCACAAGCCGCTCAAAAAGAGTAAGCCCCCTTCAACTGGCAAATTTCAGTTTTGTGAAATGTCGTTTATAGCTGGACTCGATTTATCAGGTTTGCCTGATGTTATTTCTTTTTTCTGTCTCAGAACCTGGCAGCGAGGAGTATCTGTTTGAGTTACGAGTGTCTGATCCTTTCACCTTAACAGTGACCTTTGAACATCCATGTACACCCAGCATGGCATCCAGTAAGAGTAACAAGCTTCACATCAGGGCCCCGTTTCTCGAAACTCCCGTTAACGTACCGAGCCCGAAAACTATTTGATGTGCACAATATTCTTCAATAGTTAAACAATTTTTATTGATTTTGAAAGCTAAATTTTAATCTTTATAAATTCATGAAGCATATCGCTAAGTTTGCGCCAATAATTACCATTAGCTGATAAATAAATGAGCTCGAAAAAATGCTTACCGGCCCCGTAAAGTTATCGGGAGTTTCGAGAAACGGGCCCCCGGGTAACTACAACAAACGGAGAGAGCAAGAAAAGTGCAGGGAAACCTGACATTTCACACTAGTTACATCCGTTTCCTTGCCTGTCATCGGTTGAAGGCGGTGCTGCGCTCGGGAAAACGTGTTTTCCTTCGCCTGGCATATCTCCACGTTTTTCCTGCGCGGTTACTTAACAATTGTACACCGAAGTGGAGGTTAATAGTGGTGGGTATTTGTCGAGCCGCGTATCGGCGAGGTAAATACCTTCCACTCCTCACCTCCAAATAGTTTCTTTTTTCTGAGAAATGAGGAAAAACGCGCTCGTGAAATCCAGAACAATACCAATAGGTGAATAGCAAACAGTAGTATATACCAAACCAGTGGATAGCGTTTTTCGCGCGCTCCGATTGGCTACTTTAACTCGGGTTATAGTACAACACTAAATTTTGGCGTGCTCCCATTGGTCGAAATCGATCACGTGACACGATAGTGTCTCTTCTCAGCGGGCGCCTATCAGCGCATAGTGCCCTTTTTTGGCAATTTTCGGTGAAAAAATTGCTGGCCTTTTAACCATTTCCAGTGTAAATTATTAGAAATGAAGAACGTCCATTAAAATGGCTTCCGTGAACACGTCAATCACCTCGGAGGCTTCCCCGCTTCATTTTTCGCGACACAGTAATCGCATTGCAATTGTCAGCATTTTTTCGCCCAAAATTGAGCGTTACGTTGTACAATAAAAACAATAAAATCCTTCTGTCTCAGGCCCTTTGTGTGATAGGTTCCCCCGGAAATTTGATGTTCAAACTTCATATAAGCCCTCGAACGTTGTTGTGAACATCAAATTTCCTCGGCCAACCTATCACACGATAATACCTTCGACAGAAGAACCCTATTATGTAAATAGTAACTGCTATTCACCTACACTTCGGTGAATAGTTGTTAACTATCCCGAGTTTGAGTAGCCAATCAGAGCGCGCGAAAAACACTCCACTGGTTTGGTTTAGACTAAATGCATTTACTTCGAGTTCTGATTGGTTTATTGCTTCATTTCCGTTTGTTGTATTTGATCAGATATGATTGCTTTGGTCAACATGGTGTGAAGAAATTTATAGAAAATGTTTTTATAACTTTTGAAGGGAATTTATCTGATTTTCTGATTGTTGCTTTTTTCTTCAGTTGATTTTCACGTGACACCGGATCACGCAGTCAAAGCGACCCTGAACACAGTCCCTGGAAAGCCACTGTTTTGCTCGAATGACTATATCTCTAGAGTTATTGAGAGGTGCTTTGTTTTTAACATTTTTTCCTTCCCCATGATTTGCACCACCTGTGATAGATCATTGATTTTTGATGTCAGCGTCTTTTTATATTGACAGATGTCTATCAATTCCAGCTGCAATGCGCTGCATCATAAGAAAAGCACAAAGTGTGAAGTTGGATGAACTTCCGGTCAAGACCAGCGAAGAACTTCCACTTCCGGTGGGTATTGGTCATCCAACCACCAAGCTAGCCAGCCTATCACTCCCTCCCAGTTCCGCTCTGTTCGGCGCTGCCGTGGGGACTCCGTCCAACCCTAATACACCAGTCTTTCTCGGTACCTCGCCGTCCTTCACCGCGTTCACTTTGGAGACTCCTTCACCAACATTTAGCGCGTTTCCATTTTCGTCGATTTCTCCGACGTTTTCCTTTCCAACCTCCGAGGTGACCACCGGAGCGACTGTTACTGAAACAACACTGGCGACCAGTAAGCAAGAAAAGAAGCCTGACACTCCAAAGCAATCGACACTTCCAAACCTGAAAATAACACTGAAACGAAAACGTGCCGACGAGTATGTCATCGAGAAATTTCAACTCCCTGAGGAACTCCCGAAGAACGAGGCGAAAATGGGGGATGGGCAAGGTGATAGTTCGATGCCAAAAGGCAGTGACGCCGGTTTTACGCCAGAATCCATGGATTCAGAAAACTTTTCCTTTGATCTTGCCGCTGTGTCTGGAGCGAACTTCGTTACAGGAACGACATTCCCGGATGCAACAGCTGGACTCGATGGATCATCAGTCGTATCTTCGGGGAGCGCCGCTATTGTGGCGACGTCTGATTCTATCGCAGCTGCGAGTGGCTTAGGGATTGTATCCGCGGGCATCGAGGGATTAACCAGCACAGCCGATTTGTTTGATATTGGAGCCGCTGGTGCTGATGGCACAGATTTGGAGGGGATTCTTCAGAACCTGTCCGGGGCCTCCCACCTCCCCCCAGGGATTGTACCTGGAGGCGCCGCTCTGGACTTCGATGCAGGGCTAGGTATGTAAGACAGCAGGAAAGGGAAAAAAGGTCTTGTTTAGAAGAAGCCCTTGTCTAAAAGATCTTTTTTGAACGGCAGGAAAATTAAACGCTTGCTTTCTTCCGTAGATGCTCATGTTGAGAACGATTGACTGGGAAGGAGATGTCTTGTTAGGCAGATCACGATTGTTTGCCAATTTACTGATTGCCAGATTTAATATTCTCTGCAAATATATCTATGACATCGTTAATCTTGTGATCTTTGTTAGGGCCAGGAGTGGCTGGACTTGACGTATCGGACCCAGGCTTCGACATTGACGCAGCCATTGATGCCAGTGCTGCCGCTGACCCAAGCATCGCAGGAACTGCAGGTATAATGAATATCATTAGAAGCATATCATTAAGACAAATTGTCACGCGCATTGAAGGGCCTTCAACAATGGTAACTGTTCTGTTCATATTTTTTCTTTCCAGGTGCTTTTGACGTGGACTCAACGTTGGACTTTGACTTTGATCACATTGCCGCCGTGGGGGGTCTCCCTCCTGATGTCACGGGCGCGGCAGATCTTCTGGCCGTTAGCGGACTGGGTGCTGGTGACGGTTCTGTTGACACAGATATGCCTGGACCATCACAGTCGAAAATATAAACTAAGCCACAGGGACTCCAACTGTAGAAGATCCGTGGCTTGTCAGGACCTGGGAAATCCCCGGGGTTTCCCAACCTTTTTGCCAGAGGTCTTGCTCTTCATCCCTCGCATAACAAGGGAAGACTACGAAGAAAATGTTAAATATCGTAACCAGCCGATAAGGTTGTCTAAAAATGTTAAAACGATAACACCTGTACATATGTATATAAACTATATTGAACGGCATACATTAGTAAATTATATTTGAAGTCATAATACAGCGGCGTCTCTTTCACTTTTGCATCGTCATAATGTGTAGTCGATTTTCTTTTAAAATCCACTCGACAAGAATTTCGGGAAGGTTTTGGTCAGATTACAGTGCGTCCACACTACAGACTAATTTGGCAAACTCGTTTTGGCAGACAATGCAAGGTACCGCGTAGCACTCTCGGGACAGGAAACTACAGAATAATTCCAAGGAACAAAGAAAAATGTCTTAATTCCCACGAGATGCTCCCCGCTTGGCCTCGTAGCTCTGTTCGTTATGTGCCGATCAATTCGAAACTTCAACATGCCCCCCCCCCCCCCGGGCACACCCCGGGCATTTGACTGTGCATCGCGCCCGGGAAGGAGGGAATTTGAACGTTGCGTTGAAAGGGTGGGGAATTTGAACCGGATTTATCTCTTGTTCTGACGTAAAACGCTCGTTAATTTTTTTCTGGTTTTGCAGGGTTTGATGGTTTTACAAGATAGAATTCCGCCTTTGTTAGTAAATTACTCTTTCAAAAGGGTCTTAAAAGAAGTTTGAAGGTGTCATTACGGCATCTCTCTCTCTGAAAGGCGTGTAAAGTGTTTGATTGAAGACGAAATTTGTCTTTGAGGAGAGGTAGTTCAGTACTAATAAGTGGGGCATTTTAACGGCTCTTTTGCCCCGAGGGAAGGGAATTTGAACAAGCCAATCTTCAAAAGTTCAAATGCCTGGGGGGCTGCCCGGGGGGGGGGGGATGTTGAACTTTCGAATTGATCGGCGCATTAGAGCGACGGTGATCTGATACGAAGGTCGTGGATTCATACCCCGCCGGGGTCAAAGATTTTTCTTTGTTCCTTGATATTATTTTGTAATTTGCTTATTAAGGTCGGATGGCCGGGGAAAGTTTGCTCGCTTCTTAGCACTCTCACCTTCACTGTCAAAATGTCTACTTTCGTTTTGGCAGATGCGAGTTCAGTTGGCGAATGTGAACATGAGAAAAAGGTTTGTCAAACTGTTTTACCCCGTGTTTGCGGTCACAGCTGCAGTTCCAGAATAAAATTACGAGTCACTCAAGATTCACAGAGACTAATTGCACTGGGCGGATATTCCACGACGGTGTTTGCAAACTCGCAGTTTAGTGTCAAGGCGCCTTTATGGCAAGTCCAACCCGTTTAAAATACCCTGCCTCCTGCTCCTTGGGTTTTACTGATCAGTAGGAACGCTATTTCTTGAGCATTACCGAGATTCTTCAAGGACTACGTACCTCTGGCCCAGGACTGTCAAGCCCTCCCTTCCCTCAACTCACGAATATTGTGCTAAGTTGGCCGCTAAAACTTTCCGCATTTGTTTTCGTCAACTCCCTCCCCCACCCCCGGTGCTTTTTATTTCGCTTTCGCGCTCGATGATCTTTAGAGTAGAAGGCCTGAGAACAGGCTTCTGAGCCTGATCTCCTTTATGTTCTTGTTACACCAAGGAGGAACCCTTGCTAAACGCGTCAGCGCAACTTTTAATTGTCCCAACAGCCAGAGTTCGTGGGAAAACAGAGAAGAGACTATTGAGGGTCGCCATACCAAAGCAAACGACACGTATTATTACCAAAAATACCACATCAGAGCCCGGTTGTTCAAAACAGGATTAAGATAACCCAGGGTTAGTGTCAGTTTTAAATTCACTCTTATAACCAAGTGACGAAAATTCCTGTAAATCCTTTTTGCCCCACGTTTTGACAGACTTTGGCTGCTTTTCAATCTACGTGAAAATTAGCTTTTAAAGCACTTTTGTACAGGAGAAATACGAACCTTGGCTTTGATCCCGGGTTAGCCTTAACCAGCTTTGGAACAAACCGGCCTAGGGTTTCAACGCTTCATCGCACCATTTTCATAACTGACGAGTTTATTGACCCTAGGATGCACGATTTACAAGATATACAAACACGAATGAAGACAAAATCACAAGGTACAAGGTAAGTATTTCCATGGGTAACACTCGATTTGTTAAAAAACAGTATCTTCGGAAAAAAATATCACCGGGTTAGGATTTACATGTGGAATTTTCTCCTAAGTATAAATACAATTGTACAGTTTCTTATTCAGTGTGCGGCATTTTAAAAACACTATTTTCGTAAACTTGCTAGCTACATGACCTTTGGGAACAATTTCTTTATCAAAAACCATTTTATTTTATTTGCCTTTTTCAACCTTATAAACTTCACATCGGACAGGTGAGCAAAAACAACTCATCAGGGAAAAACAAACAGCTCGGGTTCACAGAAGTAACAAATCTGCGGGTACGGAATTTGCGAGATATTTGAGATTTGGAGGACCGATATTTCCCGCGGCTTAATTTTTGCGGGTTTGTAATTTAGGGAGATCTTAATGATCTTGATAATTTCAGAAATTATTTCTACAACGGTACAAACAGTTTAACAGGAATTACCTTTGCACGATTCAAAAAGAGTTAACGCCCGCAAAAATTCCATCCCACAAAGTAGCACGATTTAGGCAATATAACGAATTTTCGTTTTTCGTCCGACGTAAGTTGAATAAAATTGAAGACCAAGAAAACCTTGAAAACAGAAAACAAACATAGCTTAAAATCAGCTCTATACAAATCCATTTTCCTCAAACTGATCATGGTCATCATTATCATCATCGTCATCATCTTCGTTCTCGCTGTCGTCATCTTCGGCATCGTCGTTGCCGTTCTCGTTCACTCGTGAATCGTCGCCATCTTCGTAATCGTCTTCATCGTCGTCGGAGTCTCGAGAGCCGCCTCGTTCCACCTGGTTTCTGTGCATAATAGCACGTTCGTAAGCTTGCATCACAGACTTCCTCATGGACGTCTTCCGGCCCTCCTGCAGTTTGGTCTCATCTCGTTCTGCGTGTTGCCCTAAAGGCTCGAGTTTGTGCCGCGGCAGCCATTGCCTGAAAGAAAACAACCCGGTTACCCCTAAAACTACTGAGATCGTTGCTTATTCTTACAACTTACGAATCTCGTTTGCAACGCCGTAGAGAGGACTCTCAGTAACCACATAAAACAAACTTAACTGAACGCATTACAAATGACGGGTCGAGAAAAGTCTAGGGGTAGCCTCCTCCCCTCCCCCCCCCCCCCATGAATTCCCTGGTTGAGGTTGGAGGTACGAATAACTTCTCTAAGAATGATGTAAGCGGATACCACGGAAAACTCTTATGTATCGTTTTAATTCTCTTACCAAGTTCGTCTGTTGTCAAAAAATAGCACAAGGTAGAGATGTTCCTCTGTAATGGCTCTCTCCCTCAGCACATCCTCAGGTGGGACAGGGATGGGAACGCCACGGTGTAGGAAACCTTTCTTAGTTCGAGGATTAATGATCTGAAAATTGTCCACAGACACAAAGTCACGTCAGAAAATTCCTTAATAACCCCTATTAAAAACCCTACAACAACAAGAAAGTTCAGTAGAAATAAGCCTATATGCAGTCATACTTTTGAAATTCTCTTTGTGAAAGGCGAGCGGGAATTTACGTCCATGGAAATGAAATTTCTTGTGGCTAGTCGCTACTTATGATTTGCACAAAATTGCTAGGTAAATTGCAAGTTAATACAGTTGAAACTCCTGTAAGCAACGACCCAACATGTCAACCTAAGTGGTCACTTACGGGAGGTGGTCGCAGAGGCGGAGGCTTGACGTTTACCTTGCACGTATTCCTTTGGTTTTATAGTGGAGTACGGGAAAAATGCACCACAGGAAACAAAAAACAAACAACCCGAGACAAACTGGCAACAATCACCAAAGGGTGCAACACAGAATTTGTGATTCTCCGTTTCCACTGGAAAAAAAGAAATTTGACATGGCTTGCTTACCAATGCAGGATAAGATGGGTATCCGCGACACTTGGCCCAAACTAAATCCAAGGGCTGCATAGGAGGCAGGTCAGCTATCTCTGAATCGGTCGTTGTTTTTCTTGGCCTGGGAGCAGCTTTCTTCTTCCGCCTCCTGTCAACCGGTCCATTCATGGCCCGATTCTCTGCCGAACTGTTCTCGGTGTCCGTCGTGCTGAGTTCGTCTTCTGAGAGCGCTGATAATTTACGACACAGTTCGCGAGATGCACAAGTCCCATTCATCCTGATATCGCCGACATCCGACTCTGAACCACTCGTGTAGGAACGATATGAACGCTGCCGCAGACCATTCGTGAATGCAAAGTGATTATTCATTCTATCAGACGGCGTGTCAAACATGGGTAACGTAGCATCCTCAATCAGTTTCCCTAGTTCTGTTTTGTATGTCTTTTTCGGCACGTAACATGTATCATTACTGCCTTCGCTGCGACCCCGCTTTTGCGGTCTCTTCTCCTCTTTAGGCGCTTGTTGATGTCTGTCCTCAAACACAACATCGTCGTGATCCTCCTCAGTCTCATCCGTGCGAAGATTCTCTGTCACGTGGCCTTCTGTGCTCACGTGTTCGTGATCAAGTGTTCGATCAGAGTCCGATGTTTTCAGCACGTTGTTTGGGGTGGTAAAACTGTCAAAAGGGAATTTGTCCACCCCTGCTGATAGGTTCCGCCTAGCTCTGTGCCTCCCCTTATTGAAGAGGATACCACTCCGACGGCTTGTACCAGGGCTGGGGTTAGCAGTGGCCCTGCTGTTTAACGCACTGTCTCCCGATAACCGGTGATCGTCAGTATCCAGGGACTTGGCTTGGATTGGCCCGTTTAGTGTCTCATTCTCATCAATGGGTCTGAACTTCTTTGGCAGTTGTTCGGTTTCAAGTGGTGATAGACAAGGCTCACCCAGATTAGAGCCATCCAAGCCTCCGACTAGACAGAAAAACAACAAAAGATTGCAACGTCAGGATCAATCATCTGCAACGTTTTGCGCTGTAAACAGATGTCACCGAACTAGTGCAAGGTACGTATTGGGGAAAAACTGGTAAAGTGTTCAGACCGTCCTCTTCAGGATGTACAAAAGAGGGGGGGGGGGGGTGGGGGGGGATGACAGACCAATAACAGCAACACAGGGAGGCTGGTAAGGTTGTGACCCATGAGGTCCATGAACTAGCAAAACAGTTTCCTTTTATTAAAAAAAACACACACACACACAGTGAAGTTTATTTGGTAAGTGGACTTGTACCCTTCGAACAGCGGTTTCTTGATCACCCTATGTGCCAGAAGGAGAATAGAAAAACTTCCCATTAAACCAGCCAGTTTCCTATCAACCAGGACAATTATTTGTCAGATGCACTGACACTTCCTCTTCTGTCCATCATCACTTCCTGTTGTGTGCTTCCTTCACATTTTGCATGAGTACCCTTATCTCAACCAAATCTTGTCAGCCCCAAGAAAATCACGGATCAAATAAGCCATGTACGTCCGCACAAAGCCACTGCAAATCGTACTATTGGCAATACTGTAACACTAAAAGCGTCTTACCACTGGACTCTGAGAGTTGCCTCTTCTCCTGGTTCAGTTTTCTTCTAATCAGAGCAATCTCTTTCCGCAGCATTCTGACTCTTGTTGCTCTCACACCTGAGGAATGGAACGGAGAGAGTTTATTTTAGCAATATTAACAAGGACGCAACACAAAGGTCTTTCATTGAGATCTGCAGAGTATTTACCTCCATGTTTGATAGCCTGAGTCATGTCCAGTTTCTCCTGCAGATCTTTCAACTGTTCTTCTAAAGTCATCTCCTTTCTCTGCTCCTCGGTCAGAATAAAATCTAACAAAAGAACACAGAAACCACAATTATGAGTGAAACCATTACGCTGTATGTGAAAGACGGTTTACAACATGTATAGAATACACTGTAGCTACAGCTAAGCAATCCTCTCTTTCAGGGGCTTTAATTGAGAGCTGGGGCCTTTTAGAAATTCTTTCTCTACACTGCACTAATTCACCTGAGTTTTCCACCTACTTTCTTTGTTTATGTATGCCAAGAGCCAGCAATTAAGCTTCCCACAGCCTTTTTTCTTAACACTGTGCTTAATTAGCCAGCAAGGAGATCCAGTCCCAACATTCTGCTATCCCTGATGAGCAGCCCAATCTATTCCCAGAAAATGACTTGAGATAGGTACAAGTATATTATGAATTGAGGGTATAAGTGGCTTTGCTCACACTTTTCGTGTCTGTTAAACCTTTTGGAAGTGCAGAATCTTGACTAAAATTTAAAGGCAACAAGGGAGTTACTCCACCCCATCCAGACTTTTTCCCCCAATTAAAAAATTTTCATTCTCAGGCATTGACATCTAGATTTTATAAAAAAAGTACACCAACACAACAAAGACCACAGGCTACCTTCCTCAGTGGGCTCCCTGTCAGCCAAGGTAGGTGGCTCCTCTGTGTGTAAGCCAGTAACTGGGTCAATACCTGCACGTTCCACTTGCCTCCTGGCAGCACGCACGACAGGACGTCCCTGATCACGCAGTTTCAGTGCCGCCCGGTAGTAAATGGTGTCTGGTGAATTGTATGTCATACAGTTGTGGATGATCAAGTTGAAATCATGCTCAAACTGTTCCATTGCTGTGTAGTGGTTGTCTTCAATGCGCTTTGACATTGTTGAAAAATCCATTGGTTCATCAATAACATCAAGGTAGTCTACAACCTGGAAATAAGAAAAGTCAAATTTCAAGTCTGTCTCAGAAGCCTAGTGCCTTTCTAGGATCAACGTTTTAGCTAGAAGGGGATCCAGACATCCTATGGATGCCCACTTTTTAAATAAATTCACTTAAAATTCACTTAATCTCTTAATGTGCCACTTGGACACCCAATTTTCATTTTTTGGCTAAAACCCTGTTTAGGATGCACTTTTACAGTTTGTAAGGGGGGAAACAACTAGAAATAGCCATGGTAACAATTTATGGAGAGTTTAAGGATTAGACTTGGCTTCCAATCTCACAATCTGATACCACTCGTCTGAAAGAATAAGAAAAGGGTTGCCAAGACTTGGCGTGTACTTCTACAATGCGAGAAAGAAAACGCTGGTCATTTCTCAATCTTGAAACAATAAGCAGGTTCATAAGAGCACAACAGAGTTGATGGAGATCTGATGAGAGCACATCAGAATTCAAGGGAAAAAGAAAGAGGAGTCTTAACTTGTGCCAAGTCCTGTTCTCATTTGGAGATAAGGCATTTTAAAGACCTTATTTTTGTGGCTACTGTCAAATTTTACCAGCTGAAAAGTAGCTTGTCACCAGCTGAGATTTAACTACAAAACAAAGACTAGGGGTAATTTTGAAGGTGATCAGGGATAGCTGGGCTTCTTAATGGGGGTTAGTTTTCTCTTACTTTAGCTACACCTTGCTTACCTCCTCTGTATCAACAGGCTCAGCAAAGATTTCACCAGGATCTTTGGTCTGCAGCTGATCAAGCGTCTTCCTCAGTACAATGTTCAGTGGCTGCAGCTGTAGGTCCACAACATGCTGTTTTACCTTGACCTGATCGTGTACAAAATAAAAGAAGAAAGTAAGACTGGCACTTCTCATGAATAAAATTGTGTCCACAATCTTGTGCTCCCTGTTCACCGGAAATGTAAACTATTCTAAGCATTGAAAATACTAGACTATCTCCTGGTAAACTAAATATGGTTGGCTGGGTACCAGACTGTAACACAAGTAGTTGCAGGTTCAACCACCAACCAGGTTTTTCAAATAACTGACAAAATCATCCTGGCTGTACATAACAAGTCTAGCCTCAGCTCAGAAGATCATCTCCTTTAACTGGCATGTCTAGCCATTGCAGTATGACTAAGTCAATAAAAAAATAGGGCACAAAGTTCCCAGTGCTGTGGTCTGGTCTCCCAATGTAATGTGCCTGATTCGAAGGCATCATTCTATAGTATAAACCTCAAGATCCTCCTTAAGGATCCTAAAATGCATTTTGCGAGTTACATCATCATTTTAGCTCTAAGTTTTAAGAATGCTGCAACTGTACGTTTATTTTAACCACTGCCCTCAATTAAATATTACTCAGCCTCCAAAGAATGAATAGTTTTTCCGTCTTTTCTGGTCCTCCTGAGTCATTAAAAAATTTCAAACTGAGCCAATTACCTGTTCTCGTTTAAGCTTCTCTCTTTTTCTGATCAACTCCACCAGCAGCCGAGCCCTCTCCAGATCATGCCGCAGACGTTGCCAAAAATGAAGCTGTTCCTTCATTGCTTTGATCCTCTGTGATCTCTCACTTGACTGTGGAGCAAAAAAAATCAACCTATCAATAAGGGTTTTTAATGTTTTGCAGTACAAAAGTTTCATTTCAGCCACAGGCAACCTAAACATCCACAGCTTTAACTGATTTCTATAGCATAAAGCACAGGCTGCCCAGACGACAGAATCCAAACTGATTTCTTTAGCACAAAAGCAACTAGGGATGTAATTTGCCCTCTAAAAGGAATGCTTGTCTATCTCTGGGTTAAAGGTTTGCTGATACCCACTTATACACCTTGCTGTGGAAAATGGAAAAACCCCTACGTGAGGAAATAGAGTTGGGAAGGAAACAGACTACTTCAATCCATATGATAGACAAACCAGGCCATTCAATATGTCTGCTAAACAAAATAAAGGAACTGATCACAAACGAGAAATTTCTCAACAGCCAGAATTTTATTGCTAAAATCTGACCACCACTTTACTAACTGTAATTAGCTCCTTACATCTCTGTAAAGTTTTGCAGCAAATTCAGATGGGCGGCTGATGGTGACAAAGTGCTTGATCACCTCAATAAAACAAAACTGCATGCTGAATTCTCCCTTAGAGGTTCACAAAACTAGTATGATACAGAGTAATAAGAATTCTAATGTTAATCTTACCTCATCAGCACCAGCTTTCTGGCTTTGATGACTGGCCTGAAGTCTTCTCAACAGTGGAACACCATTCCTTGACTGCCGCTTCAGCATCCAGTAGCTCTGAAGGCTTTGAATAAACTGTGCCTTACGAGCCATTGCTACACGCCCTACAATCTTACTCAGCCTGTCAAACACAGCAGAAGTACTACAGTCAGTAAAGCTTTCTTTACTTGACTAAACAAGCCAGGTTGTGGACGAAGAGTGAGACAATAATTTTGGGGGAGATGCAGGAGAGCTTGACAAGAAAAACTTAAAACAGCTCTACCCCCCAAGGGAAAAAAAGGGAAAAAGAGGAAAAATGGCTCACAACCCTAGAAAGCAATTTCCAAGCTTTTAGAAACTCAGTGACTGGGGTAGGAGTTTTCAAACATCAGGTGTTAAATCAAAGCATTCAAAAAAATTCCAAAACCTTATAAACAATAGTCTGATAAAATAAAAACAGAAAAACAATTATGTTTTGAAACAATTAAAAACTAATACTATGATTTAGTTTTCTTTTTTAGGAAAGTTAAGTACTGACATTAATTCTGCAAAAGTTAATTAACATGTCTGGCCACATGAAAGATGTGTGAATTATTTATCTGTCTGGCAGTTACCTAATTGCAAATTGGTTCACAATTTTATCAGTTCAGACTGGAAACTACACATAACTAAAAAAAAAATGCCAAAATCTACATTTGAAAGTACCAACCGAAGCAAATACTGCTGTTCACTTCTTTCAGTTTATAACTTGATATCCCACAATTTATTATGAATTGCAAGCCACTTATCCACTTAAATAAAAGCTTTAAATGTTGCTAAGAGACAACTGTATATGTGCAGAATTCTTAAAAAAATATAGCAGCTTTAAAGGAAAAAAGTCAATCTGGTGAGCATAAGGAAATCATTCAGATATTCAAGTCCTTACTCTACAATAAAGCATCTTACCGATGAGCAGGAATAAATGGGATGTTCACAATTGGTACTCCAGTTGTTTTCTTCTCCGCTAGAAGTTTCCTAAATTTCTTGATGCTTCGTTTGGATTTAGAAGATTTTGCTGACTTACTGCTTCCTTTTGCAGGCGTTTTGCTCGGTGTTTTGCTTTTAGAAACATTTGCCTTTTCCTTGACTTCATCTTCACTCTGCTCTTCTTCCTTTCCTGCTTCGGAGTCAGTGGGGGTGTGAACATCACAAAAAGCGGTCTTGCGCACAGTTACCTGACCATTTTCCCCTTTAATAGGTTCTATCTTCATGTACAAGCCTGCTTGCTGGGCACAAGTAACATGAAAAGCTGTGTAACAGTTTGTTTTGAAACACTGAATGCAAGCACCATGTCGTCGCTTACAAATGTAACATGTGAGTTTCCACCTTGCTTGAGGAATATTCTCAATAGAGTCAATAGGTTCCAAAAATACAGTGTTTGCAAAGCAGACTTCAGGAATCCATAGTGCACACACAACATGTGCCCACTTTCCTGTGTCTGTCTGTTTGAAAGCACCAGTCTTGTTTGGACACAGGACACAATCTACTGCCCTTGATGGGGATTGCAGACAACGTCTGCAGAGCCACTGTCCCTCGGGAATGTATGGTACTCCATAACACTCTTGATGCACGGCTAAGTTGCACATGTCACAAAACAGGATTGCGTTACTATTTTGGCACTCGCCATCATTACAAATACAACACACAGCGTCTTCATCGATGTACTGGTTTGGATCACAATTCGTTTGGCTCTCAAAGTAAGACTCTTTCTCAAGTCTGTCCATAAGAGTCTCGAATATTTCTTGAGAAACCGGCGCAATCCCTTCGCTCTTTCGCTTTTCGTTTATCATGTCAAGCCACGCGTAATCTTCTTCGTCCATGTCATATTCGACCATCTCGTCCAATTCTTCGGTAGTCTGTTCGATGAATCGAAAATAAGCAGTTGGTCTAGGTGGTGCATCGAGCTGTCTAAATCCTGATTCCTCAGTTTCACCATATTCCGCTAGCGGCAAGCTCGCTAACGCTTTGCTGTTGTTTTCGCCGGTTTGTTCTTTCTTGTTATTCGCCTTCGTATCTGTTAGCGGTTTGATCATCATCGTTTCAATCGCAAACGTTTCTTCGGATTTTTCTGGCGGCTCCGGCGTGGAATTCGAAATTTCTTCGCCATCCAGAATGTCTAGTTGATCACTTATGTGAATTCTTTGAGGGAAACCATCGATTTCCACCTCAACAATTTTCTGCGCTTGAGCGTATGTTAGCGTCTCTCGCGGCACACTCACGTTTGGAGGCGATGGCGGTGGTTTTTTGTTTTTCACACTTTTCCTTCCGCGACCCTTTCCCTTTTTAGAAGACGTAGGTGTAGATCCTACAACTTCTGTGCCATCGTGTTTGAAAACACGCAGATGATACTCAATTCCACTGTAACTCTTGTATATCTTCTGACACAAAGGACATTCATATGGCGGTTTGGTCGCCCGAAGGTTGTCGATCAGTTCTCTCACGTTCACCAACATGGTTCGTTCAAGATATTAAAACATACCTTACGAAGGGATGAATGAAAACAAGGCGTCCTTGGTAAAATGAATTATTCTTTCGCAAAAATAACGGTTGCGTGGTAAGCCGTTCTCGCTAAGAAAGCTGCGCTTGTCGTCAGAGCATCAATGGAACACGTCTTAGACTGAAGTCCTCCAATTTCGCTTGCAAGAATGCGATTATCTGTCTTCAGAGGAGCTTGATTTTGTTCACAAATATAACGCGTTTGTTTTGAAGCAAGGCGAAGCCAGCGATTTTGAAATCAAGTGAATAACGAAGCGATTTCGACCACACCAAAGAGTCGTTAAAATGGCGACACCGAACACGCCAGTGTTCCGCGATGGTTTTTGCTGTGTCGCGATGTCACTGAAACCCAAAATGAAATAATCCCCTCTCGATGAAGATTTCCCTGTTAGTGTTCCCAATCACTAACCTACGAGGCAGATTCTTCAACTCCTTTCGTTTTAAACCTGATTGTTCTCATTCCAATACGGCAACGGCACGAACAAAATCCGGTTTTGCGAACAATGGACAACCGATAATGGCGCACCGGATAACTTGAGCTTTGAATTTCTCCAAATTCGGTCGACGAAAGATCGCTAAGAATGCTCCGTAAATGTCCTTTCGAAACGGGAGAAGAATCGCTTGGTGCCGCTCTAGATTCTTCGTGGATAGCAGACTTTCTGCGTCTCCAGCCGAGTCGTTTCTTGTCCGTTGAAAGGACTCGCCTTCGGACCAAACGCTTTCACTGCGCGGCCAGCGAAGAGCAAACAAAGGGACGCATTCAAAGCATAAATTCGCTGCGTTCCACGTCGACTCAAAAAGAAAGACGTAACTGATGGCTCAAGAAGGTCTACTTCTAAAACGCCTGCTTTTCGACGCTCTCTGCAGACGAACGAGGAAGCCGAAAACGAGACCCGACTTTAGTGAGGTTAACTCCGCTACGAAGAAGATGGCGCCAGTTACTCTCGTGAACAAGCTTCGCCCCTGATAACTTCCCGCCACGCAGGGACGCCCCCGCAGATTATGTAACTTTTAATTTTGGCAGCGAAAAAACATGCGAACCTGTTGTTAGCACATGGCAGCTAAAAATATCGAAAAATATCTTTCTTATTACCAGGAAAATAAAAACGAAAACGGCAGAAAACAAGAGCAATGATTTTTTTGTAGCCAGGTAAGATTCTGGCTGGTTACCATCACAAATTAGCGTGTTATTCACAATGATGCAGTGCCGCTTTTGTTCATTTGACATTGAAACGTCAAAATATATAAAATTTCAGCTGATCGAGTCAAAAGAAGCCAGCAGCCCAAAATGCCATCGATTGATGTTCGTGACATTTTAAGACAGCTATCGGTTGTTAGAATCGTGAGAAATTCAATCAATTCAATAATAACCTAGTACAAAGTTAAAAGTCCTTCTCTCGCGGGGAAACCCGCTCACGCAGAAAGTTATTTATGTTCACGCGAGACCAGTCACGAATGTCGTGCCAAATCAAAGGTTTTTGACTCGGGTTACTTCATGATTTCACCCATGACCATCATGTATTAACACTGCAATAGCAGAACGGAAAACCCATGAGAGGCCAAAATTCCTTGAGCCCGTGGAACGGATATTTTTCCTCACGAAAAATTTGTTTTTCGTACAAAACCCGGAATGACCGTGAGTGTTTGTGTACATGTACAATATCGTCACGTATTTTCGGCTACACGTTTTCTTTCGGAAAGTTCGCGATCAATTTTCCCTCGATTCTTCCCTGTGATGGCTCATGAATGACATCTCTCCGTTTTGCAATCGAATCATTCTCCACTATTTTAGCCGAAAACGGGCAAACTGAAGTGACAAAAATGCCGGCGGATTGGAAAAACGTAGTCAGTATATCTTTCTGACCTCTCAGCAACATTTAACTCTGCGAAGCAAAACAGGAAAACGATGAAGAAATTTCATACTGATTGTCTGCTGCAAGAAAACAGCTATTCCGAGACCTGTTTTTTTTTCAGTTATTTTCCACCGCGTTTTCCATGAGTAAGAGTGACAAGATCATTTTCAGCGGGAAAACGCGTGCATGAACCCAGGATAGTTGCAATTATATGTTCTTGAACCACTCTGGTGAAGTTTTCTTCTCTGATGTTCAAGGAAGCCGCGGTTACAGTTAGTATAACGAAGGAAGCTTACTGAAGTATAAAAACATTTTGCAAAAATAAAACAAAACAAAAAAGACTCATCTGACTGGTCTCGTGACGCAGCTGGCAGCGCCGCCATTTGCTATCGATTCACTTACGGGGATTCCCCTAGCATTCGAAAAGTACGCATTGCCAATCAAGATAATCAAATTTTAAATGGCATTCGTTTTGTGCGTGTCATGAAAATAGACCCTTTTTTAAAAAATCTAATGCGACGAATCTCTTCGTACTATGAATCCTCGAAAGTCTAAAAAAATTTCACTCATCGTCAGTCTATGGCAAAGAGCTGAAACCGTAGATTGACGACAGAGGGGATGTTGCTATGGTAACATTAAGTATCCAGATGGTGCTGCGCGAGGACAGGCTGTTCGGAATTTAGCCATGAACTGGTCTTGTGCATCGATGTGACGCTCAGTGGTTTAAAATTTTCAACGACAACGAGTGTACAATGCAATGAGCATTGGGTATCGAATTGTACTTGTTTCATCGTGAAAAGGAGCATTCCGATGGTTCCCTGGAGGAGTGGAAATTTTGTTTACGGGACCAGGAAGAATGCCTTCTCTTAATTGATCTGACTGTACTAGAAAACAGAATTCAAACAAACAAATTAATTAAAACAAAAACATCCTCAACGACAACAACAACACAAGAAATGCAGTTACCCAGTAAGCTTGCCGTCGCCGAAAGTTATGGAAGCAAATGAAACTTATGCCGGAAAAAAGCTTCATCAGAATAACAAATTTGATTTCTGGACCGCCTGTCGGGAAATCAAATTTGATGATCTGTAATCCACTTCCATCTTGGTAATCAAGTGTCCCCGTTTTTCCTGGTTTGCTCTGTGGAATCTTTTAATCTAATTTAGTTGTAAGTTTGGTGGCATCTGGCAATATAAAATGCAAAACTGGGTAAGGCAAAATTTCGAATTTCGGAGGAAACTGTCCCTTCACTAAGGCTTTATCTTTTGGCCGAATTTTTGCGGAAGTGACACGGAACGAGGTGCTTCATTGCGTTAATTTCCCATGCACGCATGTTGCCTCATGCATACTTGCGCTGCCGCTAAATTTATGGGTCCCTAACTGTGACAAGAACAGAGCACGGTTCAATGACATCATTTAGAAACAACAACATTGATGGGGTTGTTCAAGTGGAAATTATTTGTATCCAGATACTAAGCGTATCCAGCCGATATCAGCTGATAAAATTTCCCCATATAGTACGGGGTAAACTCATTTCGAAAGAAATTAAACAAGGTCTAGAACTCACAATTAGTCAATTTACTATGTATACCGTATGTCAACCTCAACTTTTATGTGCTTGCTGTCTAGGGTAAACGTCTTCGACAAATCTAATTTTAACCTTGCATTTTGTAACTGTAGCCGTTACTTGAAAATTAGCCGTGCAAAGCACTTTTAGAAAGACAAACCCTTGCGTTTTTAAATGGATTAGCGATTATCGCCTTTCACAGAACAGGAAATCGGAAACGGGAGATCAGCCCGGAAAACAAACATAGGCACGCAATTCGAAATATGTCTATTGGACTATAAATAGGCTTAGTGAACCACTAATCAATTCAGACTCGTACCCAGTCGGTATTTATGAGTCTGGGGGAAAGGGAGAGAAGATTGGATTCTATTGAGGCGCGCGGTGACATGGGCGGGTCTCAATAGAATCCAATCTTCTCTCCCTTTCCCCCAGACTCATAAATACCGACTGGGTACGAGTCTGGAATCAGTTAGGGATACCGGATACGTAGCGTACGAGCGAGAGTCGAGTTTCTACAAAAGTGGGAACGGGGTAAGGAGTGGGGGAAGGGGAGGGGGGTCATTTTGGCAGCTATTCGCTGACTTCTCGGACAGAGAGGTAGCGAGAATCATTAACTAGATCCTGTAACAACTACAACCACTAATTTCTCAAAATCTTATAACTAATAAACAGTGTAGTTTCATCTCATTTATTTGTAACCGCTACTATTACTGTTACAATGTAACACAAAACTTTGAGAAATCTTATCATTCGAAGTGAATCATTCTCATGATCTAGTCGCCGTCACGTGCAGCGAGAAACGTGATACTTTTACAATGAAAATCACTTAGGGCAAAGACACAGTGATTTTAATGAGGAACTTACGGAGATCACCAGAGGTTTTCATAGCGTCTTCGTTCCTCCTCGGAAAATTATACGTTATCTGTCAGCTTGTTTCAATATTAGTTTAATTTTAAAATAAAAATGTAATTTTTTCGCTAATGAAGCCGGATAGTCTCTCCCACTCTTATCCCACAGCAGACAGAATGACTTCGCTGACGACCGCATCATCACTACGAACTGTGATGTTCATGGTAACCCCTTGGTCAAAAGCCAACCGGGTCCGGACAAGGACATCATGTCCCCCTCGGAACACCCCCGCTAGGAGCAGGGCATGGGAGTTTTTATCAGGGTTCACTTTGTCGGATCTCTCGCATGGCTGCATGCCAAGGTATTCGATGATTTGTTTGACAGCCTCTGTTGAAGAGAGGAAAACTGGGTTAATCGAAAGGCATTTGTTGTGAAGCCCTATAAAATTTCTTCGTTAGGCCGCGGCTACACGAACGATGGTGAACATGCGATTTTTTGAAATTGTCGCGTCGCCAGCGCGCAGCGAAAATCGCATGTTTAACCACCCTCTGACAAAGTCCATGATTTTGTCGCATCACCTGTGCGATGGTGCCTACACATGCGATTTTCCCCGCGCGCTGGCGACGCGACAATTTTCAAAAAAATTGCATCACCATCGCAAGCAAAACATCGCTCGTGTAGCCGCGGCTTTACACCTTAATCAACGCGTTTTTGGCCTTGACACTGCACGAACGTCAATAGGTTGTACACTGTCTTGGATTAAATGACTTTTCAAAAGTTTAGCGTTCACAGTTTGTAAACGCAAAACAGAAGATTGTGCACACGTGCGGCACTTTTAACAAGAAATTTTTTGCTACTTGCCTTTGAAGATGGTTTTCAAGGACAAGAATAGGAATAGCAACAACAAAATCAGAAGCATAAGCACAGGCACAAGGCAAACGAGCAGATTTTTTCTTCTCGAATTTCCCTTACTAGGAATGAAAGCAAAAACGAACAAATTTGTTCAGTTTCTTTTCCGTGGGCTATATATGTTCATACCGCATTAGATCCTAGTAAGGACAACATAAGAACAAACAGTCTGTTCCTCTTCGTTGTGCATGTGCTTAAGCTTATGTCGATAATAAGACTGGACAGGGATTTTTTTCAAGTTCATCATTCGTAATCCGTCTCAATCTTGTCCATCCTGCCCACCTTTTCCTCTTTATGGTCTGTTATCACTTCTTCAGCATTTTTCTTTAAATTAGTTTAGGTGACATTCGATATGAACACAGTTTTTATGTCATAAAATAACTTCGAGACAGAATGAAACCGTTACCTTCGAGGCTGTTCATCTGAGTAAGAGCGTAAGTGTCTTGCATCTCACACTCGTCACCAATCTCCTCCCAGGATGCAAGGAAGTTGGTCTTGTGTACACGCGACACGTGATCAGCGACAAGGACGTCCACATCTTCAAGCTGGGGAGTGGGGTAAGGAAAGGAATTGTTAGCATTACATAACGCATTTCTAGAAACGGGAAGATCTCAACTAGTTTCATCACTGGATTGTTCGATCACCTTTGTGTTTGCTTTCTTATCCCAAAATGCGAAGAAAAAAAATTTCACCAAAATTCATTCAAGTAAGGAATCATAAACTTTAGGGTCAGAATAATAAAACTGTAACTGAAGAAAACAGGTTTGTTCGTTTAGAATGCAAATTTTTATTTCAAGGTTGCCAGTAACAACCAAATCAGATAAAATGCAACCCGCTACCATCCTTGAAATACTGCACTTTACCACCAAACTACGTGTTCTGTTTTGCTCTATAATCTTTTAACCAATTTATTTTTTTATTATTTTATATTTTATATTTAGCTGTATATTTGGTGGTATTTTGCTCTATAACACTGACATTAGGTAAGTGAAAATTCGACTTTTGGCGGGCCAATATCCCTTTAACACTGCTGTCAACTACAATTACGAAGGGAACCAGCAGACCGCTAAACACAGAACCCGAAAACATCTCATAAGTCGGTAAATTATGATCGTCCGGGTGAGTGTGGTCCTGAGAAGGACTGTTTGTGGTGACATTGACTGACGTTTCGACACCTTGAGCAGAATTCATCATCAGAGTCAAGTGAGCTGTGAATCGTCAGTAGATGTTATCCATCAACCCAAACTCACTCTCTCATTCGGAACAAGATGACTATATCTTGTATGTTCCCCTCGACGCTTCGTAGTTGAGTTCGCACGTCATTTGAAAGACGCAGAAAATCGTCAAACTCCTGACTACGGCTCGCGTTTCTTCTTAGAATGCAAGTTTTATATTTCAGTAAGTGATGTTGCGGTAATGCAAGGCAGAGAACCTTCAAAATAGAGAACCAAAAGCAAGTAGGTTGAATAATTTCCTCCGTACCACATATTCGTCCTCGTATCCCTCTTCGTCTGGTTCGCCTGTGCTAGGATCACAGTCCTTCACAACAAACTTCAGTGTGTTGGTAAACGTACAGGTTACTATAGACAAGAACAAACAAACATGAAGATGAACACCGACTGCAACCAGAATTGCGTTCCCTCAAAAGGGGTGGAAGAGGGCATAGTAGAGAGTCGCAGTTATCTTAAACAAAACACTTTACAGGTTGCGTATCACATACACCATGTAATTTATACCCATCTGCGGACATCTCGCTATTACACACGACAACGAACATCAGATCGTGGCCCAAAAGGTGTTTATTATTATGACAGCAAATGAATTCATTATTTACACAGCAGTAGAGCGCGAGGAATCGGGAATGGCGCAATAGCGCGATCCGAGCGCCAAGGCCCCTCTACAATCCTTTAACCTCTAACAGTGGCGAAAGTGAAATTTCTCTTTACATTATCAATCCTTGTTCAAAAATTCAAGTGATGAGAATAAAGAAAGTGATCACCAAGGATAAGACGTCTTGATATTTAGACAAATTCTCGTTCCTAGTTCCATAAGAAATGTATGGGAAACAGCAAAGAGAATGAGCATTTTTATATGAGGGCTTCAAGGGTTAAAAAATTACGAGTAGTCACAGTATGAAGAACCTACACCATTCCTCCAAATAACGCTTAGGTGTAGAACAAAACAACTGACACCTGTGCCTCATAAAAGTTGTTAACTGTTTCATTGACCAACCTGACGAGGCGTCTTCAGGTAGTTTGATGAGCGTGTAGGTCGTTCCAGGTGAGTTGTAAGGAAGCGAGGGGCGTGGCACATAACACACCACCTCAAAGTCGGGATCAGAAGGCTCCATCTCCACCTTGACATTTTCTAGAATCTGATCATTTAACGTGTTGGTGCAGTCGAACTGAAACGTTAAAAAAGCAATAGTGAGCACTGTCAGATTAACCTCAAGGACACGAAGCTAAACAATTTATCCCAAGCGAGCCGTTCCAACGTTGCAGTGATTCACTTCTGATTGACCCAACCAATGAACCACTTTTTTGTGCGGGGGGAGGGGGGGGGGGGTGGAGTTGGCGCAGTGCTATGTGGTGTGGGGTTGGGGTAGTACCAAAATCAGTTTAATGCCAAAGAGCCAGTGTTACGGCGGCAACCTCACCTGGAAGACGATGTGATCATTGAAGACATGCTTGACGCAGTTGACCACGTATTCTGTCTCGGACTCGGTCAGTTCTGCTGGTTTAGGTGACGACCTGAACAGCGGACCAAGCTTGGAGAACTGAGGGATGGCTGCTAATTGTTCTGCAGAAACAGAGAAACAGCTGCTAGTATCCTTTTAGGTCTACAAAACCCTTGAAGTAGATTGTGCCTTCCTTCGCGCCTTCCTTTGGTCAACCCGGCCACGCATTTGCTTTGACAAATTGTGCTAGAATTCCCTAGAACACTGAGTGTTTTAAAGAAATCGTTTGTAAATAGACTTAGCTTTAAGTACAACTTAGCTGTTAACATTAGAATTGTTAGAGCATATTATCACATATTTTGGTATTTCTATAGCGTTTCTCACAAATACCTTGTATTGTAACTCATTTTCACTTCATTGTTTCTTATATCATTGTAACACGTTGTTTTATCAGTGAAACAAAGATTATAATTCTTTATTATTACAGATTAAATCCTGACTTAGGAGTTTACTTTGACTCCAAAAATGTTAGAGGTCAGCAGTTTCATATACGTACCAGCATACACATCCTGTCTAGTGGCTGCCACAGGAGCTGCAGCTTTAGTGGGAGCAGATGGTGTCTCAATTGCTAAAAGACGAAGACAAAACGATCAACCACTCATTCGCCAGCAGGTATTAGTAGTCCCTACAATTTTCTCACCTACTACATAAGTTGCATCTTGTAGGATAGCATCGTATTTTGTGGGAAAATAACACTGGAGAAAGACACGTCCAC
The DNA here is from genome assembly GCA_964030785.1 of Siderastrea siderea. NCBI lineage: Eukaryota > Metazoa > Cnidaria > Anthozoa > Scleractinia > Rhizangiidae > Siderastrea > Siderastrea siderea. The sequence continues at coordinate 6,590,630 of OZ034977.1, read as the reverse complement.
CCCTTCTTTCAACTGACTGCTGTCGGTATTTTTGTGGTGCTGTACAAAGTGGTTCTTGCTTTTGAGTATGTGGAAAAAATCCTTGAGTGACCATTTCAATGAAAGCTGCTGAGCAGTACTTTCCTGTGGTGCTGTTTATTATGCTGTATGAGGTGGTTCTAACTTTTGAGTCTGTGGATTAAATCCTAAAGTGTGACCATTCAAATGAAAGCTACAGAGCAGTACTTTCCTGTGGTGCTGTTTATTATGCTGTATGAGGTGGTTCTAACTTTTGAGTCTGTGGATGAAATCCTAAAGTGTGACCATTCAAATGAAAGCTATTGAGCAGTACTTTCCTGTGGTGCTGTTTGTTATGCTTTACAAGGTGGTTCTAACTTCTGAGTATGTGAATGAAATGCGTCAATGCAACCATTGAAATGAAAGCTTTTGGCAAGTACTTTCCCGTGGTTCTGTTTACTATGCTGTATAAGTTGGTTCTAAGTCCGCGGATAAAACCTTTGAGTGACCATTCAAATGCGAGCTACTGAGCAGTAATATCATGCGGTAATGTTTATGTTGATGTACAAGGTAGCTATTACTTATTATTATTCAACAAATTGTCACTATGCCCATATATGGTAAGGAAGCCCTCGATATCTGTCATCCTACAAGACAGATATCCTGCGATATACGTAAATGACCATATTTGGAAGTGCACTACAGATTTTCTTTCATTGCTTGTTTGGCGGCCATTTTGAAAAGCGAGGCAGTTTTAGCAGTGTTCTTCGTAAGTTTTAACTCTCTGGAAGAAACTTTCCACGATTAAATGCTCTCAAAATGTCAACAAGTGTTTGCTTCAGCTCACAAAGATATCCAGAGGTTGACTTGGAATTTTCATAGTGAGAACTCAACCAAGAAAATGATTTTGCGAACGAAGCAGCAGACTTGCTCACGGAAAGTTGTAAAGACTAAAATTGAAAAGATTTTAATTCACAGGAAGAGGACTTATTCTCGGTAAGGTAGCAGTATTTTTTTTCCTTTGTCTTGTCATTTCCAAACATGAGTTTGTAAATAAGTCTTTTTAAGTGAACGGCAGTAAACTTCGATTTATTTCTTGAAGTTCTGTTTTGCTTTTTATTCAGCTTTATGTGTTGCTAGCTTTTAGCGTTTTTATCAGCCGTAGTTTTTCTCGTTCTGAAAATGGTAGTCGATGGGAATTTGTTGAATAATAAAACAATTATCCTGCTCAATCTTGCGGAATATCCCCTGATTTAGCCAACTCGGCCTACGGCCTCGTCGGCTAAGTATCAGGAGATATTCCGCGCGATTTCGCAGGATAATTGTTAATGAGACTGCAGACGAAGTACAGGTATGTCCAAAGTATGACCGTTTAAGTCAATGTTACTAAGCAGTATTTTCAATGGTATAATTTAGTTTGCTTCCTGAGATAACTTTCAAGACGACATTTCAAGTTTTTTTTGTACTGCTAATTAACCCTCTAAGCCCTAACAGTCATGACATTGAAATTTCTCTTAACAATATAACTACTTGTTCAAACATTCAAGTGATAAGAATAAAGCAAGTGATCATCAAGGATAAGATGTCTTGATATTTACACAAATTCTCCTTACTAGTTCCATAAGAAATGTATGGAGAAGAGTGAGGAGAAATTATGCATTTTTATAACAGGTCCTAAAGGGTTAATCTCACCTGGTTTTCCCGGTTTGACCACTTGGTCCTGCATGGGTGTGGTAGCAAGTGGAACCGTCTTCAGATCAAATGGCGCAGTGTGAGAAGCATCCTTCACATAAGCATACAGAGCTCTCTCCAAACCAACGATGGACACTTGAAGCCCTGAGGAATGCAGTGTTGAATGCAGAGTCAGTGAGGATGTATGATATGCTAGGGGTTTATCTGTATCATTTTCAGTTCACTGATTAGTTTTTATGATTAGTGTGTAGCACCTTTGATCAAACTTTCAATTTGAAGATCAGAGGTTCAACAGCAGAGAGTAGTAATGCTCCTACAACAGTCTTTAAATGCTACAGAAACGTGAGTTAAGAACCAGAGGCGTGGGCTTGTTGTGGCCTATGTGCAGAGGTGTGGGGTATGTTGTGGCCTGTTGTTTCTTGGCATACTCACCATTCAAAATGTACCCAGAGGACAAGGCCTTTTCTTTCTCCTTCAGAATGTGGACATAAAATGTTGCCCTGTCTCTCACTTCGTCATCAGTATCCAAGAGACACCTGAAGAATCATAACAACATTTACAATTTCACAAGACTGACAGCATGAATAATTGAAACATAAGCTTAAGGACTCTTTAAGCTTTTTAATTACATGTAGCATCGTTTATTTGGTTAATTGGCATTAAAAACAATCAACACTAACCTTGACAGCAGAACCAAGATGCTTGAACACAGACTATCACAGTGAGCTCCAAACTTGGCAAGAGAAGTCACTGCAGCTGTTGAAGAACAGAAAGTCTCCTTATGAAAGGTACCCATTAATGGGGTGTTTGTGTTGAGAGAGACATCACTGTATTCACAGTGCTATTATTTTAAAAATTTCCCCATAACATTACAGGGAAGCTATTTGAAAGACTAACAGCCGATCCATTTATTATTAAAAGTTGAAAAACTACGTTAATGGTTTAAACTGAGAAGTATCATCAGTTTGCCTCGTGTGATTATTCAGCTGACAGTGGTTAGTAAAAAAAGACCATTATTTAGCAATGGTTTGAACTTAGAGGTGTCAATGGTTTACCCGTTGTGATACCCCTTACATGTAAGAAATTAAGAAGGAATCCAGCAGGAAATTGAGGAATTTTAATTTTCAGTGGACAAAAACCTTGCACCAGAATGATTTAAAGCATATCGCATTCTTTTTTTACACTTTTTAAGAGCTATAGATGTAATTAGTTATCTGTAATAGCCCCAAAGACAATTTCTTATGGGAGCCCGAGAAAATATATTTCAAATTTCACAAAATGAAATCTTACGCATAAAATTTTACCTGTGGTTACACAATTCCTGTGAAAATTGAAATTTAATTTCTCGGGCTGTCACAAGAAATTGTTTTGGTGTTATTACAGATAACTCATTATGTCTATAGCCCTTAAAAAGTGTAAAAAAGAATGCAATATACTTTCCTGATGGATTCCGGCTTAACATTTTGACAATCTGAGCAGTAGTTGTCTTTATAAAGTCAAGTGAAAACACTTATCATCAGTTGCCATACTGTTAACTCTCCAGTTATTGATCCGCATGGTTAAGATGGGTGTTTTCGGTTATGGATAATTAAAACCTTTTGTTCCATTAAATTTTGTTGTTAATTTTCATTTATTTTTGACAACAACACACCTGCTCTCACTGCAGCATTTTCCAAGATCACTCTGTTGTAGATGAACCGGATGTACTTGGATGGATTCTGGCTGCGTGGTCCTTCACGTCCCAGCAGATGAAGGATTTTAGTGGCGAGAACAGTATGTTCACAGTCTTCAATGAATTCACACAGATGGCCCAGTCCTACAAGATGAGAAGCACACACACAAAAATAATATTTCGTTATTTTTACAAAGCATAAAAAAGCACTGTTTCACATGGTGTATGTGCAAAAAGACAAACTGTATCAGTGTTGTAATCAACTCTGCTGAAAATAAGACATTTTTTCGCTGCTACCTGAAATTTAGCATTATATTTCTCTAAACGACTTCACTATCAAGATAAGGCTTCTGCTAGGGCCCAAACAAGTCAGGGTCTCCAATCCCGAGCACCAGCTCCCTGTTGATGGAAAGCTTTACAGATTATGACACCTCACAATGAAGAGAAAGAATGTGGAGTTTGTATGGTAAAATGTGCATTAAACAAAAGATCCAAATAAAACTTGACAAAAGCGTACCTGCTTCCTTGGCTTCTGAGTTCTCTTCAATGACAGTGATGATTGTGTCAACAATGGCCTTCTTGTACTCAAATCCGCCCTAAAATGATCAACAACCACATTAACTTGAGTAATGCATCTTGAAATGCATTGTGAGGTGAAAGGCGGGGGGAGGGGGGGGGGATGAAATCACCCTCCCTGAAAACTGCACCAACCACAGTAGACCTTCACTATAGACTCTCACTACCTTAAACATACAATGGAAACCAAAACTTGTTCCAGATAATGGCAGTTTGAGCTGGTCGACAATCTCGTAGGTGACCCAGAGTCCTAAGGCTTCTTGGTCAGTGGGTGGACACCAGGAGAGACTCTGGGGTAATGGAATTGTTACCGCAGGAATCCTGCGATTAACGGTTGTTAGTTTTGTTACAGTGAATAACACTGAACAGCCAATCAAAAAAATAAATTTTTTTCCATTACCCCAGAGTCTCTCCCGGTGACCTCCCACTGACCAAGAAGCCTGAGGACTCTGGAAACAAGATTGGATGGCCGATGGTAAATATCTGAGCAACTTCAGCAAAGGGAAAATAGTTTCACTGAGTTTGAGATAGTGGCAGATATGAGACAACTGGGGTTTATGATTGCAGGGATCTGTTGTACTTTATCTTTAATGGCGGACGCACGTGTTTTAGTGGAGGAGGAAACCGAATGTGCGATAGAGGAATATGCGACAGAGGAACCAACCACTTCGTTGCTATCCATCAATGCTAAAAATCAGTTTAAATGGAATGGCTCGGTTGAGCTTTTTGAGTCATTTCTATACCAAAAATTTGGTTTATTAGCAGACGACGTAGCGAAGTCTAATAATGGAACGTGTACTGTGTGGAAGACTCCAAGTGTGACTTTCAATCTGTACGCGAAGACCAAAACCCTTCTCGTACAAGGAAAAGCGGTGGATTATACTCGAGATTTACTTCTTCGGACCATACAAGCAGTTCAAAATCAAAACTCTGCCGAGTCACCAGACGAAACCACTCACTTCGCCGACGAACATTCAACAAGCGGTGAACATCAACAAGTGAGATTAATGTCAACAACAGCGACTGCCGACACCCGAAACGATCATTCGCTTGTGAGAGAAGGTTTTGAAGTTGATGAAGTTGCTCTGGGCGAGAACGAGAACAAGAATGAAAGCGAAAGCGAAAGCGAAAGCGAAAGCGAATCATTCGAACACGCTCAACATGCCCTCAACACTGGCGAAGTACTAATTAACAACTTGAGTGAGAAATTCTCTAAAGAAATTGCAAAGGTCTGGTCCGAAATAAGCGGCATTAAATCCAGTCTAACTAATAGAGACGGATTACGGCCACTACAACAAGAACTAGACGAACTGCGGCTCAAATGCACAACTTATGAATCTACCATTGACCATCTTGAGAAAGAAAGGGCTAGCCTCCTTGAAGTAATCAAAATACTTTCTTCTGATCAATCGTCAGGATCACACGATCCACAACCTGCTTCTGCCGATCAATCGTCAGGATCACACGATCAACAACCTGCTTCTGACGACTGGCAACCCGTTAAATCAAACAAGTCCAATAACCCTAAACGAGGGAAGAAGAAAAAGAAAGGCAAAGCTAGTTCCCAGAACCAGCAACTACAAACGGAAAACAACGATACTAGTGAGAACGGCCAAGGGGAGCAAAAACCCAATGAAGGCACAATCATTGTTGGAGATTCGATTGTCAAAGGTTTACGCAAGGACTTATTAAGTCGGGCAGCTAAACGGCGCGTAACTGTGAGAAGTTTCCCTGGTGCTACAACCACAGACATGGAGCATTATCTGCAACCAAGCTTGGCTACAAAACCGAAGGCGATAATCCTCCATGTCGGAACAAATGATCTGAAAAGTTCATCCTCTGCTCGGAATGTGGCGGAGAAAATCGTCGACCTAGGAAATATGATTGCTACAAACTCTCCTAACACTAGTGTAACCATTTTTGCAATCACACAAAGATCAGATGAACAATCGCTCAAGAAGAAAGTAAAGGACTGCAACAAAGTTTTGAAAACATTTTGTAATCAAAATGGCTGGGGCTTCGTCGAACACTTGAACATCGACGAAACATGTCTGAACAATTACAAACTCCACCTTAACAAGAAAGGTATTGCTATTTTAGCGAGTAATTTTGTAAATAATATAGTTCATTGATATAATTCTTACTTGACAACTGTGCCGACACCCAATCTCATTGCCACCTCCAGCGTCCGGATCAGGTCAAATCAGTCAAATACTCTAATGCCAAAGTGTCGTGGATTTAAAATGGCTAGTTTGAATATTACCAGTCTTTTGAAACATATTGATGAACTTCGCGTTTTTCTAAATGATCAAAACATCGACGTTCTAGCCATAAATGAGACCAGGCTAAATGAGAGCATTTCTGATCAGGATGTGAAAGTCCAGGGTTATGATATAATCCGCCGTGACAGGTCAACAAATGGCAGGTTTGGTGGTGGCGTATGTTTTTACATTCGTTCAAACATAAGCTATTCTGTCCGTACAGATTTGGACAGTCAGCTCTTGGAAATTATATCAATTGAAATTCGTAAACATAACTCAAAACCCTTTGTTATTACTTCATGGTACAGACCTCCAAATTCACCCCATGAACTTTTCGCGCATGTAAACACATTATTAGGCAAATTAGATTCTGAAAACGTAGAACATTTTCTCCTGGGGGATCTAAATTGTGACATGCAATCCAAAGACAATGCTAATGTGAAAGCTCTTCTAAACATAACAGATATTTATGGATTGGAACAACTCATTAATGAACCTACCAGAATTACACCTACTACAAGTACTTTAATTGATCTGATTTTCACAAATCGGGCAGAGAATGTGTATTGTTCAGGGGTGTCTCATGTCGCCATAAGTGATCACAGTTTAGTTTATGCATATCGAAAAATTTCAATTCTCACTTTCTCTAAAGGAGTTAACTTGATAACATATAGACAGTTTAAACATTTTAATAGCGCAAATTTCTATGCGGATATTTTAGCCCAACCCTGGGATGATATAAAGAAATTGTATGATCCTAATGATATGTGGAGGAGGTGGAAAGAATTATTCCTGAATGTTTGTGAAAAGCACGCACCGATGAAGACCAAACGGATACGAGATTCTAAATCACCATGGATAACCACTATTTTAAAAAAGCGGATGAATTTCAGAAACCGCCTCAAAAGAAAGGCTATTAAGACAAAGGATCCATTTATTTGGAACCAATTTCGAATGGTTAAAAATCAAGTGAATTGGGAAATTAACAGCGCTAAAAAAGCGTATTATGAAAATGCCTTCAACAATTGTTGTGGGGATCAAAGGAAAACATGGAAAACAATCAATGAACTGACCTCACGAAAATCCAATAAAACTGTTATTAATGAAATGGAGTATAGTGGGGTAAATTCTGAAGATCAAACAGATATAGCAGAAATGCTAAACTCCTTTTTCACAGAAATTGGGCCAAGCCTTAGTGGAGACGTAACAGAAGCTGATAAATCCTTCGACGAATTTCTTACCGCAACTGATAAAAATTTTGTTTTTGAAAAAACAACACCTACACGTGTTTTTGCACTACTATCAAAGCTTTGTAGGTCAAAGGCAACAGGATTAGATAATATTTCAGCGAAACTTCTAAGGGAATGTCCTGACTTACTGGCGGAATCTCTCACTCATATGTTTAATCAATCCCTAATGACGGGTATCTTTCCCGATGAGTGGAAATCTGCCAGAGTTACTCCATTGTATAAAAATTCTGGGAAGCGTTCTGATCCGACGAATTATCGGCCAATATCAGTAATTCCAGTTGTGGCCAAAGTCTTTGAACGGATAATTTACGATCAACTTTATCATTATTTAGCAAAAAACAACTTTCTCTCGTGCCATCAATCTGGTTTTCGGTCTCTGCATTCCACGCTCACCGCACTTATCGAAGCTACAGATAGCTGGGCCTTGGATATAGACCGTGGTCTTGTTAATGCCGTAGTCTTTTTAGATCTCAAAAAGGCATTTGATACAGTAGATCACGATATTTTGTTGCGAAAATTGCAATACTATGGGATTTGTTGGACCAGTCATCAATGGTTTGCTTCTTATTTAGATAATCGAACACAGATTTGTCATATTAATTCTTGTAAGTCAACTCCGAAATGTCTAAGATGTGGTGTTCCCCAGGGAACAATTTTGGGACCTCTTCTGTTTTTGATATATATTAATGACTTACCACACTGTCTGACATATTCGGAACCCAGAATGTACGCAGATGATACTAGCCTAACACTTGCTAGCACTGACATTGAGCATATAAATTATCGCCTTAATCACGACCTGAGAAATGTGTACGAATAGCTGTCTGCTAACAAGCTTACTCTAAATATGACGAAAACTGAGTTTATGCTTATTGCATCAAGGCAGAAGTTATCACAATTTACGGAAAGTCCCTTTCTTACTATAAATGAGAACGCAATAGAACAAGTAACCTCCGCTAAATCCCTCGGAGTTTATGTTGATCAAAATATAAACTGGGAGTGTCATATTGAAAACATTTCTAAGAAGATAGCTTGTGCCATTGGTGCAATTAAACGAATTCGGCATCTCACTCCATTTAATATTTTAATCAAAGTTTATAATAGCCTTATTCAACCACAATTTGATTATTGCAACGTAGTGTGGGGAAGCTGTAACAAGGGCCTTGCTGAAAAACTGCAAACGCTTCAAAACCACGCAGCTCGTACCCTAATGTCTGCGAGCTATGATAGTAATTTAGATGATTTGTTCCGGACACTGGGGTGGCGAAGACTCTATTATCAAAGATTGGAACAGAAGTCTATCCTAATGTATAAAACATTACATGGTATGACTCCTGATTATCTGAGATCAAGATTCGTATATCGTGACGATGTTAGTGCTTATCGTTTAAGGAATACCGAAAACAAATTAGTTCTTCCACAACCTCGAACTGATTATCTCAAAAAAAGTTTTTCGTACAGCGGAGCTCAGTTGTGGAACAACTTACCTGTAGACCTAAGACAAGCATCTTCACTGGCCGATTTCAAATCTAAATTAAGTCGGCACAGTTTAAAGTAATATCTAAATCTTACATGTAAGTGAATTTTAGACACGGCCTCCATGAAAAGCAGACTTTTCTTTTGTTATTTTGAATTTGTTGTTATTAAATTTTTGTAGTTAGTTAGATAGGTAGATAGTCCAGTAATTTAATTGACTGATGGAAAAACCGTGTATAAATAAAGTTATCTTATCTCTTATCTTATCTTATCTTACTTGAGGATCCTTCACTCCAAAGAAATGTATCATGAGGTGATGTGACATGGAGGGGGGGGGGGAGTGCATTTGGGCATTTATTTTGGTTTATTTAGGTAACAATGACCCCCTTGTAATCAAATCTCCCTCCCTGAGATCTCCAATAGCCACTTTAATTTTGAACACCTTTCAGTTCAATGAAATGTATCCTGGGGGGGGATGGCAAGGGGAGCATTTATTTGCGTTAAAATAACAAGTATGTAACACAAACCTCATCTCTCAGCATGGACGACAAGAAGTTCATCATCACATGGTGTTTCCTGGGGAACTTCAGACACAGAGATCTGAAAAACAAAGGCAAATTAATTGTTTTCATATATTTATCTATAGTTACAAATGAAACTCTTTTGCAGCTCTGGCCTATGGAGCATGATTGATTGATTAAATAAGGGGCATAGCTGAGTGTTCATACTACAGAGGAAGAACTGACAGGCCTTTATTTTTTGTCTCTGTGGGACTGACTGAACTGTCAGTAATTAAGAGAAGTCTATATTATGGAGCTGCAGGCTTCTGGCCACACATTAAAAAGTGGGTGTCCAGACAGCCTTCTGGCTAAAAGCTTAATTTAGTGGAGTTGCTTACATACATTGATCCTTACAGGACATTCTATCAACTAACCTGATTGCATCTACAACAACAATCTTGAACTCGTCAGAGATCTCCGACATGAATGATGAAATCTGCTTCATCAGACGATCCACACTACTCTCATTACCAGTCTGAAAACAATGCCAATCAATCATCAATCAATCAATCAATCATCAATCAATCAATCAATCAATCAATCAATCAATCAATCAATCAGTCAGTCCGTCAGTCAGCCAGTCAGTCAGTCAGTCAGTCAATAAATCGAAAGTGTATAATAGCAGGTGGTGAAAGAGCCTAGACATAAACTGAAGGCTTATAATAATTGTTATTAGGCTTCCTTTTAAGAAAATAAAAAGATCATAAATAGATTACTATGTAAATGCTAGGCCTTTGGAGTGAAAATGGCAGCTGAAGCTAAGAAGCTACAGTTATACTTTTTATAGATTCACAAAATGTATTTAATGTATTTTAAAATAGGCAAGGAAGTTTGATATTACCATCACTTAGTACATAATTTATGATCATTTAAACTGAGCAAAAGGTTTTCTTTTACAGCAATAAGTAACAGTATCCCTTTCCTGGAGATGTGTGTTTTAAACATTGCAAAAACGTAAAACTCACCTTCAGCAATGTAGTAATTGCCAGTGTAGCAATGCTGCGATTAACATCTGTGATCAAGTTTTCAAGATCCAAGTTACAAGTTGTGACAGACATGGGCTGCGTCATGGCGACCTTGTTCAAGGTGCGCACAGCAGCATACCTCAGGGTGGGGCGTGGTGAGCTCAGGAAGAGCTGAAGCACTGTAGAGCAAATCAAGCCAGGACACTGTTAACATGGTAAAACCAATAAGCAATAGACCAAAAGTGGTCCACTAATCTCAGACAATGTTCACTCAATGTAAATAGAAAGGAGAACCTCTGTCTTTGCTGCTAACCTGAAATTGCAGGGCACAAATCTCTGGACTTGAGGTTTTTAAGATTTACCAGGGCTCGAGCAGCTTCATAGATCACCATCTGTGCAAAATACATGACATGAAATCATTAACTTTCAACCATCATTAATTTTATCAATTTATCAATCTAATATACCAAATGCCAACTGTGTTTGTATGAACTGGAAGTTGAAGACAAACTGTAAATTAAAAGAAAAAAATTTGAATGAATGAACAAAAGCTTACCTCACTCTTGTGCCTCAAACAACTCTCCAAAAAGTCATACAAAGGGCTTTCAGCACTGAAACAACAATAACAAGAGTAAGTACTGTAAACACTGCCAGATAGATAGGCTAAGCCACAATTGCAGAGAAGCGTGTGATTAAAAAGGAAGTTGTTCTTCATTGTGGTAGGCACAATAACAACAAAAGGTACATTGTACTATCACTTCATTGAAAATATAATGTACTCACTTAAGATGCAGATCACATCCCATGTGCTGAACATTTTATATGACAAACAATAATACTCTTTATTAACACATATTTTTACTTCACAAAAGAGTAACAATGCCTTAACTTACATTTCAGGTTCTTCATCAAGATACTTGGATGCAATACGGATCTAAAACAGGGACAAGAACAAAAAAAGATATTGTTAGTCTGGGTACCTGCTGAGATGCAACAAGAACTGATCTTGAGATAACATGATATTAAAATCTTACCAGCATGCAGACAGCATAAGGAGATCTAGGAGACTGCTTGATGTACTTGAAGATGAGTTTGGATACAGCCAGGCGGTCAGTCTTCTTCACATGATACAAGAGACCAAGAGCATGGTACTAGAGGAAACGGAAAATGAAATGCTTCAGCGACAACATGTTAGCCTAGTATTATCAATTTATTATTAGCACACTGTACATGCCAAACCAGTGGATAGTGTTTTTTGCCCTCTGATTGGCTACTCAAACTTGAGATAGTAAACAATTATTCACCGAAGTTGAGGTGAATAGTGGTGCATATTTGCCGAGCCATTAAGTGGTGAGGTAAATATCTCACTCCTCACCAACACTGAGGTGAATATTTCTTTTGTATGTACCACACAAGTGGATAGCCAGTGCCAAATAGTTCCCTTTTTCTGAAAAACAAGGGGTAACTTGAGCGCGAGATGCTGGGAGGTGAATAGTGGATACTATCACGAGTTTGAGTAGGCAATCAGAACGCACAAAAAACACTATCCACTGGTTTGGTATGCATGTATACACCTATTTCAATTAAACTTGCTTCAGTGATGCATGACGCATGATCCTTGTTTCATAGACCACAAAGCATCATGTTTGCAATAAATACATGTATTGATCACTTTTCTCGCTGAAGGCAGTCTCCAGGGGAAAACCAATTCATAAAAAAATATACATTTGCTCTTGCTTTAGGACTAATAGCTGGAGAAAAGCAGCCATAACTTTAGTGAGCATGATGCACTGTGGTCTATGAAACATGCATCACTGAAGCAACCTTTTTTGAAATAGGTATATACTAATATCTGTTATTCGCCTCCCTGCATTTTTCTGGATTTTGTGTGTGTTTTCTCTCATTTTGTGCATGTTTTCCCTCAAGTTACACAGGAAGCGCTGTAGTGACAACTGTGTCACCCACAGTTATTTCTATTCAAGTGGCCAGTTGAAATGAAGGCCTTCCATGAGAAGGCTTTTAAACCAATGTCACAAAGTTATCAAAAAGGAATTTATCAACTTCATTAACAGAATAAATCAAAGTACTACAAAAACTTGTCACTAGCTTCAATATCATTTTTAGATTTATCTTGTACATGTCTTCTATTCGACCAATCACAACACAGCTTACAACACATTTTAACTTACCTGGACCATGGTGTTGTCACTGGACACAGCCTCTTGTGCTTCATTTACCCAACGCTTCACCACATCATAGTTTGGCTTCATCAGATGCTGCCAGCACAACAACAGCCCATGTTAGTTACATGTATAACAGACCATTTTTGAGCTACTACAGCCTGTATAGCCTTCCTTTTTACTAAACTGAGTCTTTGGTGCAAAACTTTTCTAACGAAAGAGAGTGAAAGGGAGTCTTAACCAACAGTTACATGTACATGTATCTCATCCCTGTAATGTTTTGCCATTAAGACACAATCTGAAACAGAGGTGAGGATAGCTCTGATCTGTGATCAGAGTAGAGGACAGAGAGGAAAAAAGAATGCCTGATAACTTTACAGTACTTAATGGGCTGCTATCTGTTTCAAGTTAAAATACAGACCAACCTGTTGGTCAGCTGCAATTGTATCTCATGGTATGTGCCAAACAGAATTTACTAGAGGTTACGTCACTTTTAAATTTTGTAGGCGGGAATTTACAATAGGTGAAAGTCTGTCATCACTGAAAAAGTTCAGAAACTGACTTTCTTTCATGAAATCAGACAAAAAAGATTGTATCTGGCCCTCTTCTCTGGAGGAAGGGGAAGGGAAAGGTAAAGCCTGATTGCTGACCAGGATATAGATTGATATGCAATTTTCACAAGAGGTGAACTGTGAAGACAAGTGTAAAAACAGTGAAGTATATTAAAACTCACCAGAGCAGAGACCAAGGAGGCACTGGACACACTGGCATTTTTATCTACAATCGCTTGCTTCAAATATCGTTCAATACCTTGCAGCATAGTGCTCTACAAAGGAACAGCAAATATTTTATAAGGTCAAGCTAAGATAATAAAATTTAGTGAATAAAGAGGCAGGTCATGCAATTTGAGAGAGATTTTTCTTGACATGTACACATGTAAATTCTCCATTTTTATATCCCAATATTTCTTTAACAATTCTGAGATAACGAGCAAATTAATGGACCTTTATTGATTTGACAAAATTAATAGTGTCAATCATGTATATGAAGAATTTCTTTACCTGATGCATGCATACTGTAAAAATCTCTAACCTCTGCAATCTATTTTAGCAGATTCCCAGGTAGAAATCCTACAAAGGCTCCTACACGATTTTGTAACATTATGCGAAGTCCTAGGGGATCCTGTACAAGGTTTTAGCCAGAAGGGCGTCCAGGCGTCCTATGGACGCCCACTTTTTGGAAAAATTTGAATAAAATTCACTTAATCTTTCAAATAATTTACAAGAAACATGCTCCTTGGACGGCCAACTTTCAATTCCTGGCTAAAAGCCTGATCCTGTAGGATCCTACCTAGGATATTTAATTGCAGAAATCCGAATAATGATTCATTAAGACCTTACAAAATCCTGCCGAAGATCCTGTACATAGGATTCTAGAAGCACCCTAAAACATTACAGGATCCTAAAGGATCATAATTATAGGATCTTAAATCAGATCATTGGTTAAGATCCTGTAAGATCCTTGATTAGGACTCCAGTAAGATCCTCTGTAAGATTTCTACCAGGATGCTGATGGACTGTGTCTTGGTTAAAAACATAAGGATTGTGTAAAATACAGGTTTGGAACTTGGTTACAGCCCTCTTAAGGAAAAAATACTATTTCCAGCCCTGGTACATGCATACTTACATCAGTGATTTTACATAGAGCCCTGATAGCACTTGCACGGTACATGTCCTCCTACAAAAAGGAACAAAATAAATCATCAAACATGATCATCACTCACTAAATGTTAGAAATAAAACACTTTCCACATTAATTTTATTTTAAATCTACCAAGTTATAAATTAAGATGCAGGTTTTTGGGAAAATGAGAAAGTAAACATACCTTTCCGGTCATGTCCTTTGTTAAGCTGAAAAAGTGAATCAGTATGCATGTAATTTCTCATATTTCAAACAGGACACAAATTTTATCAAACTGTACAATCACACTGGTTGTTAGGGAGGAAGGTACATGTAGGTAGGTGGGTGAATAGGTGGGTGGGTAGGTTGGTGCAACATAGGTTAAGTCAAACTCAAACTGTAAGAGGCAATCATGGCCAGAGCTTAACCAAGCATAAAGCAACCAAGTAAGAATAAATAAATAAATGTTACTACCTTCTGGCTAATGGGGACACAGTGGTGTAGTGGTTAGTGTGTTGGACTTCAGATCTGAAGGTCACTGGTCGAGGCCCAGTCCCTGCCATTGTACTGTTTCCTTAGACATTGCCTCTCTCCACCCACATGAATGAAATGGGTACCGGCAACACACTGCTGGGGGTGACCCTGCAATGGACTAGCATCCCATCCCGGGGGGGAAAGCATTACTCTCAGTTGCTTCATGCTACAGAAACCGCGTTCACCTCCGGCCATGTGGGCCTCCTTGGCTTGTGTGCACCTTTAACCTTTTTACCTTATCTTCTGGTTGGGATGCTAGTCCATCACTGGATTATTCCCAACATGTACATTAGCTTTGCTAGATGGTTCAATGGATCCTATTTATGCATTTGGGTAGAAAGAGACAACAGTGTGGAGAAATATTCTTGCTGAGGACATGCATGTAGTCAGAGACGTGGCCTTAAGCTACTGCTATCAGATCAAAAGTCTTATGTGCTCACAACAGGACCACAGTACCCCTGCAAAATACTATATGTGTAAGCTGTCCCAAATTCCTTTCACCTATTCTTTTTGAAATTTTGTGGTGGTTTCGTCGCTACTAAATGGACTTATTACCTGCTGGTGACAATGATTACATCCTCTGCAATGTTTGCTAGTTCTTTAATAGCCAAGTACACCATTCTACGAAGCATCACCTGGTAAACAAAAACATGAATGTCATTAAAGATGTGTTCATTGTTCATCGTGGTGTAAGACAGGCCTTCTGATATTACGTGATGGTGCGATTTCGCATAATCGGCCTCAAATCGCATTCATGAAAAATCGCATAATTCACGAAAAATCGTACAAAATCGCACAACTTCAACACAATAAATAATCGATTACCGCTTTTACTGGAAAAATCTGCAGCTACACATCATTTCGGGTTGATTTTTCTTTCAAAAAACCCCTCAGAAAACATCTGCGACTGTTGTAATCGATCAAACTTCCAGGTGTTCTTTACTTTTTTGCATCTGGAGCCTGGCACTAGTTTTCATTCTTAAGCGATTGCCTATTGGGGCAGCGTAAACAATCCTTTTGTGTGAACTGACTAATCAGAAATTTCCATGTACATTCATGACTGCTGACATATTATCTTTCTAAATATCCACGTCGTAAGTATCGGCGAGATAAAAACCAGGAAAAGCACTCATTTCTGTAGCGAACACGTAGCGATTGTCATCGAAAACTAGACAAACGCCCTCATGGATAAGTTTGTAGTTAAAACGGCCGCCGTTCCTTTGAAAGAAAAGACAAGATTGCATCTTCCGGTGAGCCTCACTGCAAAAGATAGGGCAGTAAAATATCCCGAAGGTACCTTTCAAGTGAACAATGGCCTGTTGTTT
Source organism: Siderastrea siderea (assembly GCA_964030785.1). Lineage (NCBI taxonomy): Eukaryota > Metazoa > Cnidaria > Anthozoa > Scleractinia > Rhizangiidae > Siderastrea > Siderastrea siderea. The sequence continues at coordinate 6,574,462 of OZ034977.1, read as the reverse complement.
TGTTCGTCATGCAACATCTTCATCGTGTGGTGGACAAACACCTCGAAGCGGCCAGTCACAAGCAGAACGTGGAAAAGAACCAAACAGGCCTTCTGACAGGGTGCGCCGGGTGCGGGACCGCACAATTTGGTCAAACCCGCACAATAACGCATAATTCCCAAAAACCCGCAAAATCCCGCACAATACTGAGAGATTTGCTTAAACATTTAATTAAATCAGATATGCTATTGATTACCAAGATTCCTAAAAGCTTTTTAGGCTATTTCCAGGCTATTTACCTTCCAAAACAATCCAGAAATCCCTCCCTTTCCTCGGTCGCTCGAGCGGACATAAAACGCAAGGCATTCTTTCGTCATTCTGCGCCGGCCTGGGCACTAGTTCCTTTAGTCAACTTCAGTAATCGAGTTTTGTTTTCGAGCGTGTCGCATCCTCGTTCAGTTAACTAATATAGCCAGGAACAAAGAAGAAATGCCAAAGAAATGAACCGTGGTGCCGAAATGACTGTCACCGTTTCTGAATTATTTTCGCAAAGAACTGATCAAATTTGCGAATTGACAAAGAAACTGGATCGTTAACCTTCGGTCAGAAGAAAATCATTAACTGATCTGCATACTAGATTTGATTTTTTTCATTCACGTGAAAGGTATTTTCATTCAAGAAAATGGAATTTCTACGATCTACTTGGTAAGTTGTCGTGCGAGAAAAACAAACATGCTATCAAACACTTTATCAAATCACATTTAGCATGCAATTTGCGTACATGTCGGGTTGCGTTTTTGCGGCTAACTTCGAAGAATTTGTGAGCCTTTACGGGGAATTATTCACACTACATATTATTAATTTAAGACAGAAAAACTGCAGGGATTTTTTTGATAAAGGAACTCGTTTAGATCGGAAATATTTTGTACCGAAGTTTTATTTTGCTTTTATACGCGTGTTAACAACACCTGATCGAGTTTATCGTACGTGTCACGCAACGTGATTTTGTTTATACAGACACAGTTTTGAGTCAAACTACGCTTTGGTAAGAAAAAAACAAGCCACAAATTGGCAACTGCTGGGTATATTTCTATGGCCAAAGAAAGAAATTTAGTCGCATTTTTCGTTTATACAGAATTTCCTCCCTGTTGGGTCTGGCTAGAACACTGGAGATTGAAAATATATATATATTTTTTTTTTTGAGAGATTGAATATTTGGTTCATCATAAGATTACGCAATCCCGCACAATTCCCCGCACAATCGCCCTTTTTTCCCGCACAATTTGCCTCCCAAATCCCGCACAATTTTAATTTTTCTCCCGCACCCTGTCAGAAGGCCTGACCAAAGAAGCAAGCAGCAAACAAATTTTGACAGTCTGTCTGCAAACAGACTGAAAATAAACCACAGATGTGATGTATTTGACTTTTGAATCTCATTAATTTGCCATTCATGCGAAGCCTGTTTCAAAATTTGTCCCGATTTACATGTAGAGGATTGATTATTGTTCCTTTAAGTGTTACTGTGCTTTTGGACAGTATAAAAGTAGTTTTCTTCCTCTGACACCTAGTAAAACAAGGTAAAAACAGCTCAGAAAAATCGCATAATTTGAAGCATAATGGACCTTTCCTGCCGCATAATTTACTCTAAAAAAGCCGCATAATTTTCGATATTTTTCCGCACCCTATCAGAAGGCCTATGTAAGATAGGCAAGATGAACGTTTATTCGTTTGTCTCACGATGGAATCGCTTTGAGTTGTTGATCGCGACGTTTCGACTGCAATACTGCTAGTCTTCATAAGGCGATGAGGTCGATTGTTTGCGTGTCGCTATTTGCAGCATACTACAAATAGTGACACGCAAACAATCGACCTTATCGCCTGATGAAGACTAGCAGTATTGCAGTCGAAACGTCGCGATCAACAACTCAAAGCGATTCCATCATGAGACAAACGAATAAACGTTCATCTTGCCCAAAAACATGAAGTTTTCATTGATTAGTGCTCAGCTTGCAGGGTTCTCCCACAGTTAACAAATGAATGGAATGAGAGCAAAATCACAACTGTTTATAGAACAGCACTTCAAGAATGCCAAGGCCTTACATCTTTGGATTGAAACAGCTTTGTCATAGCAAAAAAAGCCTCTGTAGCCTCTGTAGTACCAAGATGCTGTCCCTGAAATACAACGATTAAGGACTGTTAATTTTCTTTCTATACTACTTTACTATGTAGTGAACATTTGACCTTATTTTCATGCTAATTCATTTATTATTATTTCACCATGCAAGTGTCACTGCAGACATCACTTAACATAGCCAATTGATTTATTAGCTTATTTCTTAGTTGATTTATTATTTAGAGTGGTTTTCAATTGAGTGTCGAAAGTAATTTGTGTTTTAATTTGGCTTTGCTTTACTTCGCTCTCTGATTGGTTAAAAAATCTCGCACCACTTTCTCAAACAATCAGAAGTAAGACTCAAACCAATCGCAACTTGCTTGCACGTGTTTTCCCGTGCTTGGCACCAGTGACATGTATTTGCTTCAAGCTCTGATTGGTTCATTGGGTAAATTGTGTTTGTTGTGACTGGCTAATTACTTTGGTTTTGGTTTTACGGCACTCATTTGAAAAGCACTTTAAATATTCTTTCTAATAACACAAACCTACACAAAGTGACCTTTATTTCCATACATTTGGATTTGATCAGGTAAGTATGATTTCGTGAATGCTGAGCTAAAAGAATGGCTGTTGTCACAACATGTACAAACAAAGATTATTGTTAAATGAAATTAAAAAGAAATGTAATCTAAAAGGGAAAAGTAGTAAATATAGGGTATACAGTACTACCATTACAAAAACTTATGTTTTCATGCTTAAATCCTCCATTTTGATCAACAATGGAAGACGAGAGAGCGAAATAAAGTGGGTATCTGAGAATCTGATATCACACAACCTCATAGGAGTAGATTCGAATTTTTTTTGTCCATGAACACGATGATCGATCTAAGTGAAATTATTTATTTGATATTAGGGACTGGTCGTTATTTATGCCTAAGGGGGGGCCGGTGTTTAGAGTGGGGGGGGGAAAAATTTTCAAAATCAATGAAAAAAGGGGGGTGCTTTTTTAAATACAGTAGAAATAAGGGGGATAAACTTTTAGAAACTGTTGTTTCAACACTTGTGTAGCCGTTTTCAGACATATTTAAAAAGTTGATCTCTGTTTCGAGAATTCTATTTCCAAAGAACCTGGTCTTTATAGTTTGAAAAGCCAAGAAAACGTGACGTAGAGTAGCGTTATTTAAAGGTTCTAATATATAATATTAGGAAAACCCACACATGTGTCAGTTGCCGGGGCCGGTCTTAGTTTAAAGTATTGTAGTGCGTACGTATATAGCCATCCTCAAACAGCAAAACTGGTTCAAGTCTTGCAATGAACTTTTTACAAACTTTCCTACCGTTGATTTCTCTCTCGAATGGGATCTTCTCTGGGCCCACGTTAATACCGGCGCTGCAAATTTACTTTCCTTGCTGAGTGCTTTCATACTGTACGATCAAATGACCTTGCACTTGATTTTGGTTTATCGGCACCTGGCCAGAACACATGTTGTACGCAACTTCACAATCGTAAGCACGTCGCGTCCTGAGGGTAGCGGAGGGGGGGGGGGGGGGGTAAAATTTTCAACCTGTCATATAAACGGGGGGTAATTTTTTGAAATACCCACTGCCGGGGAGGGGTAAATTTTTCATATGCCTGAATTGGTTGAAAATCACCGACCCCCCCTTAGCCATAAATAACGAACAGTCCCTTAGATCCTCCACCTGCAACTAGTACATTTATAAAACTAACTCACCCCTGTCTATAGGCACCAAAATATAAACGGAATATCACCTATAAGCTTAAGCAATTTTAAAATAAAATATTTTCTGATCATATGCACCAACCTGGTTGAGAACGTACAAAATCTTGGTCAAGATATGAATGCATTTTCGTGGATTTATCGGAGTTTCGTTAAATGTTCGAGCCTAGAAAAGGCAAAATATATTTTAATAGACATAGATGACTTGAAATAATATAATAAAGGGAGAAAAGGAAGAGTTACTTAAAGTAAAGCTCGAAGATCAAGTTTACCTCTTGTAAAACTGCACTCTTGTCAAGATTTTGAAACGGGTTGGACTGTGAACCTAAATCAACCAAAAACTTGTGATTACAAACAAATTTTGGCAAAGTTGTAAGACAGAAAGTAGTAAAATCTTTTACCATCTTCTTCATCTTTCTTGTCTCGCCGTAAATACTGCATTTTTGTGTCTAAAACCCGGCAAATTTCTGAAATTTCGCTAAGATAGTGATCCACAAAATGGAGACGTGGCAGAACAAAGCAGGATGGGAAGGTATCACGGGCTCATGTGGTAATCAGAGGCTGCTCCATTACTCTTTACCAGTCTTCTTTGACACGTGCGCTCGCTTTAGCGCTAGCTGCTTTACTAGAAATATAGTCGGGATCTTTTTGATGCGCTGGCGCCTATTATCGGCCCTCAAACAATAAAAACAATGATGAAAAGACGGTTTGAGAGGTGAAAACAAAATGTTTCGAGAACATGTTTGTGCGTGTACGCAAATTGTGCCATTTTTCATACTTTCAGGTGTAGACGGTATAGGTGTCTAGCAGGAGCCATAATCGGGGTCTGGACGCATCAAAAAGTAAGCTAAGCGTTTTTAAACGATAAATACGCATTACAGCTTGCATGGGTGAAAACGATACAAAAACCCTTCTGGTGTGGACGAAAATATTTCGTTACAAGAAGGAGATTTTTGAAAATGCATGTGTGGACATGGTCTCATAGATCGAGTGGGTTACGCCGGTTAATAGGAAACTATCCCACGATGCAACAGCAGTCCCAGGGGGTGCTTGCCCTCTTCAGGAACCGGCTTTTCGTGCTCAAGGCACAACCACAAAGACAGAAACTTCCACTACGTGACGTAATTAACATTGTCCATTCTAGAGTCAGACTAAGAGTCGTCAGTGTGATATACTTCCTACTCACTGTGACCTTATAGACGCGAGTTGAACTTTCCGGTGTCGTGATGCTTTTTACTACGAAATTTTTAGAACGTCTAACAGGTTTGTACAATACAACTCTTAGAAGGCGAGGGTAAAATCCCGACTTTGCCGCTAGCAAGTAACCCAAGCATAAAGGAAAAGAACTACTCTTCATTAAACATAATCTCATTTAATTGGCTAGTCTTTTGCTGTATCTTTGTTGTAGCTTTATCTTTGCTGTATCTTTGCAGTAATATTCTATAGCATCTTACACCCTTTGCGTCTTAAATGATAAATTATCTTTTCAGTTCAAGATCTCTTTCTAGAAGGCCTTTTTAATCGCGACCAAAACTTTCTTCATTTATAAGGTAATTACACTGTCAAGACAAATCTACGAGTTATTGAATGAAGAATCAAGTGAATTACGTCACAAATGCCCTCTGACATGTAGGCGGTCTTTTGATAAAACAAACTGAAAAGGGTTGAGACGGTCTTGTATATCCACGCACTTTCACCCGACAACAGCACTGCTAAGATGAAGTACATGTCCGCGACCGCCTTCTTGTTATGGTCTTCTATCTGGCTCTCGCGTCCGGGTGAGTTCATTTTTTTTAACACACAATCGCAAACATGCTAGTTGTTTATCAGTTATTCATCCTAAGGGTACAAACCGTGCGCAGCGAAGTTAAGAAATAATTACGAAATCTTTTTTTTCTCATCTTTATTCTTGCGGCTCTGATGAGTTAGTTTCATTTCGACTGTTTTTGCACCTTTCTGCTAAGCTTTATTTATCACTATTTTGTTTTTACATCAGTGTGTCGTGAGCTTGCTTGTTTTAGTAAACTAAGTCGTTCACGTTTCTCACTTACACCCAAACAAACTTCAGTCTGCTTGGGGCCACACAGTTCGCCTGTTTGAAAGAGTATCATTAAACGTAGTTTAACTATTTCAGCTAACTGAAAATTTCTCCAGTCTTTTCTTCCCATGTCAGTTTCTAAGAGTTCCGAAATAATAAATTAGTTTTACGCTCAAAGAAATAGCGCTAAAAATTATGTTTTCTTGCATAAAATTTGTATGGGCCATGTGAAAAGAACATAAGTGTTTACTGAACCAGTTATTGCGCCATGATATTTTCCATTGTTGGAGGAGATTTTGTAGATTGCATACTCATTTTCCTTTCTTTTGGCGGTAATTAGTTTTTCGTGTTTAATAAAATCGTGATCAGTTCTATGGTGTTTGATATATGTAAATATAACAGTCCTATTGATTTTTCATTCCTCTTGCTTCTTTTTCTCAAGATTTTGTGTAAAATGGTAGTTTTCCGCCCGTATTTAGTGAAAATTTTGTGATTATAATGATAGTGTAATTTGTGGTCGGGCCCACAGATCTGCTTCTGTGCTATGCCTTGAGATTTTAGAATTTCTTCGAACGTTCAGTTGTGAAAAGTAAAATACTCTATGCACCGCTTTGAGAAAGACTTAACTGTTATTATCTGGTAAGGGCAAACATTTGTTAGATATTTTCCTGACGTGCATCTGTGTATACAGTTCTCTGCGTCATTTTTCAAAATTGTCTCTCTATCTTTCTGTCAGTATTCATCTTTATTCATTGACCAATAAAGAAAACTTGTCTTCCTTTTGTTTATTTTTCCAAACAAGTCGAGTTTCATTAGAGTTTTATTAGCACGCTCTTAAATCTATCGACTACAACAAATCATTCTTCGCGGTGTGCTTAATTCTTTAGCAAACAAGAAGAGAGAAAATATTATTTTATTTTTGAGTGACGCAATAATCTTCGGCGCTTTTTTAACTTCACTAGTTTTATTAATATATGTCTTTCACAGCCTGAATGGATCCGCGCAATGTAGATCAGACCTTCACATCGCAAGTTTTAAAATGACTGTTACTATTCCTAAATAGCTAATAACAGCTTTACAAAAGCGCTAAAATTTTGATAGCCGACGAGCTTGCTTCACGCATTTAACGCATTTGTGTTCTTACCGATCGTCTATTTTGCTCATATGTCCACAGGACTCACAGAACTGAAAAGCACTGAAAAGTAACAACTTTTTGGATTCGCTGACAAGTCATTTTTCGGCTTCATTCATTTTTTCGTTCATATGTCCACAGGGTTCACAAAACTGCAAAACACTGAAATGTAACATGCGTTTTGATTCAAACACGTCTTTTTTTTTTTCTGACTTTACTATAGCTCTTCAAGGTGCGGCTTCCGTTCTCTAGTTTAAAAGATTTTGCCCCTTTTTAACAAAAACCACGACCAATAGAAAGTGTGATAATCAAGTCAATAAATATAATCTCTATATTTTTTAGGCTCCTTCCTGTTAAGAATTTCGGCGCTAGTGGTTAATCCTTTACAATGTAATTTTCGATCACTTCTTTAAATTAATTGTGATTGGATTAAAGATCTTACACGGAATCCACAAGTCATTTCAAATCGGGATTACCATGTCACGAAGAAACCAAGATGATTTTTAAGCTTTCAAAGATAGATATCGATTTTAGCCTTGCACGAGAGGCGTCAGAGATCTTACTGAAGTGACTGATGAAAAAGTGCACGGGTCGTCTTGTCATTTAAAAGATAAAGTTAGACGGCTTACATACCGATATATATGAGTTCAAGTTCACGGAAAAGACGTCCTTTCAGCTTTTCCGCAAAAATAGCAATTCGCTGGGGAAGGCAATTAACTATGTGTCTGCGAATTCAAAATAGGTTAAAAATTTTCTCGTAGTAGTTACTTTTTACAAAGTAAAAAAAGCCTTTTCATCAATCACGTATTAAAAAACTGAAAAGATGAAATCAATCTGAAAATCCGAAATCATTTCTGATTGGTCGAGGCACTTGACCTCGATCCCAACGATTGCATGTTTTCCCGCGTTTGGCGCCGGTTGCATGTTGCGCCACCCCAGTCGGACATGACTGACTTATCTAAAACCCAAATCCCACCAGCCCTTATTTACATAAAAATGTCATTCTCGACTCCAGAGCTCTTATCTTTTGCACATACGTCAGGCCTGAAGGGTCTGGGGAAGAGAATGCAAACATGCATGATCGGACACAGCTGAATAAAGAAATGGACATGTCCGTTACGTTGCTTCACTGGCTATTTTTCTCTTTAAGAAATTTTCGAGAGAATATAATAAAAGTGGCCGTCTAAAAAACGCATGCTTGCACAGCGTTGAACCTTATCCACTCAATACCGATGTTATATTAGCTTTGTTTTTGCAATTGGAAAAACGTTAGAAAGGCTGCCATTCTGAAAACCCCCTTTTAGCACTGCTAACCCGTTTGAGTCTTACCCATCTCTGTGGTGTAATCACCCTTTCGCCTGGTATAGGGGATTTTGGTGAGAAATTGTCGAATAAAAAGGAGAGGGATTTAGCCTCCATTTTACAATCAGTGTACAACCAGTCTACAATCAGCTTATCGTGAATTCTACAGCACTGAAACTGCGCTTCTGCGTGTTCAAAATGATATCTTGTGTGCTATTGATGATAAGAATGAGGTGCTGTTGGTGTTGCTTGACCTTTCAGCTGCATTCGACACATTCTGTTCAGGTCCTACCTCCATGGCCGTTCTCAGAGGGCTGAGAACATGCTGAGACCAAGTTGCAGACACTCACATCAGGTGTCCCACAGGGCTCGGTTCTGGGCCCCCTGCTATTTGTCCTTTACTTCGGACCTCTGCAAGACGTCCTGAAGGCTCATAGACTGGACTGTATGATGTATGCTGATGATTCGCAACTCTACATCATTTTGAACCCCGCAGCAAGGCAACCTGCGCTTTTAAATTTGGAGCTGTGTATGAATGATATTCAAGCTTAGCTTTCTTCCTCTCTAACAAGTTGGTTTGTAACCCAACTAAGACAGAATTTCTTCATCTCACATCTCGGTTCACTCGACATCCTCCCTTGTCGAATATTACTTTGGCCAAAACATTATACTCTGTGTTTTCAAAGGTCGTAATCTGGGAACTAATATTGATCGTCATCTCACCATGACAAGCCAAGTTAACAACATCTTCCGCCATGCATCTCTGGCATTCCGTAACATTGGTAGAGTCAGGAAATACATTACCCAGAGTAGTAGCAAGCGCTTAGTACATGCTTTCATAACATCTAAGCTGGACTATTGCGATAGTCTGCCGTACGGTCTGCCTTCTACTGAAGTTCAAAGGTTACAACGTATTCAGAACACTGCTACAAGACTAGTAGTTAAGGCTAAGGGCACTGATCACACAAGCCCTATTCTGCAGCAACTACACTGGCTCCCCGTTAGTGAACGCATCTCGTTTAAGATCTTGCTGCTTACGTATAAGGCTGTGAATGGATATGCTCCACCTTACATTGAAGATCTTGTGAATCGTTATGTACCGTCACGCAGTTTACGTTCGACTTCGCAAGGCTTGCTCGCAGTTTCTAGTTCGGCCACCTCAACATAGGGTGATCGGGCCTTTTCGATCGCCGCACCGAGACTTTGGAACACGCTACCTCTAATGATAAGGAATGCACAGTCAGTCTCTGCTTTTAAAAAGCTTTTAGAGACATATCTTTTTAAATCAATTTATTTTAAGCTAGTTCACCAGTTTCCCTTATCTTGTGGACCGATTTTTTTATATTTTATCCATTGTTATTAGTAGTTATGGACTTTTTTTACCTATTTTTTTTGAAGGTTGTAAATATAATTAGGTTCGATATTTTATCTTATGGTTTTAACAATTGTAAGCGCATTAAGGCTTTACAAAATGCATTTCCAAATACCGTTCTTCTTCTTCTTCTTCTTCTTCTTCTTCTTCTTATTTTTATCATAATCATCATCATCATCTCTGTAAGCGGTTTTCGTTTCCAGTCTCTTGCGTGAAATCAACGCTGTGGTGTGATCACCCTCGATCCTTGTATTTTTAAATTTGCTTTTTCACTTTGACACCGGCTCCAACTCTTTTTATTCAGCTTAATATTTATTCTAGTATCATTCAACTTTTCTGTAATTTTATTCTTTTAATATTTTAATTGTAGGAACACCACTGTATAAAATACGTTTGTTACGTGCAGTTGAAACTGATATACCCAAGAAATTTGCGCAAGAACAAATTAATGTTGTCCATAATAATTGCTTAAGATTTACAAAAAAATATTTACAAGGCTAATTTGAGTCAATTAATCTTCAGGGTAAAAGACCATTAATCAAATTAATGTCGTTTCTTCAACTCCTTCACAGCCCTGTCTATCAAGTGTTTCGAGTGTGAAGGACGCCTCGACACAAAATGCGAGAACGCGACAACTGAGATAGAATGCAAACCCACCGGCCAACGGGTGTACGACTCCTGTTACACCGTGACAAGGATTATGGACTACCCTCTTTTTGGCAGGCGAGTGGAACAGATCAAAAACTGCTCTGTCTTGGCGCATTGCGGGTTTTTGGAATCTATGCTATGCCATAACAGGCACGGTTTTGTTAACAGCTGCTCAATTGAATGTTGTACTGGAAACCTATGCAATAAGAAGACATTGCAACTCGCACAAAGCACCGTAACGCCAGTGACGAGGGTGACGTATTCGAGTTCAATAACACGCGCGAACTTCACACGGGTGTTAACCAGTCACGTGACTCTAACACGCGCGCCGAAATTAACATCCAGCATAGATGTCTCGCCATCTTCAATATCCCGAAATACTGAAAGAACTAAGTCTAACATGCGTACATCCTGGACTTCTGTAAAAAGTCAGTTTGTCTTATTTAGTAGTGTACTGCCAACCACAAAACCTGTTACAGTTGAAGTGCAACTGGTTTGTGCCAGTGCCAATAGATTCTTTATTCAGCTTTCTGTTTTATTGTTAATGGCTTTCTTAGGCTTAGGTTTCAACATCTGCGGAAGGTTGTGACTTCCGCAAGAAAGATCAGAAGAACCGCAGTTGTCAATCATCGCTTAGCTTTGGATTGTGGTGATCAACCTCATTCCCAGGCTTTTTCCTCGCAATTTACAAGGGAAAAACCCTGGGAAAGAGGTTATCTAGTGGTCGGTGTTCAAACGCAGTACAGGCGTGGTTGTTCAAAGTGCCCGAACACTCTGAATGATACTTTCTTTAACAGCCTCGCTCATTCGCGGGATAGCGAGTGCGAGTGTGAGTGCGAGTTGCGGAATCTGCAAGTTGGCCATTTATGGATCTAAATATTTTCCAGAACCACCTTCTCGGCCCGAAGTTTATTCTTGGACGCGAATTTCAGTTTCTTTAACTGATAGACTTACCAGATCTATTAATAGTCCCCCCCCAAACTGGAGGAATAAGTACACATACTCAAACTATCCAGTCTATCCAGTCCAAACCCTTCAATGAGGCTAAGAAACTGTGGGGGTGATCTGGAAACAAGACACTGTATTGCTAAAACGGCTATTTCTGGAACGGATAACTGCGGAGGTGGATGAAATCGCAGGCAGAAAAGGGAAACTGTTTGTGGAAATGGAAATTCACACTTTACAGCATGCAAGGTATAACTTGTTATCTTGCACATGATATCCTAGGCATGACAAACGCGACGTAAGGGTTTTCTCTGTTGATCAACTTTCGTCACTGTGTATGTTGACTGGGGTTCTGAGCACCGCGTTCAATTCATTAGATGTACCCTTGCAGCAGCATTATATACCAAATTATGTGTAAAAGAGCAGATTCAGATAGTCATTTTAATGAAACAAATGAAACATTAGAAACTTTAGCCTATACAACAGTTGACAGTGTAAATATTTCAAGTCACTCACCGAGATGAAGTAAAAAGCGTAAAACCTGTAATAAACACATTTATTACAAAATAACTAGTCTAAGATACTACGCGCACTCTGATTGGCTGAGAGGTGTGTTTCCATGAAAGATGTAAACACAGTTGGGACGTCACGATCTTTGAGAAGACTAAAGTTATTTTTTTAATGCAATAGAAAACTTTGTGTTTGCAAACCCGAGACAAGTCTTGGGTTTGCATAATTGTCTCGAATTCTCCCAACCCCTTTTAGCGTGTTTATATCAGGCTATGCAAACACATGAAAAAGTTTCCTAATTGTTTAAACAGACTAAAATTCGGATCGGCTGCGATTGGCTTCAGTGACCGGATGACAGTAGGAGGCATGAGACTGTCACGTGGCAAACATGTGGCAATGTGTAATCAGAACATCTAACGGTTAGAAACTTACAGGTCATCCTAAAATTTTTACTGTTTTTTGGGGGGGCAAGTAGTTTCTGCTCTGAGCTGTTTTCAAAAATAAAATAACGAATTTTTGGATGATCTTTGGGGGATCTTAGCTATTCGATCCAATCCATTTGCTCGTAGTCTACCGGTCTTGTGAGAAGCAATACAAGACGAAATAGGGCAGTTGGAGAAAATTTATTATTGTTAAGCATTACACAAAGTGTTAAGTATTCTGGATCCCTTATCCGTATTCATAGCTGCAGTCCGAGTCCCAATGATTGTGTCCCATTTCCCGCTACCCAGCCAAACTCATTATCAGTACCTGTATTTTCCATTGACTTCGGTAATGTGTAGCTAGCTTTGCTAGACTCCCACTTAAAATCTACTTGTAATTCTAAGTTATAATTCCATTTATGAATTAATTGTTAATCGTTGTGATTAATTAAATTAAACATAATTCGGTAAATTGTGATCGTCTGGGTGAGTGTAGTCCTGAGAAGGACTGTTTGAGGTGACATTGACTGACGTTTCGACAACCTGAGCGGAAGTCATCATCAGAGTCAAGTGAACTGTGAATCGTCAGTAGATGTTATAAGTCTCTGGTCGTTGTCCTGATTGGTCGACGATCTCGTGATGTTATTGGTCGTCTGTCAGTTAAGCCCGTGATGTTATTGGCTGTGAAGACTGTTAAACGTGTTCGGTGCGTTTCGATCCGTCTTTTGTTAGTCAAATGTCCGTTGGTCTATTGTTAGTCAAATAAGTCGGTTTGTCTATTGTTTGTCTGTCTTGTTATTGTCGGCAATCAGTCGTTTGTAAGGTGCAGGTAGCTGTTGGCAACGATTCAGTGGTGTTTGTTCTAAGTTAGTAAACCAGCTTTCCAGAGTGATTCGTTGATAGTAGTCCGTACTGTAGGTAACGCATTCAACAGAGTCCCAGTCGATTCTGTGGTTTGTTTTTAAATGGCGCTCAGCAATGTGATTGTTGATATAACCATTTCTAGTCGCCCGTTTGTGTTCAGTCAGTCGGACGTTCAGATTTCTGCCGGTCTCACCAATATAAGTGGCCTGGCAGTCGCAGCATTTGATTTTATAAACTGCTTCCCGTCTGTCGCTCGGTTCGTCTTTGTCTTTAACGTTCGTCAGTAGCTGTCATAAAGCCGTAGTGATAGGTTTGTGAGCAACGCGGATGTTGTAGGGTTGTAGGATTCGTGCAACAGTTTCAGAAGTCCCTTTGATGTAAGGTATGGTTGCAGTAGTGACAGGTGTCGCGTTAGTGTTCGTAGCGTTTGGTTCGGAGTTTCTGTAAGTGTTGTGTCTAATAAAGTCCCGCTTGTAATTGTTCTTGTTGAAAACGTTGTCTAAGTACTTGATTTCGTCCGTTAAGCTGTCAGGTGAGTCACAAACTAGTTGCGCGCGTCCTGTCAGGGTCCGTATAGTCGTAGCTTTGTGAGAAGTTGGGTTGTAAGATGATTGGTCGAGTAGTCTGTCGGTATGTGTCGGCTTTCTGTAAATTGTAGTTCGTTATTGTCGCTGGTAACTAAGCAGTCTAGAAAAGGTATTTTACCATTTTCCTCGATCTCCTTAGTAAACTGTATGTCGGCGTTTTGTCCGTTGAGGTGTTCGTGAAAATCGTCGATTTCGTCTTTGTGTACGGCTGTAAAGGTATCGTCAACGTAACGTAGCCAGAGTGGTAGTGTTCGTTTGTAAGTTGCGAGGGCTCGTTCCTCGATGTTTTGCATAACGATTTCTGCAACAACAACGGAAACTGGTGAGCCGATAGCTGTTCCGTGCAACTGTTTGTAGTGCTTGCCGTTGTACTGAAAATACGTAGAAGTAGGACAAAGGTTCAGTAAGTCCATTAAGTCGTCTGTAGGTAGTGGTAGTTCAATAGTAGAGTTGTTGATTGCGGTCTCAGTGCAGTCTAGAGCCAGTTGACGTGGAATACTGGTCAACAGTGATTTCACATCAAAAGACACTAGTTTGTAGTCGTCAGGTACTTGTACTGTCTTCATTGCGTCAATAAAGTTCTCAGACGACTGTAGTTTGTGTCGTGATTCGTCGGTCAAAGGTTTCAGTACGGTAGTCAAGTATTTGGACAGTTGGTAAGTCGGGGACTACACTCACCCGGACGATCACAATTTACCGAATTATGATATGACTCCTGGGTTCAAACCATTTAAAGTAAATTAAACATAATAATTTAGTCGTCAATCCAAATATTGCTTAAATACTATTTCCGAGAAAACTGAAAAACAAAATTATATTTCATTGGAAGGGATTTTATGAACCATCTCTAACTGAATCTACGAGAGTTTCTCATAAAGGGAGGTTCTGACGTAAAAGGGACAAGGTTTGGCCATTATCGCGTTGTCGATAAACCAAAAACAAACAAACAAACAAACAAACAAACAACTGAACGGAAAAAGAAAAAACGGTACCTTTTCGACGTCAATTACTGGGGAAAAGACCTTAAAAACACTTTAATTTTGACATCACTGTAAAACGGTTATTAAAAAGGCTAATACAGTGGGCATTGCTAATGATAATTCAATATATTAGTAACAGACAACACTTTAAAACGCTCAATAAAGCTAGCCGGTAAGACTCTATGCATATGCACTTAAAATAGATGCAATACTAACGTTAGTCAAGCCTTACCTTCGCTAACAGACAAACCTTCTTAAAAGACACTTGTTCATGGTATTGGTTAAATAAAACATCCAACCAAACGGTGAAATAACAGTTAGCAAATATCTTGGAAAATTTTTGGTGACAAATAGAACTAGTTTCTTCTTTTCGCAAATTTTTTCACCAACTTTTTTCGTGTTGGCAAACTTATATTTGACAGCACACGTTTGTCAGGCGCGTGCTGTTCACGTTCAACCAATCAAATCTCGCGCGTTCTTTATGTGATCGTACGTCGACCGCACAAAATAGCGTTAGTTTAATTAAGTAGAAAGCCGTTTTTAATACAGGGTATTTCTAAGGCAGTATATGATGACATAAACGTTAAATACAAGGTTATGGAGGCCACTGCCACCAAACTGGAATTATGTTGCTTTCTGTTATGTGTTAAATTAGATTAGAGCCAAGGCCTCGGAACAAGGTACAAAATTTGGCACCTTTAAAGTGTCCCTTGCAAAATCTCCAACGAGCGGCTCTGTGGCTTTCATATGAGACTCCTCCCTTAAGCGTTCCCTTAACTCAGGAGATTCAGCTTTGAGGCCAGTCCAACCCAGTAAATTTATTCTAAAGCAGCCGTACTAGACAGGAGGAAGCCCAGACAAATGGCGCCAAATGTTGCAGTGAATTCTGGAACACCAGCAGACGGTGGTTCGGTACTTCTTGAGGAGGTAGTGTTGCTAAGCAACGATGCATTGGTAGACAGGAGCGTGGTCACTGAGGCGCTGACCGCTGACATAGTGGTTGTGTCCGCCTCAGGAGTAGCTTTATTACACAAATTTCCTTCTCAGCACGTGGATTTACAGGAGCTGTAAAACTGTTCAAACAGTTGGGAAGACAGATGAGTGCACGCTGCAATAAAGAAAAAAAAAACACGAGGGCGCTTTTATTAACGAAGGAATGTTCGAATTCAGAAGAAACAGAATAGCAACCAGTGTGAATTTTGACTGCTTGTCGTTGTTGTGAAGTTCATTGATACTATGTAGTAAACACTCAGTTAGTAACTGCTCGAATTTGCTTACCCTATTTGACAATTTGATAACAATGGCATGGAGATATCAAAACTGACAAATGTCTGAATTTTAGTCCAAAGTGATTTAATTAAACAACAACAACAACAACGACAAACGTTTGTTGGACCAATATGCTCAAAATGTCTGGATAGCAATGCTGGACACGCGACTAATTATAAGCGTTTCAATATACTGTTACGTCCAAAAACTTTTTGGGAAAATGTTGATCGAGACCGAAACCATCCAGGTTATTATCATAATATTTTTTCCCTGATTTTTTAAGAAGCAAGAAGCACATTATGCAGTAAAAGTAATTTGGTAGGTTCTTTATTAAAAGGAGTAGGAGCATACATGCACGTTGTACTCAGTTCATTTTACATTTTCGTTTACAGCACATGCAAAAAGGTCGAGCTGTTTTATAGATGCAGTCTTCGAGGTAATTGACTGTAATACACCATGATTTAAAAATAGAAAAGCAAAACCATTTTAGGCCCAGAAAGAAAAAAAAAAGAAAAAAGTTGGCCCTCAGCCAAAAACTAGGTGTTGTAAATATTTTCAAAAAGAATGCAGTTCGTGTTACATCTTCAACACACTAGGATTTTCCCTTAACCCTTTAACGCCCAATATTAACATCCATATTCTCCTCACTATTCTCCTTATATCTCTTATGTTACTAGTTGGGAGAATTTGATGAAAAAAATCAATAATTTGATCATTGGTGATCATTTTCTTTATTCTCATGACCTGTATGTTTGATCAAGTAGTAATACTGTAAGGAGAAATTAGATGCTTGTCACTATTGGGACTTAAAGGGTTAATTACTTACGTTTTCATTGGCTGTTATCTGGACAATGCGTGGAATCATAACAGTTCTTCTCAACTTGGGTTCCGAGGAATGGAATATTCGTCTTCACGACTAATGTCGTACAGCGATCCGAAGGCCGACAGTCAATGGTTTTATTATAAGCGTCGTTGTCGCATGGCCTTCCTTCTCCTCCACATTCATAACACTTGAGCGAGAAAGCTGGTTATAGAACAAAACAATAGGTGGATATGTAAGTTCTCATTTCACATTAAAGCATCAGCATATAGCTAATTTTCACGAGCTATGCTGATGTTTATTATTATCGTTAGCTTAAATCCGCTAGCGCACAAAACAGCTCGGCTCACGACAACAGTGCTGTCGCTAGCGTCTGCAGACTTGATACTGTACACAAAAGAAAACCTCAGGAAACGAGCAGCATAAGTTATAATTTT
Organism: Siderastrea siderea; assembly: GCA_964030785.1. Taxonomy (NCBI): domain Eukaryota; kingdom Metazoa; phylum Cnidaria; class Anthozoa; order Scleractinia; family Rhizangiidae; genus Siderastrea; species Siderastrea siderea. The sequence goes on along the minus strand of OZ034977.1, from coordinate 6,557,305 downwards.
AATTTTGTCAGTCATTTCTTTTTTCAACTATTGTGGGCTCCCTGTGGTTTATTTATATTTCTTGACAAACATAGAAAATAGTTTGTATTCAATACTTATAGACTCTGTGCTACCTTTTGAGACCAATATAATTAAGCTACTATCTTTGAATAACGTGTTTATATACTAGAATACATATAAAGCTGATAAAAAAGGTTCATAGTCACATACTGTGACAATTAGGTGTACATGTAACTTAGCTCCTCAAACAGAGTGTACCCAATGACAATTCAAATCTGAAGGTTAGGTAACTCTTTGGTAATGTGATTAACCAGCTTATTTCTCTTTGATGACTAATTGATGTTACTGATCATTGGCTAGTCATGTCTGGTATGTGGCGCATGTTACTTCAGAGTTTACTTAAGTGTCAAGTACCTAGAGAATACGATTCCGTGCCAGATCGAAAGGCACTGGAAATAGTTATGCCTCTTTACCCTTAGACTGGTGGATGGCAACCCCCATAAGGTTTTTTTTTAATTTTTCCAAGACAATTTTTCATCAGCACCTGCAGTTTTCAGTGGGTGTACGCATTTCCCTTAGACACATTTTGACACAGGTTTGGCGAGAACCGGTTACTATGGTTACGAGATTTGACGTCATTAGTAGCAGGTGGTCACGCCATTGTTTGAGTAAAAATGCGTGTTTTGACCATTTTTAGGTGATAAAAACATAAACGTTCGACAAAAGGGGTTAAGTGCTTAAGTATATCACATTCTACATGTCTAGCATCGAAAAATGCGAGTTTCTGCCGTGTTTTGACAAGTTCTAATTTGGGGTAAAATCCAAGATGGCGGCCAAGATGGCCACCATCTTGGGTGACGTCACAGGCCCCCAGCAGCATGGCAACCCGTAAAATATACCTCATCTTGTAGAGCACGCCACAGGCTTTTTACTAAAGGTAAATTTTTTTTCGAAATATAGTAACATATCAAAAGCCCAAAGGGGGGGGGGGGGTCCATCCATTCAACCGTCTGTGTACCACGGTTGGGGAGTGTTTTTGCTTATACGTCCGAGGGTTAATATTGTTTAATCCTCTCGTGGGTGCCCTTAATTTCAGGTTATAATGAATTATTGGAAAGGAAGAATGCGCCATAGCAAAAGAATATTCAACAGTGAAGAGACATAGTATCCAAGTATTCTCTATATTAAAATTTTTGAACGAAATGAAAAGGTAACGTTGATGAATAAAAGAACATTGACCACTCGGTTTCTGCAAACTTGAAAAAAACAAATTTGCAAATATTGAGGTGGCCGGGCCAAACATATGTACTTAAAGAAGATTAAACAGGTTTTGAAATATGCCGGCACAGGTGTGTTTTTTGTTCTTTCTTGCAACAATACGGTGACTGAAGTTAATTGTTTCAGAAAAGTCTTAATATAATGTTTAATTTGCACCTCAGTCGGCGATATTCTTCTAAAAATAATTTAATCCAACTTGAATTGTTTATATTGATCTTGCGAGGCACCGGCTTAGGCCGCGCCTTCGCACGCCGAAGTCAAGTTTGGAAAGTGGGGTGTTGGCAGTTTAAGTTGGCACGCATGAAATTCGTAAAACGGTTTGCCAACATGCGGGAACAGTTCAAGCGTCAACATATTGGCAAACTGTGTGTTTTTGATGTTTACACTTTCACAGCTAGTCACGGCAAGATAATTTTCATTCAACGCTGTTTAGCATTGTTGAATTCAATTTGTTGGGCGCGTTTGGCCTTCCTGATGAATGATGTTGATTCAACTTCTCTTTTTTCTTAGATGCGAATGAATAGAGTGATTTTACAATTAACTCATGAAGTTCTAATTTAATTACTTTTGACTACTAGACACTAATTGTTATATGTTGTTCTACGGGTTGAGTAAAACTACTCTACGGTTGAACTTTGCTTGGCCACCTTGTTCAACATCATAGAACGAAGTTGTAATTTCAACCTTGTTGAATGGTGTGGAATCCGTTTGACTGAGGCCTTAACCTTTAAGCCCCAAGATTGACGAAAATGAAATTTCGCTTTACATTATCACTACTTGCTCAAAGATTTAAGTGATGAGAATAAAGCAAGTAATCACCAAAGATAAAATGTCTTGATATTTAGACAAATTCTTCTTACTAGCTCCATAAGAAATGTATGGAGAACAGTAGGAGAATATGCATTTTTATATCAGTGCTTTTAAAAAGAGTTAAGATATTTGTTTCAGTGATGTCTTAAATATTTATGATGCATTCGGCAATGCTCTTGGAAAAATAATTAAATTCAAATTACTATTGCCCAAAGTCGACAAAAGGCGCCTTTAGAGAGCAAACTAATTGATGTTTGCTTCGGCAGCACCAAGAAAAAGATATGTGAATTTTTTTCAGGGAGAACAAACGATCAGTTTTAAGTGATTTTTTCAAAGACACAAGGGAGGCCACTCAGAAACTTAAAACTTTTTCAAGTTGCAATCCCTTTCCAACCTGGCCACGCAAAGCTGAAGGCACTTATTTATAGTTTTAGAAAATTAGTAGAGTAAATGTATTTGCAGAACTCAACCATTATTTTTACGGTTTCTTTGATTCCAATATCCTTTATCTTTTTAAAGTAGTTGGCTCTATACACTTGGTAAGAACCGCTGTACCGGTGTCACAGGGCATGATGGGTTCGAAATCCGTTTGAGCCTGAATTTTTTCAGGTTTTACTTTTTCAACTGCTTAATTTGATTACTAACTGCGTTGGTCGTCATCATGTTTATTCTGGGCAGTTTATATCCGTATCTATATTTCGTATATTCATATTCATTTGTAATGGCTTCATGTTGGACTGTGCAAATTAGTTAAAAGGTTTTCCTTTTTTCTTTTCCTGTTAGTTTATTTACTTGAAGTTATATTAAAAAGTATAGAAATATCACATCAACCTATTATTAGTGATTTAGAATGTCCAATAGTTTATGCATTGCGTCGGGTTTGTAACTTGATCTACCGTAGACAAAGTGTGAGAAAATTGTCGTCGTGGATTCTTAGGGTGCGTTTCTTTGGGAAAATCCGAAAACGGATTTGTGATCCCAGATCATATGGATTCTTCGACACCAAAGAAACGCAAAATCCGAAAAAGGATCATTTTATCATGACAAGACAGGCTGGAGGCACGCAATATATATGTCAGAACGATATTTCTCTCGTACTGCCCAAGAATTCAACTAGAATGGAATACAAATAATTTATAAACAAGGACAGTATCTGCAGTAGTTCAAGTGAACTCGCTATTTGCGTTCACAGTTAGCAAAATCTGGTCCCTGAATTACAGAAATGGTACACAAATGAAGTTATCCTGACGTGTCAATGCTTCTGTCTGTGCTTTTGGAGAAAACGTTTCAAATATACGGAACGGAATAATCACCTGAATTTTCTTTTTCACGATCGAATGTTTTGTCACGCAAGATCGAGAGAAAATATGGCGAGACCAGTATATTTGCATGGAAGACCGCTTGACAAATGTACTATTTTCGGATCCTTCCCCCAAAGAAACGCACGGATCATGAATCCTAAAAATCCGGATTTAGATTTGATCTGATGTATACACTCGGAGTGTGGATTCTTCAGATCACTAATCCGTGATTAATCCATTTTCGTGTTTAGGCAAAGAAACGCAAAATCCGTTTTTGGATACAAGAATCCGGATTTGCATTTCCCAAAGAAACGCACCCTTAGTTTTTTAAGTCAAACTTGGCAGCTGACTGCTAATTGCAACTGAAGTATTAAAGTTTGTTTTAATTCACACATCAACAAATGTCACTAGCCTGCCTTGAGGTAGGTGATATGGTAAACTATTGCGAGAAGTTTCAATAACATCCTTCATAGCAAAAAAAAAAAAAAAGAAAGGAAATTATAAGGCACTTATCAACTGGTTTATGGCGTCTTCAGCTATAACGTTGTGTGGTTCAAAATGAATTCTACGTAAAGTAAAATGCAAAGTATGGGTAGGTAAGGCCCAAAATTTTATCCGCCCCCCCCAAAAATGATGCAATATATTTGACTATACCTAATGTAAAAAAGAAAAAATCGCGAAAACTTCATTACACGATTTTTCGGCTCCAGTAAGGGGGTGTCTGTAAAACCCGGAACACCCCGCAACACCCCGGAACACCCCCGGAACACCCCGGAACATCCCCGGAACACCCCTGGAACAGCCTGGAACAGTCCGGAACAACCCCGGACCACCCCTGGAATATCCCATAATATCCTGGAACACCCTCGAAACAGCAAGGAACACCCCGGAACACCAAAAATAGTGGTCAGCGGTCAGACTGCACACGAATTGACTAAGCCGAAGACCTCCGAAGATTCCCAATTCTTCATAAGACTTTTGCCGATCACCCTGAGATTTCCGAGCATTTCAAGAATGCTTGGAATACTTTCGAAGCTTTTAAGAACAGCGAAAAAACCTTTAATTAATGGGAAAAATATATCATGCACGTGACCTTCATATCAATAACTTACGATTTTCAGTGATATGAAAATGTGACAGTTGAACTGTTAATTCTGCATTGATTTCTCTCGTGCGAGGTTTGCATTATCACGTTCAAAAAACAGGTGTGACCTCAAGGACATAACAAAGCCAAATGATACAGTGTCACGCAATGCTATAAGGTCATTATTCCCAGGTCAATCGATCGTCATCGTTTTATTTCCACAGGCGGATGGAAATGTTTGGCCGCCGGTTCGTTACGCTAATATAATGTGAATATATAAACCTCATTTAAGAAAAACCTCAGTTTATATTAATTTGAAGTAACATACCGTAGTGCATGAGTGCTTCAGGAATGTTAAAATCCGAGAACGTTTTTCCATGTCTAATAAATTCCCATCTTGCAGCTTTCTCTTGTCATATTTGAATGACAACGTTTTTGCAGTTAGGCCTACATATATTTTTGGTTAACAAACGAGCGTAGCTCGGAAGATAAATGAGTAGGAGAAATGTGCGCCTGCAAAAAAGTACTCACTATAATTTTGTAGAGGTATCCGAGGGCTTATAATATCTGTAATGTAGGATGTCACAACGTAACCCGGGAGCAAACGGATGGAACGAGTTTACACTCTTATAGCGAGAAAAGGAACAAGTATTTTATTTACTTTCACAAGATCTAGTTAGAGAAAAAATTCAGTAAACGAAAAAAGGAAAATATCAACGATGAGAGTACATATCAGATTTCCTTGAACTTTGCAAAGTTCGTGTGCTCCCTCAATAAGCCAAGTTTATACGTTGCGATAAACCTTGAGTTACAACTTACTTCTCAAACCTATTCAAACATTTTTCTAGCCTGTTCCAGGCGTTCAGATAGTGGAGCGCGAGCGAAAAATAAAGCGAGCGAAAGAGCGGGAAAAAAAACGAGGGGAGACTGGGGGAGAGGAAGAGGGAACGCCTGTGAAATTAATTTTAAAAAGCCCATGCCGTCCACTTTAGACCGCCAACAGCGGCAGAGAAACATGAACCCAAGGTCAGGTCAAAGTAAACAAGAAAGCTATGTAATTATACTCACCGCAATAGGTTTCTCCCGAGTTTGAAGCGTTGGGAAAAGTACTGGTGATGCTTTAAGAAATCTGACATGCCGAATGGACATTGCAAAATTTTCTGCGATACGGAAACGGAAATGTCATCTCCACTACTGGTCCAATAAAGGTAACGAGAATCACAGACGACTTTATATACACATCGGTTTAGCAAATTGATGAATAGAAAGCTTTTCACTCTGCCGTGACGGAATAAACTTCGTCGTCTTCATCGATTGCGATGGCTACGATATGATTGTTGTTGCTCTTTCCTCCACTACTTCGACAGCAGGCTTTCATGACTTTCATAAATAATCTAGCCGATCCATTTCTCCTGCTTCTTCTTCGTCTACTTCGATAGCCAGTGCTCTAAATCCGATGCTTTGAAGCTGTTCTACTTGGTCTTTCATGATTACGACAAGCGGAGTGACCACAATTATCTTATAAACAGCGTTTCTTTGCAATGCGTTGATTAACCTTGGAAATAGTTGAAAGATCAAGCTATTTCCAATCCTGTTGGAAGAATGGCGATGAGACCTCTTCCCAGAAACACGTTTTGAAGACAATCTTTTTATTCCATTTGCAAAGTATCCACATTTGTTAAATGGTTAAGCGCTTGCCGTAAACAGATATTTAACCGTGCGTGACTCGATGGAGGATGACCTTCGCACGGGCACGCCATATCGCATTTCTTGTTTTCGTCAACAACCCTCTGGTGTTGACAGGAGGTGTCAAATTTGGCCAATCAGAGGGTATACCAGATATTGGTATACCGGAACGGCTTCCTTTGAGAAAATTTCACAGGCGTTCCCTCGTCCTCTCCCCCAGTCTCTCCTCGTTTTTTCCCGCTCTTTCGCTCACTTTAGTTTTCGCTCGCGCTCCACTATCTGAACGCCTGGAACAGGCTAACATTTTTCTAATTGGTCTTTAGAAGGAGCGGCGGTGTTTCTTTACCCAGTTCGTACAGTAACAGCAAGTGCATGGGGCACTTATTAAGAAAATGCGGTAGTACTAGCTACATAAATTGAAAAGGAACAGCCTTTACGGAAACAAAATAAATCCTATAGACGTTTAACAGCCTGCAAAATCTGTTTTGTTTTGCGTGCAAAATCTGTCACGCAATGCCCAAGAGTAAGTTATCGCGACCGTGACGTGTTATGTGGTGAATTGAATTATTATTCGGGATGCCCACCCCCAGAATTTTACTTATAGACGTCACGTCGGTTTGTCGAGTGTTATAATGCAAATCTCGCATGAGTTACAACAACTTCAATAATTGAATTGAAATATTCAAAATCAAATCTTTGTCGATCTAAAGGACACCAATGTTATTTTTTATTTTATTTTTGTCATTTTGTCTTCGGGTGATCCGCAAAGGTCCTTGGAAAAATTCGGAAATCTTCGTTAATCTTCGGAGGTCCTCGGGTCAGTCTATGCGTGATCGGTCTGACCGCTAACCAGAATTTTTGGTGTTCAAGAGCGTTCCTGGCTGTATTGAGGGTATTCCGGAGCATTATGGGATGTTCGGGGGTATTATGGGATGTTCCAGGGGTGTTCCGGGCTGTTTTGGGCTGTTCCGGTGGTGTTCCAGGGGTGTTCCGGGGGCGTTCCGGGGTGTTCCGGGGTGTTCCGGGGTGTTCCGGGTGTGTTCCTGGTTTTACAGACACCCCCAGTAAGGGGCTGTAAATGTTCCACGAAATATTACTTTTGCGAGTTAATTTGCGCGTTGGTCAAATAGTTGGTTGAAATTGCGAATTTGAAGCAAATAATATAAATTATGGCGCGAAATTGTCCAGTAATGAGGTAAATTTCCTTTGAGTTCACTCATACGATTCCACTGAAGTAACGAATGGTACATATGAGGCCTGAAATATTCCCAGAAAGAGTCAATTGGATTTGTTCATTGCCAGTAAAAGATAATTCTGATGTGTAAAACACGTAATACATTTTATTCAAATTCTTTCCGAACGGAAAGGTGTCTGGCTTGATTGGTTGGGAAAATATATCCTACAGAAAATCCTGATTCCGTTCTAAAACTGTGTTAGTTTACTACCCCCAAGAATTTGTACTTGAGGAGAAAATAATATAATACTAATGGCAACCACAGATTAACGATGCGAGGATTTATATGTAACCTGAAATAAAACACTGTCGCTGTACAGCGCCTATCAAGTAAATATGTGAGGAAATTTGAGCTTATTCGAAAAAAATGTTACAGTTTCATGACTGACTGATAAAAGGAGAGAAAACGTTAAAAAACCTGGAATACGTGCCAGTTCACAAAATTTTAAACAGCAAACGAGGGAGAAACTATGCAGTCGACTCTGCAATACCATTAAGCGTTCGGTCACCCTTATTTCGGGAAAAAAAAAGAAAAAAGAAAAAAGAAAAAACGGATACATTTACATTCAGCCAGAAATTAAGAATCACTGAAAATAGTTAAGATATCCTAGCCTGTTATTCAACCGAGTAAAGTAGATGCCATACAATGCAGATACGGGCCAAAACAAGTAAGGTTTGGCGAAGGCTTTAAGTCTGTTACTCGAGAATTCGTTCGGTCAACATTCCCCAGCATGCAAAAAATACGTAAATCATCACCGCTTGAAACTTTTAAACATGGCAAATGAAGAGTTTAGTTGACTTACTCACCAAAGGAAGATAAGTACAAGATTAATCTGCCCACCAGAAAAGCATTCATTTTTGAGTTATGTTGGTCAGATACTTGAGGTTGCCTTGCCTAGATTTTCGACTGAATGTAGACTTAAACACGCAGCGAGCCTATAAAAGGGAAGGCTCCTCCCCTTGAAATGCTCGGCTGGTTTCAAATCTAATTTTGTAATAGCAGACTTTGACGTAACAGTCCCGCAGTTGTTATCAAGAAGAATGTTCGTTTGTTTATCCGAACAACGAATAAATATATATATTTATTAAAAACTGGACTAGGTATATTGGATTTCTAGCATTTTGATTGGCTGAACGGAGCTAGGCTATCAGCTCATATACCTGCTGCGACAAATATGGTCAATGAACACTCAACAACAAAGTGAGCTGAAACCCGACGAGAAAAATGGACGAGAAAAATCACTTGGCAGCGAATTTGAATTAAGCAGAAATTCCAACATCGTCACCAACAAGCATCACCAACAGTGTCGTCCAACACAAGTCAAAATTGTTTGAAGAAACTGTGCAGAAATAGAAATTTAAGCATTAAGCGTCGTGTTTACAATTAATTTCTTTCATTGATCGTCGCGTCGATCATTGAAATTGAACACGGTAGGTTTTATCAGGAAAGCTTTCCACCTCAAAATATCAAGACAAGACATAAAATAAAACACAGTGAAATGGGGCAGGAGAATTTAATAAAAACTATCACACATTCATGGCGAGTCAGTGCGAAAATCATGAAGTAGTCTAAACAAGTACTAAAAAAAATACAGCGGCAAACTACCAAGAAGGAAGGAAGGGCGAGATTTTTTTCGCCTTTAACACGCAAAATTGACACTGGTTTACCTGCACTCGTTGTAGCTCTGTGTTCCAACAGGTCCAAATGCTCAGACAGAAATCGGATGCCATGTAAACGGAGTTGAATCGCTTTGCCAGTTGTTTGAATGTTGTTTTTAAGCTTACCATTCCGTCCGCAACCTCTAAACCGAGAACAACTGCATTTTGCACTTTGCATTTAACAAACTATGATGGTGACTTCTAATGTTCCTCACTACAGTAATCTTGCTTCTGAGCTGCATGGAAATTACCTCTTCAAGTTCAAATTTGTTCTGTCTTCAGTTCGATGAAACCCGCACATGATGGCTCCGTTGTGCGAACAGATTACAAACTTGTTCAGTTTCAACTCCAGCAGCTAATATGGTGAAATTGTACAGCTTCAATCCGCTTTGAACGATGATAACAACAATGTTTCAGGAAAAATCAAACATGTACCATATTTCAGAGCCAATAATTAGAAGATTTCTTTCCAAAACTTGTGCTACTTTGTTCACTTTCGAGCAGTTTTCATTGATTCATTCAGCTTTGCAATGAAACGCTGCAACACTTCGCAAGGTTTTGGCGCCTTTTTCGTTCAGTCATGTGAGCGATTCTTGTTCCGTTTAAATTTCTTTTCTCGTTTTTCCCGTTCTTTCTTGATTTTTTTAATAGTGGTTAAGTTTTTAATAAAACAATTATTCTACTCGGGCTTGCTGGATATCAAATGATTATAACCAACTCGGCGCTACGCGCCTCGTTGGTTATCTATCATTCGATATCCAGCGCGCCCACGTAGAATAATTGTTAAATATATATATATATATATATAGAATAAAATAAGCTGTTGATATTTAAATAGTGTACAAATACGAGTAAGTCATGAAAGTTAAGGTAAAAATACTCTCACCGTTTTTTTTGGATTTCTTTCATCCACTCGGGCCAAACCACAAATATTTTAAGTGTCGTGGACAACGCAATTTTATAGTGTGTACAAGCCCGGAAAATTCGTCAACTTCAAAGCAAAAATCCTTTTCTAAATCGCTTGGCAAGTCGTAACAGATATCGATTACTTCCAGAACGTTTAAGTAAGCCTTTTCGTCAAAATCATTTGCAAATTTTAGACTGGCGGGGATAGAGTCTTGAAAGATCTGTGCCTGGCTGCCGTGCATCTAGAAAACATCGAATCGAACAAATGCGTTTTGAAGTAAAAAACACAACAAGTTGCAGTTGATAAAAGCGCGGGACCACTCAGTTGCTCAAGTATAAAGAGGTTATTCAACCGAACGACCTGAGCTTGTAGGCGAGAAGGAATGAAACCACGGCCACTGAAAATATCCAGCCGTATCGTACACTTTTCTTTCCCTGAAGAGTCATCTTCAGTTGCCCGGATTACTAAAAAACTGAGTTAAGCATGCGCTCATCCTTTTCACTTCTGCAGAAAGTCAGTTTCAGTGTCATTCAGTAGCGTCCTGCCTACCACCAAACTTATTACAGTTGAGATACAAGCGGTTTGTGCGAATGCGATTCTTTATTCAACTGCTTATGGCAATTTTGGGCGTGGGTTTCGACATCTACAGAAGGACGTGACTTGTTCAAAAAGCTAAAAAAAAAAAAAAAAAAAAACCGAAGAAGTCAATCATCAAACGTCATTCATTGCCACTATTAAGTATTTAGCATCATTATCATATATTTCATATTATGTAAATAAGTATTTCATTAGTCATTTCTCCTTGTTATTATATTGTTAGGCGCATTTGATCATATCCACAAGTTAATTTGCGCCTTATAGGTAATAAATTATTATTACCTCATCGCACAGCTTTGAATTGTAGTAGTCAACCTCGTCCCTAGGGCTTTTTCTCCAAATTTAGGGAAAAGCCCTGGGAAGGAGGTTGTGAAGTAGCTCGTGAAAGGTCAAGACGTGATGAATCTGGAAACTTTTCTTCTAGTGCAAACGTAACCAAAGTTTAGTTTGCTTGACTGATAGGCTTCCCGGGCTTATCAATAGTCGCCCCAAACTGGGTGAATAACTAAGCATGCGCAGGCTAACCAGGCAGGCTAATCTTCAACGAGGCTTAAGAGAAGGAGGGAGCGGATCCGAACGGCTATTTCTGGAAAAGACAGCTGGAGGTGGTGAAATGGCATGTAGAAAAGGGCACCTATTTGTGGAAATGGACAATTGGCACTTTATAACATGCAAGTATAGCTTGCAAACTTCACCTGGTGCATGATATTCTAGGCATGAAAAATGCCATAGTTTTCCCTGTTGACCAACTTACGTCACTATATAAGTTGACCGGGGGCCTCTAGTTATCGCGATCAACTCTTCAGCTGTACCCTTGCCGCAGAATTATGCATAAAACTGTGTGTGAAAGTGCAGAGACAAATGGCCATTTTAATAAAAGAAATGAATAACTAGATACCTTATCCCAGACAACAGTTAACCGGCAGTGTAAACATTTACATACATACATACATACATACATACATACATACATACATACATACGTACATACATACATACATACATACATACATACATACATACATACATACAGACAGACAGACAGACAGACAGACAGACAGACAGACAGACAGACAGACAGACAAATGCAAATATTAATTACGAAAACTATTTACATTTCGATAATAAAATCACGAATAAATGAAAATGAAACATAAATTGTAAAAACTATTTACATTTCGATAATGAAATAATATCTATGAATTAAAAAGATTTAAAAAATTATCTTTTTAAAAACGCTAAGACTTTTCGTCTCTGATATCCTTTGATAAGTTATTGTACATTTTTGCTCCACGGAAGGCAAAAGCCCTTTGGCCAGTCGCAAGACTGTACTTGGGCAGCGTGAGGTCATATTCATATTTAAAGTCACTCACCAAGACAAAGTAAAAAGCTTAAAATCTGTCATAAACGTAAATGGTCTTAAGGGGACAATATACGTGAATTTCAAGGAAAGAAGATAAGATTTAATTTTAAGAAAGAAATTAAAGAGGGATTAGATTTTTGTACACACCCCCAGGCAGTCCACCCGTACGCAAGCGCACTTGGGGTTGTTTGTGGACTGTTTTGGTGTCCATCTATTAATTATTAACTTTACTTCTTAGTTTTAACACGCCTTTAATTCTTAACAATTTTCAATTTTCTTAAAATTCCCCAATTCCCCTCCCCCTTCTTTTTCTTTACGTTCACGACAAAAACTCTCTCAGATTTATGGGAGCTCGCACTATGATCCTGTGATGAAATCTCATGGAAATAACTAAGAAAAAAGGGTAAAACGTTGGGGGGGGGGGGAAGCATCTACGTAAATTGCCCCCTTACGTTCAGACCGATCTTTTTTTCCGGGTTCGAACGTGATTTACCGTCTTAGTATAAAATGAAAAACAGCAGGAGGTACCAGACAGCCGCGCGGCAATGTGCGATCAGAACAACGCAGATGTAATAGACGGAGTGTATGGGTGACAACATTAAGAACCTTATATTTTAAATACCATGATTTAAGACTCAGTCCTTTTTAGCCACATTTGATTATGTATGATGTAGAAAACAAGCAAACGTTGCACTTTTATAAATCTGGAATATAAGAGTAGATAATAACGAGGAAAAGAAAAAGCCTTACTCAATTCATGCAATTATCGTTTCTGCCTTAAATAAATTTTTAGATGACTTCATGGGTGAGCTCAGAGCTATTCAATTCAATCAACTTGTTCGTGTGAGAGGCAATAAAAGACTATTTAGGGCAGTTGGAGACAATTTTGTTATTGTTTAAACAAAATGTAGAGTCAGTGAACCCGCATTCCTTGTCCCTATCCCGTATTCTGGGCAATCACTTCCCCAAAGGCTGTGTTGCGTATCCTGCCACCCAGCCAAATTCATTGACTTCCATAATGTATAGCTAGCTATTTTAGACTCCTACTTGCAATTCTGAGTTATAATTAAGTTATTAATAAATGTGTTTCAACGTAATTAATCATAATAATTTTATTGTTAGTCACTATCATTAATCATAATTAATTATAATAATTTCATCATTAATCCAAGTTTTCAGCTTAAATGCTGTTTCATTAGAAAGCATCTTATGAACAACGACTAAATGAATCTACGAGATTTTCTTTAAAAGAGAAGTTCTGATGTTCCTGTCATTATTATTATTATTATTATTATTATTATTATTATTATTATCATTATTATTATTGCTATGATGTAAAAGGGGTAGGGTTTTTCGTGAGCATTTAATATTGCCTAGTATAATTGAAAGAAGTCTTAATTTTCAGTTCAGACACATTGCTAATAACAATTTAATATATTGCTAAAAGACAACACTTTAAAACGCGCGATAAGCTAGCACAATGGGCATTGCTAATAATTATTTAATAAGTTACTCAAAGAGATCACTTTTAAACGCCCAATAAGCTGATAAGACACTATGTAAATGCACTTAAAGCAGATGCAATTATACTAACGTTATTCACCTTTGCTAATGGATAAGCCTCCTTTGCAGACATTTCAGTCATTTGGTCATTGTTTTGGCAAAATCAATCAATCAAACAAACAAACAAATAAATAAAAAGCAAAGTAACAAACAAACCAAAATGAATGAGAAAGGAACAAAAGCTTACTACCATGCAATAACAGTAGCACTTAAATCTTCTAAATACTGAAGTTACTCCCATATAATCGTAACAATGGCTGCTCGCGTTGCACTTTTAGGGCTTTAAAATTCTGGTTTTGGATCCACAATCTACAGGGTTTTCAGTTTCAAAGTTTTCAACTTCGTAATCATTGCAGCAGCGTTTAAGGAGAAAAAAGTTTAGGAAACCTCACACGGCAAACTAAAGCTCGAACAACTAAACTCGTGTATTGGTAAACTTAGATCTGGATGCGAGTACGTCGCCATAACAGTTAGCAAATATGTTGGAAACTGTTGGTGACTGAAATAGAACTAGTCTCTACTCTTGGCAACTCTTCTAGTAACTCTTTCTGAGTTGGCAAAATTGGGCTGCCATTTAACGCGTGATGCTATCTTTCAACCAAAAAAACTCACGCGTTCTTAATATCCTTGTTCGTACGTTGACTACACAATTAAAAATGGCGTTGGTCTAAGTAGAAAACCGTTTATCGAAGAAGATCAATTTAATCATTTAATACAAGATATTTCTGCGGCAGTATATGATGACACGAACGTTAATCACAAAGTTATGGACGCAATTGTCACCAAACTGCCATTAAGCGACAATTTACTGTGTACAAAAGTGCGAATACTATTCGCATGCATGGCAATTTTCTGTTGTTTGCCACTGCACTATTGTGAACAACCTTTAGTTTGTCGTGTGAATCTTTCTTGAAGATTTATGAGAGATTTTGGTGTTTAATACTTGAATTTAATCGACTACGGGCAAACATTTATAAAACGTCAGTTAATTTTCAGTTATATTCGTTTCTCTTATGTGTTAAATTAAATTAGATTCATGACCACAAAACGAGGTTCAAAATATTGGCATCTTTCAAGGGTTTCATTAAAAATGCCCAGCGAGCACCCCTGTGACATTCATATGGGACTCCTCCCTAAAGCGGACCGTTTACTCCGGAGTTTCCACTTTCAATCCCGTAAATTTATCCTAATGCAGCCATACTAGAAAGCAGGAAGCCCAGGAAAATGGGGCCAAATGTTGCAGTGAATTCTGGGACACCTGCAGAAGGTGGTTCGGTACTTCCTGGAGAGGTAGTGTTGCTAAGCGACGATGCATTTGTAGGCAGAGGCGTGTTCACTGAGACGCTAACGGCTGACTTGGTGGCCGTTGGCGTCTGTGTTGCCGTTGGCGTTGGTGTCGGCGTCGGCGTCGGCGTCGGCGTCGGCGTCGGCGTCGGCGTCGGCGTCGGCGTCGGCGTCGGCGTCGGCGTCGGCGTCGGCGTTGCCGTTGCCGTTGGGGCAACAGTTGGTGTGTCCGCCCCAGGAGAAACGTTATTGCACAAATCTCCCTGGCAACACGTGACCTTACATTCGGTTATACCCGGTTGAGAAGCCAGCAGGGTGCATGCTGCAATAAAAGAAACGCGACAGAAGGTTTGCATTGACACTTAAAGGATACGATTCTTGCATAGTCAAATGTTGCGATGACTGTAGTCATCAATTTTAAATTCAGAAGTATGATAACATGAGCTATTAATAAAATAATTTGAGTTTTGTTAGGTAAGTAGTTGACGAGGGCGAATTGACTCGTGCAATTCTGTTGCTTCTGAATTTGTTGATAATGACACTTGAATTTTATCACTATCAAATCTGAATATTATTCTAAACGTTTGTTGTTCGGGAGTTGTGGGTACTTCCTGCAATGGAATATACGATGAAGCCTCCCCCGAAAGGGGGGAGCTTCATCGTAAAAGAAACTTTTTTGACTTATCCCTCGGGTTTGTTGGGCCAACATTCACGACAAAATTTGTTTTTTTTTGGCCCTCGGCTAAGCATCCCATCATTTTGAGGAGAGCTCAGGTAACATACGTCGAAATACATGTGACAGGCTGAAAAAATAGCACCCTACAATTTTTTCGGATTGAATAGAGTAAGTAGGTTATGAATCACGTAGATTCACTTCCATTTATTCATTGAAGCCCTAGGAAAATCAGGTATGTCTAAGTTATCAACTTTTTTCACTGGTGATTTGAAATCTATTCACACGACAGTACCACACTCTTTAATTTGAGTCATGAACAGGAACATCTATAAATACTCTTGCAAAGAATATAACGGAATTAAAGAATGATTTCAGACCACTAAGATCAACACATTCCGGCAAACGTTGAGGGTTTAATTTTTTCCCCGAAGTTTGATGTACTGAGATTGTGGGCAGAAATTACGCTCGAAAATTGAATTTGCGCCAAATATGGGCTGGGAAGTGGGATTTATACTCCCTCCCCTCCTCTCCCCTCCCCTCCCCTCCCCTCTCCTCCCCTCCCCTCCCCTCCTCCTTAGTTCCCTTATAGGACCGTCCTTAATCACACTATCATCTTGAGGAATTTTCTTGATTACTTACGATTGCCTTGGCTCTGATCTGGGCACATCATCGTGGAATGGGAGCAGTTCTTCATTTCTTGGGTTACCAGTCCTATATTTGGAACATTTCCCGTCACCACCACTGTCATGCAGCGGTCCATAATGGCCTGGCAGTCAATGGTTTTAACATTAGCGTGGTTGTTACATGGCCCCCCTTCTCCACCACATTCATAACACTTGAGCGAGAAAGCTGGGAATAAAACAAAATAATAGGTGGATAACATATTAAGTTCGTCTTATTATTCTCTGTTATGCAAGAACCTTTTTCGTGAGAGCTTTTTATTTGTTCAAAAAAGAAAAAAAAGAAAATAACTTGTCCTGAATACTTAAAGAATCTGTGTTACGTTTTAAGACCAGTATAATTAAGGTACTAGCTTTGAATAATGTTTTTATATTCTAGAAACAATATATAAATACAAAAGTTTCATTGTCACATACTGAAATACTTTTTACGCAACCAGGAGCCCATTACCCGGAGCGTCCAACTGCCATAAATTCGTGCAACTGCGTTTTTACAAGTAGGTTTATTTTAAGACAAACTTTTCCCGCGAAAATAACTGTTTCCGAAGACGTCTGCATTAAATCTAAGCTACTTTACTTACTTGTAGATACTGAAATTATCGCTTAAAATACTGTCAGAACACTCCGATAAAGATTCCTCACTGGTCACTGGTATCCATTATGTTTATTTGCAGCGTAGACGAGTTGTCGTAGTTTCGTACTCAGTCTATTATTAATAACGCAATCGCTTTTTGATTGGCTATTTCATCCAATTCGCGGGAAAAGCTTATCTAAAAATAAATTTACTTGTGAAAATGCCGTTTCACAGAGGCAGTATGGAAGTTGGACGCTCCGGGTAATGGGCTCCTGACGTAACTTATTTAATAGCGGAGCCAGCGCGATAGCGCGTCAGCGGAGCTCCATTGCTAAGGAAATTTGGTAACCTATCAAGCCAAGAAATTTTGGTAGTGATGTAATAGTCACGTGACTGTCCGTCCGTCCGTACGTACGTACGTACGTCCGTCCGCACCACAGGAATACCAACACACTTCGTACACTGGATATAACCCTGTGCTGAATCCCAGGTGTTTTTGGCGCGAAATCGCATGTTGACCCGCGTCGTAGCAAAACAAGCAAAGACAACAAAAGTCAAAAACAAATTTGTTAATGGAAAAAAAAGGCCAAAAAAATTAGGCGATAAAGTTCAGGCGAAAAGTTCAAATTTGCCTTGTCGGTTCCGTTCGAACTCGGTCGGGACATCGCTTGAGTTTGCAGCTTTTCGCAGCGGTTTCGACGCCAAATATAGCAGAGCTAGTGCTTTTTGTTTATTTCTGTCCACAACCATGGTTTTTACGGCGTTCCGAACACATTTTGCCAGGAAAAACACCAGCATTTTCATGCTGATAGGCAAGCTTGTCACGAAAAAAGAAATAAGTATCAAAATTAACCCGAATTATGTCGATAAACGCTCATGGCCAACTGGACTAATATCCGGCTTCAGACGCCGACGACCCGGGTTCGGCTCTCAGCGAGGGTAGGAATTTTTTTTCTTTTGTTTTTTCTTTTCTTTTTTTTTTTTGATTTAACAACTTGAATGAGAGTATTTTCACAAATTAATAACTGCCAGCAAAAAACAAAAAACAAAAAACAAACAAACAAACAAACGAACAAACAAACAAAACAAAAAGGGGGCTCCGCTTTTAGGCTTGGCCAAAGCTATATATTTAGCTCTTCTAAACAAACAGAGCGTACTAATGGTAATTCAACTGTAAAGGTTAGGTAACTCTAAACCTGAAGGTACTATTCAACTCAGTGGTTATTGGTAACACTCATTGATTAATCAGCTATAAATTTCTTATTGATGAATCAGTGATGTCACTGTTCAAAGAATTAATTAGTACATCCTTTCTAAGTTACGCATGTCACTTTGAGGGTTTTCTTTACTGAAACTGTCACCTAGCTAGAGTTTGGAAATGGAGGAACAAGATTCCGTTCCAACACCGGTGAAGACACTGGAAACAGTTGTGCCAGTTAACCCTTTAACCTTAATAACCCACATATTTCTTATGGTACTAGTTGGAAGAATTCAGTGAACATACATCAAGACATTTTATGTTTGGTGATCATTTCTTTTATTCTCATGATCTGAATGCTTGATCAAGGAGGGATATTGTAAGGAGAAATTAGATGCTCGTCACTATTGAGGGTTAAAGGGTTAACATTGGTTACGTTTCTCGCTGGGTGCTCGTGAGTTATGATCACTGTCATGAATTGTTGGAAAGGAAGATTGCACCAAAGGAAGGGATTATATATTCAAGAGTCAACAAACATAGAAAGTATCCAAGTGTTCTTCATGTGCAAAATTTTAACTAAAATAAATAGCTTATATCGATCAGTAAAATAACATCGACCGGTCAATCTCTGTAAACATGAAAAACCAATTTCTGCATTTGCGGTGGATCAAATTACCTGGAGAAGATCAAACAGGTTGAGACATATGCCAACACAGCTGATTATGTCAAGCCTTTTCACCTTCTTGTAATTACAGGACAGTGACCAAAGTTAATAGTTTCAAAAAAGTCTTAAATATTAATAATAATAATAATAATAAAATATTTATATAGCGCCAATATCCTAAAAGTTCAAAAGCGCTTTACAGAAGTAACGTTAAAAATATTAAAAACACTATTAAAAAAATAAATATAAAAATAGTTAAAAAGTTACAAACAAAAAAAAAATGCTTAAAATCTTAAGACTAATAAAAAAAGTTGCTAAAAAGTTAGAAAAATGCTTTTTTAAAAAGGAAAGTTTTAAGTTTATGTTTAAAAAGGGACACTGAGGAGCTGTTCTTGATGTCAGAAGGCAGAGTATTCCAGAGTGTAGGAGCTGCCACGGAGAAAGATCTTGCGCCATATGTTTTCAAATTGAAATGCGGAATTGAAAGAAGGTCTTTTGAAGATGAACGTAGCTGACGAGGTGGAGTGTAAGGAGTAAGAAGATCGCGAACGTATGTAGGTGCCAGATCGTTTAGAGCCTTGTACGTGATGAGTAGAATTTTAAAGATGATGCGATAATTAACAGGAAGCCAGTGGAGATTTAACAAAATAGGTGTGATGTGTTCGTGTTTTCTTGAGAGGGTAATGAGACGAGCGGCGGCATTCTGGACGTGCTGTAACTTTTTTATTAGACAGTTCGGTAAGCCATAGAGTAAAGAATTGCAGTGATCCAATTTTGAAGATACAAACGCATGAACAAGTATTTCAGTAGTGGTGGAAGACAGGTACTTTCTTATATTGCTGATATTACGGAGTTGATAAAAAGATGATTTGCATATACTTGCAATATGCTCATTGAAACGAAAATGATGGTCAAAAATGACACCAATATTTCTTGCTTTCTGCGAGGAGCGGATGGTCTCATTGACGACAGAGATTTCTTGAAGGATTGGTCTCGGTAGATGTTTAGGGGAGATCACTAGAAGTTCAGTCTTATCTTTGTTCAGTTTAAGACGATTAACCAACATCCAGTGATCAATCTCGTGTACACAGCGCTCAATGTTGGACACAGCTAAATCCCTATCACCGGGTATAGTTGGCTGAAAGGACAGATAAAGTTGTGAATCATCAGCATAAAAATGATAACTCAAGTTGAATTTCTTAACAATGTCAGAAAGGGGTGAAGTGTAAAGCAGGTACAAAATGGGTCCCAACACCGATCCTTTTGGAACACCACACTGAAGAGCATGATTCAAGGAAGCCCTGCCATCCACGGACACATACTGCATGCGATTGGACAGATAAGATTTAAACCATAATAACGGCATGCCGGTAACTCCAAAGCGCTGTTGTAGACGAAAGAGGAGAATATCGTGGTCAACAGCATCGAAAGCAGCAGAGAGGTCCAGAAGTAATAAAATTACCGTTCTACGATTATCAATGGCTGTGAGGATGTCATTATGCACGCGAATGAGAGCCGTTTCTGTGCTGTGATACTGTTTGTAGGCAGACTGAAATGACTCGTTCAGATTGTTTTTGTTAATATAGGAGATCAGTTGGTTAGCAACCAACTTCTCAATTGCTTTGCTGAGAAAGGTAAGATTCGAAACAGGACGATAGTTTGAAAACTGCGTGTGATCCAGGGAAGGCTTCTTAAGGAGAGGACGTAGCTTAGCAACTTTTAATTGAGAGGGCATTTGGCCAGATTGCAGCGAAGTATTAATAATCTTGGTGATAAATGGAAGCAGTGTGCTCAGAGCGTTTCTTGTGACATAGCCAGGAAGAGGATCAAGATCACATGACTTGGAAGATATTTTCACAACACATTTGCGGACTTCATCAACATTTACCAAACTGAACTCATTAAACGTATAAGGACAGACCCGGTTGACTTCGGGAACTTGGTGGATGAGAGCTGCATTATCTAAGTCGACCCGTATTTTGGTGATCTTATCGGAAAAGAACTCGACGAACTTATTTGCGAGATCCAAAGGCGAGTTGCAGGGCGGATATGGTGTATCACACGTTCTATGTAATAGACTGTCAATTGTCTTGAAAAGTAGTTTATAGTCCGACTGATTATCACTGATTAGTTTAGTGTAGTAAGTTCTCTTGGAAGAACAAATTAAGGAGTTGACGGCACGGCATTGATCAATAAACCACTGGCGATCGACTGGAAGTTTGGTCCTTCGCCAACGCCGCTCCAGTCTCCTGCGATCTTTCTTCAAGTTGTTTATTTCTTCAGAATACCAAGGTGCAGCTGGACGCAGAGTAATTGTTTTGGTTTTAACAGGAGCGTGGATATCAAGTATGGAACTTAGAACATCGTTATACTGACTGATTAGATCATCAAGGCATGGAAGCGGTGTGGCAAAGAGACTCGAAAGACTAGAATTCGTGACATCAGAACCAAAACTATCAAAGTCAATGGAGCGAAGTTTTCTGAATGTGATAAGCTTCTTGTCAAACACTGGCTTTTTAAGCATCAGGTGAAAGTGAACGGCGGCATGATCAGATATAACAAAAGGGGAATCAATTGACAGATTTGAAACAATGTCATCGTCCGATCTAGTGATAACAAGATCCAAGGTGTGACCTTCTTTATGTGTAGATCCAATTGTGTGCTGATTAAGATTGAAAACATCCAACAACTGAAGGAATGCGGCTACGTGTTCAGAGTCACAAGTATCAACATGAAAGTTGAAATCGCCAACTATTAATAAGCTACCAGGAATAGTAACGTATTGTTCCAAGAACGTGAAGAATTCATCCAGGAATATAGCAGGTGTAAAACCATTAGTATTCGAAGGGGGTGGACGATAAACAATGACAATTCTTATACTTTTATCAACCGAGTTCAATAATAATTCGATGTATTCGAACGAAATAAAT
Source organism: Siderastrea siderea (assembly GCA_964030785.1). Classification (NCBI taxonomy): domain Eukaryota; kingdom Metazoa; phylum Cnidaria; class Anthozoa; order Scleractinia; family Rhizangiidae; genus Siderastrea; species Siderastrea siderea. The sequence continues at coordinate 6,535,817 of OZ034977.1, read as the reverse complement.
TTCCTGTATGGCTGTAGCTTGATATTAAAGCATGATCGAAACAACAAGCCAACTCCACCACCACGAACAGGGCCAGATCTTGGAACATGATGAAATGAATAGCCTGTAGGACATAGATCGCGAATAATAAATTCATTATCAGTTTCTGATTGCAACCATGTTTCCGTGACAGCAAGTAGATCAATGCAATGTTCAGCAACAAAGTCTTTGATGATAAGAGTCTTGTTGTTTACTGAACGAGCGTTTAGAAGGCAGAAATTTACAGGGCGAGTCGCCGATGTATTTCCTTTTTCCAACGGTTTACGCGGTATTATTGTTAAGTTGCTGTGGTTTGAGCAATTAGAATTCTTTCTGGAATATGCAGATTTTGATCGGGAACTTGGATGAGAAACCAAAGTTTGAATATTATATGAGTAGCGCATTCTTTTCTCCTGAACCTTCCTTCCAGCTCTAGATCCCCTAAATCTTCTTTGACGGACATTGCCTTGAAAATGCAAATTTCGTGAACAGTTCCAAAGAGGGCTCAAAACAAATTGCACTGATGGCGAAGCAAGTGTAGAGTTGTAATAGACACGATTCGTCATCTTTAAGGTAGAAAACATCGAAGACCTGTATCCTGGATTGACATCATGTTCACGATGTATTCCTTCAGTCAAAGAAGGAGTCGGACAAGGATTAGATTCGACATCCATGTGGATCGTCAGGTCCATTGTCGAAGGGAAAGCAATCGAAAGATGACCTCGTTTGTGCCATGTACAAATCGAGCGTGCAAGTTTGATCTTACTGTCCGCAGTTGTAACGATCCGTGGAAGACCATAAAACTTCGAAGATAAGATAAGAGTGATTTTAGAAAAACGAAGATTGATGTCAGGCAAACAAAGGTGAAATGAAAAACAAATAAAGATCGAAAAAATCGCGGGAGCAAAGAAACGTGTTGCAGCCATCTTGGGCGCATTTACACTTGCAGTGGCCAATAATGTTCGAAAAATAATAGACTCAGAGTGGCCATCTTTGTACGCTGAGGCCCCCGGGGGTACTCCCGTCAACTTAGGATAGATGTGCGCCGCAAAGGTTCTTAAAGGCTAGAAAATCGACAATTGATACCCTTTTAAAGGCCAAAACCCCGAAAAATGGCACCCTATTCAAGGGAAAAACGATCACTTATAATTGTAAACAGGTCGTTTTTATTTTTTTCTGTAACGTGGAAAGTCTAGCATCAAACATAGAGTACAAGACTGAGCATAGCTTAATAACACGCTTTCATAACCTTGGTTTACGTACTACAATTCTAGTTAATATAAAAAAAGGAACTCTACTTAAGGATCACACTGGGATAGCAATTCCAAAAAGGGGCAAAATGGGTACCCACTGATTTAAGAACTAAGGACCTCAAAAACCATACCCTAATCCGCGGCACATTCCTATAAGCTCCTATATAGCTTGTACATGGGAGAGCCCCGTCCCCGGGGCTTAGACCGCCTTCGCACAACAAAATAAAGTTTGCAAACTGAACTTGTATATGCAAAGACGAGTCGTGGCAAGACAGTGCCGGGGTAAAGGTGCTGCTATACGTAACAATGTTTCGTGCAACTTGTCTCGCAAATACATTTGTTGCAAGTTGTACGCACAATGTTGTATTTGCCATACAACTTGTGTGGCGAAAAACGTGTGTAACGGTTCCAGAGTTCAGAAAAAATAGAGAGCGTGGCGAAACAAGTTGCAAGAGCCATGTTACAGTTAGTTTTGCTCTTTTGCTGTTTTGTTGAATTCAACATGTTGAGCTCATTTGGCCACTCTCTTGAATCGGTGGTGATTCATTTTTGTATTGTTTTCAGATGTGAACAATGATTTTGAACTTCACTTGGTCGCTTGAGATATATTTGGTTTAGTTTAATGATGTATTTAATATTTATGATGCATTCGTTAACATTCTTTGAAAAATAATTAAGTGCAATATTTAATATCATTCAAAGTAGACAAAAGGCGCCTTTACAGAGTAATCTAGGGTTTGCAGTGTGGGCTGAAATACACGTTGATGTTTGTGAACGTCGTACTGAAACTTGTTTTAAGGACGGTGCCTCCTTTTGTTACAGCGCATACTTTCGGCGCACATCTCGGTTCTGGTCCGAGATATTTAAGTTTCTTAAGGAATTTGCCTACTAAATCAAAAGTATTTCTGCGCGGTTTATTACTATGTGAAAAAAGCAGATCTTAGCAAGTGCTATCAGAATCCAAAAAGAAAATTGGGGGGTAACCACGCATTTTTCAGAGATAATTAAGCCTAAATTTGGAAAGAAATTGCCATACATGATTTGTATTTTAAACCTTTTTTAGAATTATGGTTGCTTAGCTATCTCTGAAAAATGCGCGGTTACCCACATTTTTCTTTTTAGATTCCAACAACCCTTGCTAAGATGTGCTTTTTCCCCATGGCCATAACCTCTGCAAAAATACTTATATATTAGGAGGCACCGTCCTTAAGGGCGGACAAAAAAAAAACAAAACAAAACAACAAAAACAACAACAAAAAACAACAACAACAACAACAAAAACCATAAACAGCGTCGGTCGACATCATTTCTTATTTCATGCGCACTTCATATGTGTGATTAATTTATTTCACTTGTTCATCTCCATTTGTAATGGATTTATGCTTGATTATGCAAATTAGAAGCATAAGATACATGTATGAATAATTAATGAATGTTTTTCTTCTTCAGTTTCCCGTTTGCGGATTTACTTGAATTTAAAATGTCTAAAAATATCCTATCATAGCATTAATAATGAACAGAATGTGCAATTTAAGTGTTTGTATCGCATTGGATTTGTAACTATCTACCGTTGGAAAGTTGTGGGAACCTTTGTTTATAATTATGCATGGTTCAATTCTACCTGTTACCATCCCCCCCCGGGCATACCCCCAGGGATTGGCAATTTTTTTCTCACCTGGCGGTCTATTTCCCACCCCCGGGCACGCAGAAAGGGACAATTCCTCCTCCCCCCCGGGACTCCTCATCGACCACAGATACGTTGTTTTGTGTACAAAACATAGATGACGATATTGATTTTCGAACAATAGCAAAACCAGACGTTTTGACAAGAACTTAAACGTTTTCTAGAGTTTATTGAACAAAGGATTCTACACGTATAATGTCATAAAAACATGAACACTATATTTGCAAGAGAAATTTTCTTCGCCACGCGTTTTATTCTAAATATTGCACATACGCACAAGAGGTCCGTGAACAAATTGATGGCAGCATTTAAAGGAGTTTTCTTAGCTCGTTTTATAAGAACACTAAACTGACATCTCTGTTTAATATAAAGCCGTGCATCCGTTTGTATATAGAGCCTTTTTAAGTCGTCTTATTATATAAGCTTATACTGAAGAAATATTTCTTTGTTCAATTGTGACGAACGCCATCCATTTGATTACGCATGAAACGCACATTCGTTTAACAAGCTATTAATAATAAGCGTACCTTCGAATACAGATCTTAATTTTGAGAGAGTATTCTTCTCTAACCAGTCTGCTATCTACAAATTCTAGAGATTTTCCCTGGAAATAGGCCCGGGGGGGTACTCCCATATCTAACCTATATAGGTATGTGCCGCTGTGAAGGGTATGGTTTTCAAGCAGTTTGGTCTGGGATAGGGTATAGAAATCAGGGAGTCTTGGTCTAGGATAGGGTATCCATTACCGGGAAACTAATGGACGGTGTGAAATTTAATCCAATTAATTAATGGGTTTGAAAAACTCGGAAATATAAAATATAAATGAAATCGTGACAATATTGTTGATCGAGAGATGGTTTTCCATTAAAAGCACTGTGTGGTTATATTTCTGATGGATAGCTCGAAAATAGCTAGTCTGGGATAGGGTAGGGATTTTTGGCATCTAGTCTAGAATAGGGTTGCAAAAACGACATGAACGTGGTCTGGTATAGGTTAAGGGTTTCAGAGTCCCAGCGGCACACTCCCATCAAAATTTTTCCGAGTACCCCCTCCTCCCCGGGGAAATAGGCAGTCTTCTCCACGTTGTCTGGCGCCATTGCGTCAACCGAGAAGTGAAACAACAGGAAGTTTTTATTTTCGATTTGCCCCACCCCCCTAACCCCTGGACTAGACCGCTTCAAACAATTCCCCACCCCCGGGCCTGAAGGGCTGGACTTGTCGCCGGGGTTGCCCGGGGGGGGATGGTAACAGGTAAAATTGAACCATGCATTACCTTCGCGGATTCTTAGTTCTATAAGTGAAAATTGGCAGGTGGATTGCAACAAGCGCTCCACGTACGGAAATTACAAATATCACTCTTTTTTAAATGCAAACTACAAATGAATTGTTTTGGTTTGTTTTAATTCGCGGCCATTTCGAGCATCAACAAAAGTCACTAGCCCGACTTGTGGCCTGTGACGTGGTAAAAACAGAGTTTTATAGCAAGAAAGTTCAACATCCTCGAGTAAAATAATGTACATTACGCTGCATGATTTTCCCGTTAATTCTACAATATAGTGAAAAATACTGGAGATCTAACAAGGAAGTGTTATCCTCGATCATATACGAATTCTAATGGACCATGATTCAAGTGCCGGAAAAAGGGCATTGCATCGGCATCAGTGTTCGGCTGAAAACTCGACTTCAATTAAACATGTTCGATAAGCCGTTTGATAAAAAAGGGTATTACTTGGTTTTTGTCAACTGGTGTATATAAAGGCGTTTGCAGCAACAATGTGTGATTTAAAATAAATTTAACACAAAATTTAATCTGTAGAAGAAAAAAGGGAGATTATTCCTTGGTGTTGTCATGATATTAAGACTCCCTAGTGAAAATTTATTAAAACTTAATTTTGCGACTTTTACTTGCAAAGGACAATAAATATTTTGCGAAACTGGCTGGGCAAGTACAAGATTTCGCGCGTTTGTTAGTCAGTCGAAATAGCGAATCTGATGCAAATAATATGAATTCAGGAGCGAAATTATTGCCGTATCAGCAGTATGTTTCTTTTGAGTTGATCGGGAAGATTCCAACCGTCGAATTATTAAAGCTTGATAAAATAACACATACGAGAGGCCAAATATGTCTAGAAAGAGTCAACTGGGTTTGTTCGTTGGCAAGCAAACAGAATTCTGATGTGTAAGGTACATTTATAATTTAATTTATGCAATCTTCTTTCAGAACAAAAAGGTGTGTTCACGGTCAAAAAACAGTTGGTTTTGAGTGCTTGTGAAAATATAGCCTCTAGAAAATCATGATTTCCTTTCTAAGACTGTTTCCCCGACCGAGGATGCGAAATTTTTTATGTGCAACCTGAAATCAAAGAAACGATCGGTGGACAGCGCCTAACAAGTAATTGTGTGAATAAATTTGAGCTCATTGTAAAATTAAACTGTTCATATGAGCACTGAGCAATCGTCTCGAGTACGACGCTAAGTGAAAAAATAAATGCTGTCAATATTTTGCTGATCATACGAAAAAAATGTTTGAAAATACTGTGAAATTATTCAAAGGGTGTAGCCATGCGAAGGAACCAAAAAATGTTACAATTTCATGGCCAACTTATTTAAGAAGACGTTAAAAAAAAACTGCAAAACAATGCCAACTCACAAAGATTTGAACAGCGAACGAGAGAGAAACCATGCAGTTGACATTCAAAGCCCTTTCGGTGTTCGGTCGCCAGTAGTTCGCCATTAAAAAAATAGATATCGTCACTAGCTATCTGTTATTCTCTTACATCCAGTCAGAAATTAAGAGCCACTAAAAATAGCTAGGACGGAGATGCTATACAGTACAGTTACCGGCCTGAACAACTGAGTTTTAGCAAAAGCTCTACGTCTCTTACTCGGGAATACGATGCCCAGTATGCGAAAAAGGGTAAATCAGTATCTATCTTGATTAATAGCAAGTAAAAAAATCGGCTGACTTACTCAAGGGAGATAAGCAAAAGATTAATCCGCACATCAGAAAAGCGTTCATTTTTGTGTTATGTTTGTCGGATCTTTGAGGTTGCCTCGCCCAGGTCTTCCACTGTAAAGTCTGTTTCTTTGCCTGGTGCGAGCTAAGCAAATTTTCTGACCGGCTGCCTGCCGAAATAAATGAATAATTTAAAAGAAAATATGTTCTTGACCATATGCCAGCTGCCATCGTCAAAAATTATTTTTGAATTTGAAGCTGCTTTTAACAACCCCGATTACAACGAGTTTGCATGAAATTCGAACCAAAATTGGACAAAAAAGGATCAAAGAATATTATAATTTAAACAATATGACAGAACTTTTGAATTGTAATATTAATACATACATTCACTACAAAGTGCGGTTTTTGCCGATACTTCAATAAAAATAATAATATTCCGCCATTCACGTAAGCCGAAAAATAATGAATGCTCTTTTTGAAAAAAAAAGATTGTAATATAAATTTCTCGTATAGTCAATTTTTTGAAAGCATCTTGTTTCATTAATTTTGTTAGCACTCTAAATTAAAGAGGATTTGATGTCTTTTAGTCGATGGTATTGGCGTTATACACATCTTAGCTTTTTGCATCAGTCATTTCCAGCAGTGCCCATTCCCCCCCGGGCCGACCCCCGGGCATTAGCATTTTTTGAAAACAAACCGGCAAATGCCCCACGGCGGGGACAAACAAGCTCTTCAAATGCCCCGCGGAACAGGTAAAAAAATAAGTTGATTTCTTAGTTTTCGAGCTTATCTCCATTCTAATCAAAGCTAAATCAGGCCAAACTAAGTCTGAAATAAGTCTTATTTCTGTGTATTGCTTCAGTGGTCTTTAGTTCTGTGGATCTGCCGTCTCATTTTGTCCTCTTTACGCAAAGTTAATCACAAATTTATCGTCCTTGCCCGATAAACTTATCACTGAAAGGAAGTGACAGTACTGTGATGTGAAAATCACAAGACTGTCAAATGCCCCGGGGTAGACTAATGCCCGGCCCCCGGGACGGACAATGAAGAAAAATGCCCCACTAATGCCTGGGGGGGGGGGGGAGATGGGCACCGCTGGAATTGACTGATGCATTAGCGAAAAGAAATGTCGAACAAATCAGTCATGAAGCAAAAGCCATAAAGCAATCGGAAAATTCCGGACCACTCCGTTGCTCATGTATAACGCGAGGTTCTTCAACCGAGCGGCTTGAGGGTATGGGTGGCAATTGAAAATACCTATCCGTATTAAGCACTTTTCTGTTAATTTATATACTGTAATCATACGATATTTTACTTTCCCAGACCAGTTGGCTCCTATTGCGTGGCCGTGGGGGACTAGGACGAGTGAACTGCACTGTCTTACCGTAATATTCCGATAATAAGCCCTGGGCTTATTGTCCAGGGGCTTATTTTGGGAGGGTGGAGGGCTTATTATTTGGGGGAGTTTTGAGCTTCAAGAATGGTTCGGCTTATATTTGGACGGGATTTTGCTTCTGAAAATGAGGGATTTTATGCCTGGAAATAAGGAAGTTTGCGTTTGAAAATGCCGCACCAGAAGAAATGTGGGTACAAGGTGGAGGAATTGAACTTCCAGTTGTACGTCAGTTTTCAGATAGCTATTGCAGAGGTAGAAAAGTACGGTAGTTTGCGTGGGGAATTATAATCGAAGGAAATTATGCCGTAATCGTTCTTGGGATGTAAACTTGGTATAAGCCCATGGGCTTATATTCGGAGGGTGGGGAGGAGGGGTTGGGGGGCTTATTATCGGAGGCTTTCTGTGAATGAGATTTGGGTCTTATATTCGGGAGGGCTTAATATCGGAATTTTACGATATCTGTACATATATCAGGTGTACATATTTATTTCATTTATTTGAATTTGGTGCATGTTGCTAGTTACAGGGTCGACGATGCGTAATAATGTTGCGATGACGAAGAATTGATTTACCTGTGTTTGGTGCCATCTTAAAGAGTTTTGACTTTGGAGCCTTTCTGGAGATGGTGAATACCGACCGTCAGATCAGACTTTGATTACAACTTTCGAATTTCAAAACAGTGACACTCCAAGAGCCCTCGCTTCTACCTGTTGCTCACCAGTAGAGAAATAGGCTGCAGGTACTACATAGTTGGGACAGATGACAATCCTAAGTTTGCATACACTTAGATCTGAGAAATCGTACTCGTACTTAATTAATCTTGTACTCGCAGCCAAATCTGAAGATTCCTAAATACGGTAGCTGGAACAGGAGGAATTATTTCCTGGATTGGAGTTTGGGGTAGAAAAGGACCACGATGTAAAACTGACATGGAGTGGTTTGGTACTGCTTTGGAAGTGAAAATCCTTAATAACCGCCGTAAGAGTAATTCCAGTGGCTTTAAGTTAGTCCGGGAAAAAATGTGACGAGAAAAGTAACCACTTTATCAGAATTGGTAGGGGAAAATGAATCCGAAGCAGGCTACGAAACGACATTCTGATGATGTTAGGGGTCCTTTTCAAAATTTCCCACGAACTAGCTACCCCGGAAAATACTTCTTAAGTCGTGTTCCTTGCAGTGCCTTTAAACATGGCGTTCCTCAGTCGCTTTTTACATGGTGTTGTGTAAACGCCACGAAGAACCTTTAAGCGTGCCGTTATTATATGTACACAGCAGTAAAATGTGTGGGCGGGCTCTCTGTGCAATGTCTTATAAGGGAAATAAGACAGCAAAGTCATCCTTATGGCAAAAAAAGGACAGAGGCTAGATTGTAGAAAAATATAAAAAGGAAAAAAAATATAAAAATAGTAATGTTATAATAGTTGTCACTACAGCTACCTCCGCCTTAAAACACCAATAACAGACATGTCTGGACTAATGAGAGATGAGAGAGAAAAAGAAATGTTTTAGAACCGCTTAATTAAAAAACTTGCTTGAGAAAAAAACGTCTTGATTAGGGCTACTGAGCATGAAGTCCTGTCGTCAAACGGCAGCGAACTCGTTCACAGTCGCTTATGACAAGAATTTGATGAGAACAGATTGCATCAAGGGAAAGCCGAACGTCCTCCCAGCGTCTCTCGCAATCCTCATAACGACATCATTCCTATTTCACAAACATGTAAATAGGGACTGGAAACGAGTGTGAAACGGCAGCAGGGGCGCTTAGCATTTTACCAAAAGTTTCGGTTCAACCTGTTGAAATACAAATGGTACACGCAGATCCACTGTCATTTTCCCGGAATAAACGGACAACCTTCAGAGTGAGAAAGTAGCAAGGGACCGTGAACGAAAATGCTGCTGGTATACGCAGGATTTGTAAAAGATCTGATCATCAAGAGAGGGCAAAGGGGTAAACATACAATACTGTAAACAAGGCTGATAACTATGTAGAAAACGGTGACATATGCATGATAGAGACACAACCGACAGCTTAAATGCAACTGTGGACAGTTGTTTCGCCGTTATTGCGGCTCGTCAGCACAGTGTACCTTCGGAGGTACTCAACTCTTTCAGTTCCAACCGGTTGAAACAGAAAATTCCATTTTTAATGCTCGCGCTGCACAACGTCGTCTCCATAATGAACTAAGCTCTGTACTCCAAAATACTTTTGCGCTCTATTAAATTTTCTTCTGGCAAAAAAAAAACACAATAAAAAAAAACAGGTAGCTGCTATTGCAAAATCATTCCCCAACTAGGCAAAGTAGACATTTCCTCGTCAAAACTGTCCACAATGTCAGAAAGAAGAGGCAGTACAAGGTCCATTTTTTGGCTTCTTGCACCATCACCTTTTTTGATTTAGCAATGAGATTGCAAGTTTGTAACTGGGAACAAGACTCTGCCTGGAAGGAAAACAGGATGGAAAAAAGGCTTCCCATTTGTCACGGAACGTTCCCGTTCCATAGTTGAATGGAAAGTGCCCCAGGTTACAAACTTTAAAAGCAGCTACCATAAAAGCGCGGTCGCCAGGGGTTTTCTTTGCTCTAGCTGTTATGATTGGTTGTCCTGTGTAATTGCTGTTATCACATGATTTGTCTTAATCACGTGCCATGTAATTTGACTTCAGAGTAAACTCTTGTTGAAGGCACAAATCATAACATGGTACCAGGAGTTCTTTACCGTAGGCTCGATCTCTAACTCTGAAGTCACGTACAGCAGGGAACGAATCAAACCTCCATCGGAATTAGATATCGACAGTCTTAATCTCGCGGATGAATGGAAGGAGTGGAAAGAAGCGTGGAAGCTGTATCGGATATCGAGCGGCCTTCATGAAAAGGACGACGCAGTGCAAATACCGACCATTCAAAGTATACTGGGAACAAAGGCCAGGCGAGTCCTGAAAACATTACCGAACGTTCCTGCCGATATCAAAGAGAGAACTGTGACAGGTATCTTAACAGCGCTTGAGACGTATTGCGTCCCGCGAAAAAACACAACCTACGAACGGTATGTTTTCAGAATGACGACTCAGGAAGATCGCACAATCGACGTATTTGTTACGGATCTTAGACGAAGGGCTGAACACTGCGATTTTGGAGCGTTAAAGGATTCCTTGATAAGAGATCAGATTGTGGTGGGCATAAGCGATCCCAAACTACGTGAGCGACTACTGCGAGAGACGGATTTATCACTCGAGAAAGCAATTAAGCTATGCAGAATCACGGAACAATCCAAGGAACAATCAAAAGTATTCGACTCGCCAACTGCTCAAGCTAGTAGCATTGACACTGTAAAGAAAACACGAGTACCAGTGGAAACGGAGAAAACAGATGATGTGAAAAGGATAGTCAAATGCAAATTATGTGGATCCTCTAACAACGGAGGAAGCTGCCCGGCCTATGGAGCAACGTGTCACAAATGTAATGGGCGAAACCACAATGGACGCTGTTGCCTGAAATCGAGAAGTAACATCGAAGAAAGACGAGTTCGTCACGTGGAAGTAGAAGCGAATGAAGAAAATGAATCATTGGAGGGACTTTACATCGAAAAAATTCAAGGTAACACTAGAAGGAACATTCAGTCAGATTTACTAGTTAATAACACTCCTGTAACTTTCAAACTTGATACAGGTGCGGAATGTAATGTAATGTCTATGCATTTGGCCAGTGAGTTAAATGCTCGGATAGAACCAACGAGCATGTTACTTAAATCGTTCGGTGGGCACCAGTTAGATACTATGGGCAAATGTGTTCTTGACACAAAGACAAATGAGGCCACGGGTTCAACGCCCCTTGAGTATTATGTTATCAGGGATAATGTGAGACCTCTCCTGGGTTTAGAATCATGCTTAGCCTTAAAGCTAATCGCTTTGAATGACACAGTAGAACAAATAGGTCTCAGTATTGAAGAGGTTTAACAAAAGCCTACCATTTTGGATGAGTTAACGGATGTTTTTGTAGGTTTAGGATGTGTAGAGGGTGAATACAACATTAAATTGAAGGCTGATAGTCACCCTACCATTCAACCACAAAGAAATGTTCCCCTTAGATTAAGGGATAAACTCAAAGCGACTCTTGATGATTTAGAAAGAAAAGATATTATTACTAAGGTAGAAGAACCGGTTGATTGGGTCAGTAATTTAGTTATATTTGAAAAACCAGACAATACCCTGAGATTATGCTTAGACCCACCTGATTTGAATCAGGCCATAGAACGGGAGGATTTCAAACCCCCAAGCTTTGAAACGATTTCAAACACACTTAATGGTTGCAAGGTTTTCTCAGTCGTTGCCATGTCAAACTGTTATTGGCACCAAAAGCTTACATAAAAATCTTCATTTCTTTGTACTTTCAACTCTCCTTTTGGCAGATACCGATTTAAAAGAATGCCATTTGGTATTTCATGTGCAAGTGAAGTGGCACAAAAAATGGTTGAGAAACATTTTCAACTGGTGATATCTCAGGAGCACCACCAGTTTTTGACGATATTATCATTGGAGGTAAAAATGACCAAGAACATGATTTGATCCTCCGCAAAGTTCTGACAAGAGAACGTAATATCAAGTTCAACCGTGACAAAATCCAATTTCGTGTTAACCAAGTCAAGTACATGGGTAAAGTTGTTAGTGAACTGGGATTTTCACCTGACCCAGAAAAAATTTCCGCTATTCATAACATGCCTACCCCTTCATGCAAACAAGACCTACAAAGGTTACTAGGAATGATCAATTATCTTGGCAAGTATATTCCCAACATGTCGGAATTAACTGCCCCATTGCGATCCCTACTCAAGGGTGATGTACCCTGGGCTTGGCTTCCTGAGCATGACATTGCACTTTCCAAAATCAAATCCGTTTTGAGTAGTGCATCTGTTTTACGCTTCTATGACACAAGCTTACCAACCACCCTCCAAGTTGATGTCAGCAAAAGTGGCTTAGGAGCATGCTTGATGCAACAAGGCCAACCAGTTGCATATGCCTGTCGTACCTTGTCAAATTCAGAGATAAACTACGCACCAATAGAAAAAGAGATGTTGGCAATCGTTTTTTGGGTGTGAGAGGTTTCACATGTACACTCATGGGCAGAAGTTGAAGTGAACTCTGACCATAAGCCTCTCGAAAATATCGTAAAAAAGCCTCTATTCAAGGTACCTCCCCGCTTACAAAGAATGAAGCTACGTTTGCAGAAGTACCATATCAAAGTTAGGTATGTTCCAGGGAAGTTCCTTTACATTGCTGACACCCTCTCCAGGGCGTGCGGGGAGTCCCATATCCCCAATGACAATGACATGCATAAAGACATGGAGTACTTTATTCATAGTGTCGTGTCCAATCTTCCAATCTCAGATGTTAAGTTGAAAGAAATGCGGGAATTTAATAGCGATGACCTTACTATGCAGATGTTACACACATACTCCATGGACGGTTGGCCTCACCATAAACGTGATGTACCGCCACCTCTAAAGTCCTTTTGGAATGTCCGAAATGATATTCATGTTATAGATGGAATTTTACTCAAGGATAATAGGCTTGTTATCCCATCTGCATGGAGAAAAGATGTTCTCCAAAAATTACATTTTAGCCACTGCGGGATCGAGAAAAGCAAAGTTAATGCCTGCATGACAGTATTTTGGCCAGGCATGACAAAAGATATCGAAGAAATGGTATCCAGCTGTGAAAAATGCATGAAATACCAGAACAAACAACCTAAAGAACCCATGCAAACACGAGATATCCCACTATTACCATGGCAGGTAGTTACATCAGATATATTAGAACACAAAAATCAACACTATCTTGTGGTCATTGATTATTATTCGAAGTATATTGAAGCTCTCAGGCTTAAAGGCAAAACTAGTCGTGATGTCATCCAATGTCTAAGTGAAATTTTTTCCAGACATAGATACCCACAAACTCTGGTTGCAGATAACATACCCTACAACTCTAGAGAAATGAGCCAGTACGCTTCAAAGTGTGGCATACATATCACAACAATCAGTCCCACTTATAGCCAGTCAAATGGCCTTGCAGAAAAGGCAGTTCACATTGTTAAAAACTTGTTAAGGAAGGAATGCAACCTGAACGAAGGACTTATGGAATATCGCAACACGCCAATTAGTAATTTTCCTTATACACCTAATCAAATGTTGTTCAGCCGGCAAATTCGTACAAGGGTTCCTGTCCACCCTGTAGTGTTGGTGCCACAAGTTTGTCGAGATGTTCTTTTATTACTTGAAAATCGTCAAGCAAAGTACAAAGAATTCTATGATAGAGGCTCCAAACTGTTGCCCCTACTTAAGGAAGGGGATAGTGTAAGGTTCAAAAAACCGGTGAGAAACACTTAGCGCCTGCTGTAGTTAAGGGTGAACATGAGACCCCCAGATCTTTCGTGATTACAAATGGGTCGGGGAAAGAGTACCGTAAAAACAGACGCCAAATTCATTTCATTCAATTCATGAACCATTTACTACTACTAGTGAGTATCTAAGCGAGGAGTCAGAATCTGTAACTGACCAATTTGACGTAAACTTACCTAATGTAAGTACAGAATCCCGTGCTGACTTAAAACCGACAACCACCGATACCGATGTGTCATCAGGTCTACGACGCTCTGCACGGGTTAGGTCTGTTCCAAGTTGGCATAAGGACTATGTCATGTACTAAGAAGACTTGTAATCAAAGGCTTATTTACAGTTGAGTTATTTACTTATTCCAGTTTCACTAGTAATATATAACATTGTCAAGAGAATTGGCTAGCTTGGGAAAGGGGATGTTGTGATTGGTTGGGGCGTCAACAAAACCAGGAACATGGAACATTCCGGAACATTCCGGAACATCCCGGAACAGGGCAAATTATCACAAAATAAATGAAAAAAAGAAAGAAAGCGATTAAAGAAACAACCAAAAAACGAACAAACAAACAAACAAACGGGCGTCAACAAAACCAGGAACATGGAACATTCCGGAGCATCCCGGAACATTCCGGAACATTCCGGAACAGGGCAAATTATCACAAAATGAATGAAAAAGAAAAGAAAGAAAGCGAAAACAAGAGAGAAAGAATTGTCTTGATTCTTCTTCTTCTTCTTCTTCTTCTTATTATTATTATTATTATTATTATTATTATTAGTGTTATTAGTACTATTGTTATTATTATTATTATTATTATTATTATTTTTATCGAGTGACAATAGTAACAATAGCAACAAAATACAAGACATGCGGCGTCCATTCTTTAAAAAAATTTTTTACCAATTTAAAATTGGAAATGAATCCTAAGTTGTAATTGTTCACCCTTAATAATATGCTAATTTTAAGAGTACCCTAGAACAAGAATTGGACCTTTGGTAATGGGCTCCTGCACATGCAAAACATGCATCAGTCATCGATCGCTTTTAGTCGCTCCATGCTTGAGGCTCCACGCTTTCGTATTTTTTTGCGCCGTAATTTCTGTCAAAATTAGTATTTAGATCTAGCTGCTATCTCCGGATGTTACTAAAACGAGGAATGGGGAATGGGGAATGGGGAATGAGAAATAGTGGTCAGCGGTAATACCTAAAAAATTAAGTTGGAGCCTGCGCAGTACGGCAAAGAGACGAGGGCCGCACGTGGTAAGCGAAAGATGGAAGGTAAGAATGTTTATCGGTCAGTTTTTCCTGAGATTTTGGAATTATTGAGTTTCTGTTTCTTAAAATTAACCAAAACTATTGAATTGCAGGTAACGAGAGTGTCAATAATGTCTAGGATTACGAGGTCATCATTATCGACGGGTTGGGGTAAACAGATTCGTATCACTTTGAGTACAGTCGCTTCGAGTGTAACTTACATGTTCTCTGTATTTTGATGTTTTAGCGACGAACCAGTGCCAGAGGTTGATTCTATGTTTGAACTGGCGAGAATGAATCTTTGTTTCAGGTACGAAAACGTAGAATACGGCTTGAAAACTTAAACCGACCGCTGCTTAACTGTTAGAGCACTTGCCATCGAATTTTGAATTGACTTCAATGGCGTTCATATTTGAGTTACAATCTAGATTCATTTCTGGTTTGCAGAAAGAAGTGAGTGAAGTGACTGCAATATTAAGCTGTTCTTCAATTATAAAGAAAATACCCCAGAGAAGAATTATGGAGAATAGCTCAATATTCTAGTCACTTCACTCGGTTCTTTCTCAAACTATAAATGAATCTACATTGTAACTCAAATATGAGCGCCATTAAATTAAAATCAATTCAAAATTCGATGGTAAGTGCTAAAAATAATTCAGCGCGGTCAGTTTCAATTTTCAAGGCGTACTCTGCGTTTTCATACCTTAAACAAAGATTCATTCTCGCGGGCATTTGCAAACATAGAATCATTTTCTGTCACTGGTTCGTCACTAAAACGTCAAAATACACAGAACATTTACTCTTGGTTTTGATAATAACACTCGAAGTGACTGTACTCAAAATGATACGAATCTTTTTACACCAACCTGTCGATAACGTTATAAACCTCGTGATCCTTAACATTATCGTCGCTCACATTACCTGCAAAACAACAGTTTTGGTTAATTTTGATAAACAGAAACTCAGTAATTCCAAAACTCGGGAAAAACTGACAGATAAATATTCTTACCTTCCATCTTTCGCTTACCACGTCCAGTCGTCGTCTCTTTGCCGTACTGCGCAAACTCCAACTTATTTTTTTAGATATTACCGCTGACCATTATTTCTCATTCCCCATTCCCCATTCCCCATTCCTCGTTTTAGTAACATCCGCTATCTCCTTCAGTTTCTGGTGTATTTCAGCGACCCTTAAGATTCTAAGATAACAAATTTCCCTCAATTTCTTATGCTGCAACTGAAAAAAGGCACCGCTTTCGGTGAAGGTTGAATTTGTGTTTGTGTTTCAAACTGTAATATCCGACACAAAAACTATTATCAGTTTTTTAGTTTATTTATTATTTTTATTAATTTAGTTTTCTTGCCTTTTTCTTTTCTCCACAGTAATGTTGAGTTAATTTGATGTGGTTTTACTTTTGTTCAGTCCAAGTTTTTCTGCAGATCCAGATCTTTGTCACAGATCTGGTAACTGTCACAGGTTGCTATGTGGCTTGATCCATTTTTATTAATTCAGGGGGAGGCAAAGGAACCATCACGGTAGAAAATCACGTGATAAAATTGGCGGGAAAGAGATGTTTTATGTACCGCATTTTCTCAATTAAACGCCCCCGGCATTTATTTCAAACTTGGCATGGTGGGCCCGGCGTTTCTTTGAAACAGCAGTTTGTTTTGGCCCGTCCTTTTTTTTTTTTTACAAGAAAGGGTTATGATTCTTTTTTTCATGGCAGCCGTGCTATCTTAAAAATAAAACACAAACAGCGGTAATAAACATCTGAGAGGCTTATTTACAATTCCCTCTTTTGTACCCGGCGTTTATTCGGGGCCGGGCGTTAAATCGAGGAAATACGGTACTACTGTTGTACCTTTCTTTAAATTTTGTTTGTTTATTTGTTTGTTTGTTTGTTTGTTGGTTTGGGGCGTCAACAAAACCCGGAACATGGAACATTCCGGAACATTTCGGAACATCCCGGAACAGGGCAAATTATCACAAAATAAATGAAAAAAAAAGAAAGAAAGCGATTAAAGAAACAACCAAAAAACGAACAAACAAACAAACAAACAAACAAAACAAAATTAAAAAAAGGTACAATAGCAACAAAATACAAGAAATGCGGCGTCCATTCTTTAAAAAAATATTTTTCCAATTTAAAATTGGAAATGAATCCTAAGTTGTAATTGTTCACCCTTAATAATATGCTAATTTTAAGAGTACCCCTTCCACATACCTAGAACAAGAATTGGACGTTTGGTAATGGGCTCCTGCACATGCAAAACATGCATCAGTCATCGATCGCTTTTAGTCGCTCCATGCTCGAGGCTCCACGCTTTCGTATTTTTTTGCGCGGTAATTTCTGTCAAAGTTAGTATTTAGATCTAGCTGCTATCTCCTTCAGTTTCTGGTGTATTTCAGCGACCCTTTAAAATTCTAAGATAACAAATTTCCCTCAATTTCTTATGCTGCAACCGAAAAAAGGCACCGCTTTCGGTGAAGGTTTGTGTTTGTGTTTCAAACTGTAATATCCGACACAAAAACTATATCAGTTTTTTAGTTTATTTGTTATTTTTATTAATTTAGTTTTCTTGCCTTTTTCTTTTCTCCGCAGTAATGTTGAGTTAACTTGATGTGGTTTTACTTTTGTTCAGTCCAAGTTTTTCTGCAGATCCAGATCTTTGTCACAGATCTGGTAACTATCACTGGTTGCTATGTGGCTTGATCCATTTTTATTAATTCAGGGGGAGGCAAAGGAACCATCACGGTAGAAAATCACGTGATAAAATTGGCGGGAAAGAGATGTTTTATGTACCGCATTTTCTCAATTAAACGCCCCCGGCGTTTATTTCAAACTTGGCATGGTGGACCCGGCGTTTCTTTGAAACAGCAGTTTGTTTTGGCCCGTCCTTTTTTTTTTTTTACAAGAAAAAGTTATGATTCGTTTTTCATGGCAGCCGTGTATCTTGAAAATAAAACACAAACAGCGGTAATAAACATCTGAGAGGCTTATTTACAATTCCCTCTTTTGTACCCGGCGTTTATTCGGGGCCGGGCGTTAAATCGAGGAAATACGGTACTACGGTTGTACCTTTTTTTAAATTTTGTTTTGTTTGTTTGTTTGTTTGTTTGTTTGTTCCTTTTTTGGTTGTTTCTTTAATCGCTTTCTTTCTTTTTTTTTCATTTATTTTGTGATAATTTGCCCTGTTCCGGAATGTTCCAGAATGTTCCGGAATGTTCTATGTTCCGGGTTTTGTTGACGCCCCAAACAAACAAACAAACAAACAAACAAACAAAATTTAAAGAAAGGTACAACAGTAGTACCGTATTTCCTCGATTTAACGCCCGGCCCCGAATAAACGCCGGGTACAAAAGAGGGAATTGTAAATAAGCCTCTCAGATGTTTATTACCGCTGTTTGTGTTTTATTTTTAAGATAGCACGGCTGCCATGAAAAAAAGAATCATAACCCTTTCTTGTAAAAAAAAAAAAAAAATGACGGGCCAAAACAAACTGCTGTTTCAAACAAACGCCGGGTCCACCATGCCAAGTTTGAAATAAACGCCGGGGGCTTTTAATTGAGAAATTGCGGTACATAAAACATCTCTTTCACGCCAATTTTATCACGTGATTTTCTACCGTGATGGTTCCTTTGCCTCCCCCTGAATTAATAAAAATGGATCAAGCCACATAGCAACCAGTGATAGTTACCAGATCTGTGACAAAGATCTGGATCTGCAGAAAAACTTGGACTGAACAAAAGTAAAACCACATCAAATTAACTCAACATTACTGTGGAGAAAAGAAAAAGGCAAGAAAACTAAATTAATAAAAATAATAAATAAACTAAAAAACTGATAATAGTTTTTGTGTCGGATATTACAGTTTGAAACACAAACACAAATTCAACCTTCACCGAAAGCGGTGCCTTTTTTTCAGTTGCAGCATAAGAAATTGAGGGAAATTTGTTATCTTAGAATCTTAAAGGGTCGCTGAAATACACCAGAAACTGAAGGAGATAGCGGATGTTACTAAAACGAGGAATGGGGAATGGGGAATGGGGAATGAGAAATAATGGTCAGCGGTAATATCTAAACAAATAAGTTGGAGTTTGCGCAGTACGGCAAAGAGACGACGACTGGACGTGGTAAGCGAAAGATGGAAGGTAAGAATATTTATCTGTCAGTTTTTCCCGAGTTTTGGAATTACTGAGTTTCTGTTTATCAAAATTAACCAAAACTGTTGTTTTGCAGGTAATGTGGGTGACGATAATGTTAAGGATCACGAGGTTTATAACGTTATCGACAGGTTGGTGTAAAAAGATTCGTATCATTTTGAGTACAGTCACTTCGAGTGTTATTATCAAAACCAAGAGTAAATGTTCTGTGTATTTTGACGTTTTAGTGACGAACCAGTGACAGAAAATGATTCTATGTTTGCAAATGCCCGCGAGAATGAATCTTTGTTTAAGGTATGAAAACGCAGAGTACGCCTTGAAAATTGAAACTGACCGCGCTGAATTATTTTTAGCACTTACCATCGAATTTTGAATTGATTTTAATTTAATGGCGCTCATATTTGAGTTACAATGTAGATTCATTTATAGTTTGAGAAAGAACCGAGTGAAGTGACTAGAATATTGAGCTATTCTCCATAATTCTTCTCTGGGGTATTTTCTTTATAATTGAAGAACAGCTTAATATTGCAGTCACTTCACTCACTTCTTTCTGCAAACCAGAAATGAATCTAGATTGTAACTCAAATATGAACGCCAATGAAGTCAATTCAAAATTCGATGGCAAGTGCTCTAACAGTTAAGCAGCGGTCGGTTTAAGTTTTCAAGCCGTATTCTACGTTTTCGTACCTTAAACAAAGATTCATTCTCGCCAGTTCAAACATAGAATCAACCTCTGGCACTGGTTCGTCGCTAAAACATCAAAATACAGAGAACATGTAAGTTACACTCGAAGCGACTGTACTCAAAGTGATACGAATCTGTTTACCCCAACCCGTCGATAATGATGACCTCGTAATCCTAAACATTATTGACACTCTCGTTACCTGCAATTCAATAGTTTTGGTTAATTTTAAGAAACAGAAACTCAATAATTCCAAAATCTCAGGAAAAACTGACCGATAAACATTCTTACCTTCCATCTTTCGCTTACCACGTGCGGCCCTCGTCTCTTTGCCGTACTGCGCAGGCTCCAACTTAATTTTTTAGGTATTACCGCTGACCACTATTTCTCATTCCCCATTCCCCATTCCCCATTCCTCGTTTTAGTAACATCCGGAGATAGCAGCTAGATCTAAATACTAATTTTGACAGAAATTACGGCGCAAAAAAATACGAAAGCGTGGAGCCTCAAGCATGGAGCGACTAAAAGCGATCGATGACTGATGCATGTTTTGCATGTGCAGGAGCCCATTACCAAAGGTCCAATTCTTGTTCTAGGGTACTCTTAAAATTAGCATATTATTAAGGGTGAACAATTACAACTTAGGATTCATTTCCAATTTTAAGTTGGTAAAATATTTTTTTAAAGAATGGACGCCGCATGTCTTGTATTTTGTTGTTATTGTTACTGTTGTCACTCGATAAAAATAATAATAATAATAATAATAATAATAACAATAGTACTAATAACACTAATAATAATAATAATAATAATAATAATAATAATAATAAGAAGAAGAAGAAGAAGAAGAATCAAGACAATTCTTTCTCTCTTGTTTTCGCTTTCTTTCTTTTCTTTTTCATTTATTTTGTGATAATTTGTCCTGTTCCGGAATGTTCGGGAATGTTCCGGGATGCTCCGGAATGTTCCATGTTCCTGGTTTTGTTGACGCCCGTTTGTTTGTTTGTTTGTTTGTTCGTTTTTTGGTTGTTTCTTTAATCGCTTTCTTTCTTTTTTTCATTTATTTTGTGATAATTTGCCCTGTTCCGGGATGTTCCGGAATGTTCCGGAATGTTCCATGTTCCTGGTTTTGTTGACGCCCGTATTTATCTATCTATACGAATCATAACACCAGCGACCTTTGTTTTTACCAAGTTCAAGGGCAAAAACAGCTTACATCATGCTGTTATTCCGCAAACCGCACCCTTCCACTGTCTACTCAGCCCTTGAGCGCGACCGTAAGCCTTTCTTACATTTCGATCGATACGAACGGTGAGGTGTTGGATTTGACCATGGCAGTTTCACCTTTTTTTCTCGTTTGCTTGCTGACCTTAAGCGTGTCGACCATGGGTAAGTAGAATGTTTGAATTTGGCGTAAACTGGGCAGAATGTTGCTTTTGTTGTTCTTACGAACTGCAGCATTTAGCATGCTAACGAATGCTATTTCAGCAAAAGAAGCATAATGATAGTAATTTAATCATTTCTTGTGATGATTTTGTGAAATATTTTCGAAAATTTGGTCTGAGATTGCAGCAACAGTACAGATGACTGGGGTTTAACAAAAATGTCCAATATTTTCAACTTGTTTTAATAGCAGGAAAACTTTTAACGATTGATCGTAAATAGAGTTTGAATTCGGTTTCTTTTTCTGCTTATTTTGAACTGTTGATCGAATAACAACTGATGGCCGGTCTTGTTTTGTTGCGGTATCGTCGTTTGAGTGTTAGTAATTTTATTATTCAGAAGCGAGAGAAGCGATGAAGCTGCATTAGATATTCGACTTCGATCGGCGTCAGAGCTTCTTTTGCCCTCACTTTCGATGCGGGCTGCCTTATTCTATACAGTTATATTTTTTTGCGTGTAACGGCGGCTAGTAGCGCTAGTAGCTGATTTCTCCATCTCCAAGCGGCTTAAGACACGATGCACGTGCATATTTAGAAAATTTAATGGACAATTATATTATGTGTGGGTTTAACTCGATTTAATACCGAGCCGTCAATACGCAGGTCTTTCGACAGTTTTTTAGCAACGTTTTCCTCTTCCAAAAGGTGCCAGCAAGTTGAGACTCCGTGGTGCAGAAAAATGCAAATTAAAAATTTTGCTGTAATTGCGTGCACATGCGGTTCGTAGACGGTTCACGAATAGATTTATAAGGGATAAATTTATAAGGCAAAGTATGGTAGAAGTCTTAAGTAACAAGCTTTTATCCGCCGTGAGTTGGACACAAAATTGGTGGTTTTAAGGTTTCCGATCGCGAAGGCTTACAAAATAAACACGACCGTGCAAAGCTCTGGTTAATTATGGTAATTATGGAAATAAAAATCCAGCAGCTATTGTTAAAGAGCCAGTGTCACCCAAAGTGCTTTGCGCGCTTGTGTTTTTGTTTTGAAGTTTGGCTGGCGCGTTTCCCGGACGTTTCGCAAATTATACCGTGCCGCACTGGCCTTTCAGCAAGCTGATATTTACAGTAGTAGCCTCTGAAAATAGTAATATCTTCATCGCTAGATGTTACCGGAGAAAACAACTCTTGATCTGACTTTGTAGTCAACGCGTGTGGAGCTTTGACAACAACCGATCGATTGATCGATCGATCGATCGATCGATCTCGATGGACGTAAAACCAGAGTAGCCACTTCCACTCCATATAAAAATAATAAGACAAAAACAAGTAGTAAGAATACTGACGTCTTCACCGCTAGATGTCACTGGAGAAAACTACTCTAAGATCTGACTTTGCACTCAATGCGTATACATGGAACTATTACAGTCCGATCGATTGATTACGCGATCGATCGCATCGACCGATGTCGATGGACGCAAAACCAGAATAGCCACACACTTTTTGTAAAAATAAAACATAAACAGACAGTGAACACAAGGAATAATTAAGCAAAACAACACAAGCTCATGACCATAAGCATTATTTTGGAGCAAGCCCGTAGCTACTGTTATTTTGTAGTAAATTAACGTTCCTACTGTTTCATTCCGCAACGAATGTCGCACTATTTCGGCAAACACAGTGTCAGTACTATTGCTGAAACCCGTAGATGTTTTTCTTTCCCTCCGCTACTGATACACGGACTCCTTCAGCCGTACAACTTTGGCAGAGCCCCGAAGACTCGGCCTTCGCCTCAACTTTCCGGAACCCTACGAGGCATCCAATTTAAAGATCTCCTTCTCCACCGCGAAAACACTTCAGAATTCACAAATATACAACGAACTTGATACGGCGACACTTAAATGTTAAGACAAAATTCACACTAGTGCTTTAGGATCGCTAACGGCAACGATGGAAGAAGATACAAATCAGACTTCACGAAGACAATCAAGAAAATGGCGTATTTTTCATATATGAAAAATGTACCTCGGCGCGCAAAGCACTCTGGGTGACACTGGCTCTTTAACACCCCAGAAAAGAAAAATTCGTTACCTGTTTCAAATCGCGTGATATCCATAGAATAAATAGCACTGCTGTAAAGCCTGCAGCTGTTGGATTTCTATCATACACGGAAATCAGTAAAAAGTTTTAGTGTCGAAATTTATAACGACTGTTTAGCTGTTTAATAAACCATGCATGATAGAACACGTTATTGCTGCCTTTAGGGTCTTCTCAAGAGAAGTAGTTTTCAGTGGTGATTTCAACATCTCGCCAATCTTGGATACATTACTTTGGATACCGATCTGACATTTTTTCTTTTCTCTTTCGATTTGAAGCTCAAGCGTTGCAATGCTACGAGTGCGCGAACACTCCTGGGTTCCCTGGAGTTAGCAGTTGTGACAGTGACAACATTGGAAAGATCACTTGTCCACAGTACTTTGATCGATGCTCTACTATGAAGTACAAAATGTCAGTTGGTCAGCAGTCAATTGCAATCACGTTGAGGAACTGTTCTAACAGCTTGGCGTGTGATCCACAATTCCAATTTAACCGTAAGTACCAGAAAAACTTTTTTACAGTTAGAGCTTACCAACCAACCAACTTAACAACCAATCAACCAACCGACCGACCGACCGACCGACCCACCTACCCAAACCAACCAACCACGCAACCGACCGACCGACTGACTGACCCACCCACCCACCAGCCAACCAACCAATTAACCAACCAACCAACCACCCAACCAACCAACCAACCAACCAACCAACCAACCAACCAACCAACCAACCAACCAACCAACCAACCAACCAACCAACCAACCAACCAACCAACCAACCAACCAAACAACCAACCAACCAACCAACCAACCAACCAACCAATTAAACAACCAACCAAACAACCAACCAACCAACCAAACAACCAACCAACCTGAGTAACTGACTTACCGACTGACTGACTTTGATACTTACTTTCTTACGCGGCCACTCACGCTTGACATTAAAGCACTGCGTCAGATCGATTTGTTCTCAAGAGAAGTTTGATGTTTTGTGGTTAAGAAAACACTGGTTACTTTGTTGTATGTGTCCTCAAGGCCTCGTTGTAATGTTACGGTTTAGTATTTAGAGTTAGGCGTTGCTTTTCTGCGTGGGGTAAGCATTGTATTTAAGTTTGGGCTCAAGCAAAATAGTTGATGATTTAGGATTAGAAAACAACCAAGCACGTCATCTACCTTCATCTGCTTCTAAGGAATGGTTGGAGAATCTTACAACTTAGCAAGGATGAGACTGGTATGGTTTTGAATGCAAGTGTGAACACTTCGCATACTTTCGTACGATTGACCAGCCAATCAGAGTTCGAAGATAACTCTCAGAAAGAAATCAACCCAAACCATAAATAAACCTGTGTTGGTTTCATTGAAGATATTGTCTTCATGTGCCATGTCTGAAAGACGTCTAAATATGCATTTGAACTCCCGAAAGAAGTGAATTAAATGATGGAGGTGCTATCCCTTTTCTAGCTGAACATCTGTTAAAAAAGAGAATCACTTTGTCTTTTTCAACTACTTAAGTTGATACAGTTTCAGTGCGATGGTGATCATTTTGTATTTCACCTGCGGTTCATATGTATGATTATTTTATATATTCACATTAAGAAAGAGTATGTTACAATGACTTGGGTAAAAAGGTAAACCAATGAAATGCCAGCTAATTATCATATATCAACAATCCAAACAGTTTTTAAAGTTTGTAGCTAATAAGAGGCTGCTGCTTGAAATTGCAGAATTAAGTCCATACAAGCTTTTATAGTTTATTTTATGGCCTGTTTGCCTAATATCGACACAAGGTCCTCTTACTTTTTCATAATAATTACAGCTATTTGGTTTAGTTCCAAACGCTTCTAGACTTCGCAGGGTTGCTAATAGTAAGGTGATCTTGCATTCGAATACTTTATTTTTCAAACAAACGAAAAATAATGGTACTGCGTCTGGAATGAAATAAAAACAATAACAATAACACAATGAAGAGACAGCACGACCGTGACTGGGAAGTACTGTTCAATTATGGCTTTTGATGGCATAATGTGGCTACAAACCACATTATGAAGGAAAACAAAACCCCGTTCCTGATGTAACAATGCTTGGAAAAAATCCACAGAACAATACCAGAAGAACGTTCCGCTCAATAACTTAGATTTGGACAGCCGCTTCACTAATAATTTGGCTTAAGTAGCCACGCCTTAGACAATCTGCGAATTCAGCCGCCTTTGCCGCTACCCTAGTTTCCTTCTTAGCGATGGGAGGTGTCCGTGTATTTTTCAAAACATCCCCGCTTATTTACTTGATTCTCTTAGTATTATTAATGCGATATTGAGTGAGTCTCTTCGATTGTCTTCACAGCTTGCAAGTTGATCAACAGCTCCGGGCTCTTTACCTCTTGCGAGCTCGCCTGTTGCCAAGGAAACCTGTGTGACCCGTACGCCGAAAAGCCGACGAGTGCTGTCTCTGTTTTTGCTGCGAGTGTTGTCTCCATTTTGGTGGCGTTTATCCTGAATATGTTCGCTTGATTAAGCTGAGGCTTACCCATTCATGGTTTTAGTTCATGTGTATGAAGAAGCTAAATTATCTGTGTTAAGGCAGGTTGAGGCAATTCATTTGAAGGAGCTGACCGCCAGAGCCCCACATCGCCTAGAATAATATTCTTAAAAACCATTTTCCTTGTAGCTATTAATTGTCTCTGTTCTGTTTTGATATATTTTTTACTATGCTAGTGGAAGATTTGTTACCTTGTAATGTAGCTGAATAGCAGTGTTCTGGAAACGTTCGCTAAAGACTTGTACATATGTACCTGTAATAAAATCGTGTTCTTTTGAACCTGTGGTTTTCTTTGAATTACAGGTTATATTGCTAGCCTAAAATCCCATTTAATAGACTATCAAACTGCTGCCCAAATTCGACAGCAAGTGTTCTCAAGCACAGTGTAATAAGGGGTTATAAAGACTAGGTACCTTCCAATTCGAAAATTTAATCGCATTAAAACAATCCCGCCGACGGCCAATTTAGTTGGCCTACTGTGTCGTCCAAT
>OZ034977.1:6309527-6504527 GCA_964030785.1 Siderastrea siderea | reverse complement strand
ATCGTCATTAATAAGGAGATTAATTAATAAGGCAGGTGTTACGAGTCTTTTTGCATTGAAAGAACGAAAATATCTGAATATTATCGACGGATTTGTGTGGTTTGCGTGTGGTGTTCGCTAAAGGCTACGAGCAGTCTCACTTTCCGTTCAGAGATAGATAGTGAAGGAAAAGAAAAACAGGCGAGTGAGCGCGAAATCGATTGCGGCTCGACAGGCGCGTTAGCTTTCAAAGACGTGGGCGACTTTCGTCCCCGCTCGCTTGTTTACTTTTGCAAGGGGATTACCGGGTTAGCAAACCGGATTTAAACATCACGTCATGAGATATGCCTTGACGTGCCCCATACTCTGACGATCTGCTCGAGCTCGTGTTTATCAAGCGTTATATTTTGATTCTACTGCTATGTTCACTGTTTGTAGTTAAAGTCTAGGCACAACAGTAAATACTTCGTCGTTCCTGTGTGAGCATTCTCAGTTGTGGACGAATTCACATCGACATTCAACGTTTGAGTGATTTTGCGTTTTTCAGCACAAATAAAGCGATAAGAAAGATAAGCTGAGTCATCAGAGTTTAAACATTACGTCATCCAGTACCGCTATAGTCAAAATATTGTGTCACACAATCACACTTTTCGTCACGCCGGTTCGTAAAAAGAGGATCGCGCTAACATTTGTGAAACCTAGGGGTGGGGAGGGTCAGAATGGCCGGTTAAAATGCCCAATGGGCTTTCTTGTTGTAGAATACTTAGCACTGTTGTGAAGACAACTGTTGGATTTCCACTGTGCACGGAATTAATCAAAGCGGGTTTTAGTGTCTGTTTACTTGGAGGTTGGGTGACCCAGGTAGTTGAGGTAACCAGCCTACCGTGGTCGAAAAATAGCCCGCCTTTACATACAATTTTGACAACTTCGGTGTCCCGGGGTAAACTTTCTCGTCGCTTTTGCTGAAGTATTGTTGCAACTTTCAAAACTGTTTTCATTTTTTTTTCGAGATTTTCATGACAGAATCGGCGAAAAAGCTCGCCGGGTTTGTACTCACAGGAAGCCATTTTCTTAGGTTTGAATCTGGCGGGTTTTGAGATGTCAGTTGCCTAGTAGTCTAGCAGATAGGTGAAACTATTCTGCACTTTACGATAAAAGCATGAAACTTGGCACACTAATACTAGGAATCGTAGGCAACGTTTTTTAGATTAGAGGTAATCTGGATAGGATCTGTGGAAGCTGGGAAGGCGGGGGGATTTTTTAATATGGCCGCCATTCAGACCATAAAGACTATTATTCGGAAAATGAAGCAAAATTAACTTGATACAGTGTTGAATTGTCATTTTAGTTACGTCTTCTTGTTGTATTTCTCATCAAACAAAACATCAACATTTTTCGGGTGATTTAACTGAATTCAGGGTATAGTTTTATTTTAAGTCAAAATTATGCAAATTAGATATCTCATTTAAAAATTCAATTACACTGGTCGAATCATTCAACCCCAATTTCGCTTTCTGGCTTTACCTCGGTGTAAGAACCTGTGAAACTCACGGATGACGTAAAACAAAGGAAACAAAAACATTTAAAACAATACCGTACAGCAAAACAAAAGCTAGCAAACAAAGAAAATCTTGTCAGGTTCTTACACCGAGGTAAACCCCGCTTTCTCCTCAATTATTTCGGTGGCCACTTTCAAGCTTACCTGTTTAACTGTTTCACGGCAGAACTATGATGCAGTTAAAGAAGGTAAAAACACGTTTTTACACACGCTATTTGTTCAGTTTTTTGTTCTTTTATTTCCCATTCTCATCAGTTTGTCACCTACAGCAACGACACAAGCACAGTAACTTCCAAAACAGATTTTCATTTGCAAATTTACTCCTTCGTCTATAACCTTTACAGCTCTCGATTAGCTGGTTCGTTCTGTCAAATACAACAGAATTGTGTTGGACTGGGCAGTTTGGCGCTAAAAGAGCACAAGGTCCACACTCAGAATAGCCAGCTTGGTGTCCTGTCAGTGTCTCAATGAGGGATTACTGAGGGAACTTCTGTTCAGATGAAGTAGTTTGTCTTCTAACATCTTCTCTGAAAAACGTTTTTTTTTATATTATTCACATTTATATCAGATATTGAAAGTAGCGATGAGCTTTAATTCTTTGAGCTTGGAAGAATTTAGTCTGTGTGTGCTGCATTGAATTGCGCGCATTTTCTGTGCAAGCATATGAAATGCGGGCGTACCGTGTAGCATCAATTTGCATACTCTATAGCGATCTAGCTATGCACGCGTTCTTCTTTTAGTAAAACATGGCATGGTGCCACGTCTAGTACATGGCACATACATTGCACCTGCTCTTTATTGTTTGACGTACTGAACTACGCGTCCACATATCGACCTCTGCGCATAAATATATGCAAATATGCTAAATAAATCGCACAAGACAAAACCCACTGTGACGGGGAGGCGTGCACAGTGAGCGAGAACAAATAGCCACGCTTCAAACATAAAACGTCGCACCCCAACACAGTAGACTTTGCCATGTTCGCGTTATTGCGCGAATTGTCCAATGAGACGAGAACAGCGGGATGAAATTAGCATATTTGCATATATTTGTGCGCAGAGGTCGGCGGTCGAATACCGACATTTGATTTCAGGTACAAGAAGCTCAAAATATTGCCGTTTATGGTTGCGAACGTTGGGAAAGATGGAACTTTTCGGGCGTATAGTTGTTTTTCGACTATGGATTCATTCAGATTTGAGGAAATTGTGAGTGGAAATGGCGCATTTCAAGAAATATAGATCATTTAAATGCTTGGTGCGAGTGAATTCTGTATCACCTTTCATAATTATAATTATACTAATTAGGAGCAAAAATTAGAAAGACGGTTATTCTCGCTCGGAGAGCGAATTTTTGCCATAAATAGCAAGTACGTAAGATACAAACAAAGAAACACTGTTTATTTCATAAAATCTTAGTAATTTTCAGTCATAATTCAAGCTTTGGCTACCTGGCTGAAGAAGAAGAAGAAGAAAAAAAACCACTTTATTTCAATAGGGTGCATAATTACAGTCAGACCGTAGTCTCCCTTATGGCCCTATGACACTTAAATACAACGATTACTAAGATAGTAAAATCCTTAAATACTAAGTACAAAAATACTAAGATAATGAATAATTAATAAAAATATCAAGTTATCAAAACAAAAAAAACGCGGAACTAGCGTGACTTCAACCGCACCCTTCGACATTCGACATAACCCTTTGCGAACATAGCTCAATCCACACGTACAGTGCGTGCTAAGTTGATTTGCAGACCATGGGGAGCATGCGCGCCACCGAAGAGGTCGGACGTATTCCGTAAGCGGCGTCGTCTTTCCCGTCCTCAACCTAATTCAACAACGGTTATTAATCCGAAATGCGACTCTTTCTTTAAACAAAACGTGATTCATGTCCAGCAAAGGCAGAAAACACAAAAGAGGCGACAGGGGCTCGATGGAAGAGGAGAGTAGTACAAGTATCGCCAAGAAACAAAACATGGCGGCACGTGCTGAGGCTAATTTGGATGAAAACATTAAGAACGATGCCGACATTGAGCCAGAAGAAGAAGAAGAGGAGGAAGAAACAACTCTTGAAGAAATCAAATGCCTTCTTGTTGGGGTACAGCAAACCCTTCATGATATGCGAACGGAAAACCGGAAAATGGCGGCTGAAATTGCCGAATTGAAATCTTCTTTCAACAAGCACTCAACCGAAATAAGCACGTTGAAGAAAGCTCTAAAAAACGCACTCGATGACAACGACAAGTTAAGAAAGTCGGTGAATTCCCTTAAGGAGAAAGTAAATGAG
Source organism: Siderastrea siderea (assembly GCA_964030785.1). Lineage (NCBI taxonomy): Eukaryota > Metazoa > Cnidaria > Anthozoa > Scleractinia > Rhizangiidae > Siderastrea > Siderastrea siderea. Next base: position 6,500,704 of record OZ034977.1, on the reverse strand, counting down.
CAGGAACGAAATATCGACGAACTCTATGGTCAGCAAGATGACCTTGAACAATACACGCGAAAACACGCGCTTGAAATACATGGTATTCCAGAAGATCTGTATACTGCAACGGATGACGTGGTAATCAAGCTCGGCGAACAATTAAATGTTCCCATCACGAACGAAGACATTGATATTTCGCATAAAATCTTCAGCGGAAAAAACCAACCGAAGGGCATTATAGTCAAATTTATCAGTCACAAGAAAAAAGCTCAGCTCTATAGAAAGCGGACTGAACTCAAGAATGTAAAGATCTCCGACCTTTTCCCGGTCTGCTCGACTGCTGGTGTTGTACAATCCACGCGAATTTTCATCAATGAAAATTTAACCCAGTACAGGAGAGGAATCATGAAAAAAGCGAACAAGATGAAGAAAGATGAGATGATTCAGAGTGTATGGTCCATGGACGGTAAGCTGTATGTTAAAACTTCTCCAAGTGGAATGCCCGTTAGAATCTTCTGTGAAGATGACCTGAACACCCTGTAATTTCTATAAGTTATTGTTACTTATGTCGCTACGGAACTATTATTAGCACACTCTATCTTAGTCAACTAGAAATAAGTGAGGATAGGAGATGCTTAATGAGTCTTGCGGACTGCATGCAATTAGTTAATATCCTTGTAAACATGTTGCGTGATTCCGTGTTGTGTTTGTTATGCTATGTTTTTGTTTTCAATTTTTTTCAATTTACATATAAGAAATCTACGATGAACTCTTCTTTCACACACTCCAGCTACCATAATGTTTTATACAGCTAAACCATGATCGTGCAAGGTAAATGCGATGTATTAACTCTAAACGTAAGAGGTTTGAGAAACCGTGTAAAAAGGAGAAGCATCTTTTGCTTTCTAAAAGATCAAAACTGCGATGTATATTTTCTGCAAGAGACATATTCTGAACAGAAAGATGAAATTATTTGGAGAGGTGAATGGGGAGGTGACATTTTCTTTTCACATGGATCATTACACAGTAGAGGAGTTTGTATTCTAATGAACCCCGCACTAAATTACACCTTTGAAAATATTCACAAAGACCAAACTGGCAGAATCATTTCGATTGATTTGTATTTCAACGAAAACAAACTTTCTTTGTGTAATGTTTATGTCCCAAATGACCAACGTCAACAACAAGCTTTTCTACATAATTTAAGTACATTCTTGATGTCCAACACCGATATTGAAAATCTTCTAATTGGTGGTGATTGGAATATTTCATTGCAAGCTATCGATAAAAAAGGTGGAAGCCCGTGGAAACCTACAACCTCTAGGGAACAATTGGTGACGATGATGGAGGAATTTGACTTGGTAGATGTTTTCAGAGCGAAAAATCCAAACAAAAAAAGCTACACGTACGAATCAAAAGCGCTTAAGTTATATTCGCGCCTCGACTTCTTTCTACTACCACAACATCTGATCCATTTGGTTGAACAGATAGAAACTCTGGTCTCTAATGCTCCGGATCATAGAGCAGTAAAACTTAAATTTAAGTGTTCTAACAATAGAAGAGGCCCAGGGCTATGGAAGTTCAACAACTCTCTCTTGGATGATGAAGAATATGTTAATTTGATTAGAGGAAGTTATTCTTCCATTAGTGAAAAATACGCTGGACAAGAAGACAAAAGACTGAAATGGGAACTAGTTAAATTGGAACTGAGAGGCCTTACAATTCCTTATGCCAAAAACAAGGCGAAAAATCTTCGTAAAAAAGAAAAGGATCTTCAAACGAGACTGAGTAATTTAGATCAACTCATTTCTAATAGTGTCGACAGTGCCCAGGTTAATTATCTGGAAGTGGAATATTTCCAGTTGAAACAGGAACTTTGTCTAATCTACGAAAATAAGGGAAAGGGTTCAATCGTTCGCTCAAAAACAAAATGGACCGAGCAGGGTGAAAAACCGACAAAATACTTCTTCAACTTAGAGAGACGGAATTATAATCACAAAACGATCAGGGAGTTAAAGTATCCGGATGGTACTTTAGTGACCAAAGAGGACGAAATACTAAAGGAAATTGAAATATTTTACAATGACCTCTATACTCCTTCTACTAGTGTAGAAAATGCGTTATTCCAATCTTTCATCGCAAATTTAGAAATACCCAAACTTGAGGACTCGGTGAGTAGTGAACTAGAAGGTGAGATCACTCTTAGGGAGTGTAAAGATATTCTATGCACATTTAGTAGCGGGAAATCACCCGGCGAAGATGGATTTACCTGGGAGTTTTATAACTGTTTTTTTGATCTACTTGGTCAAGATCTTGTCGACTGTTTTAATGCTTCGTATAGAGCAGGTGAAATGTCACTCTCCCAACGGAGAGGCGTAATAACACTTATACCGAAAGAAGATTCGGATCTTTCTACACTTGCTAATTGGCGTCCGATAACGTTATTGAACCTAGACTATAAAATTGCATCAAAAATTATTGCCAGGAGACTAGAAAAAGTTCTTGCTCTTCTAATCAATCCTGACCAAACAGGCTTCATTAAAGGAAGATACATTGGACAAAACATTAGGTTAATTAATGACATCCTTGAACAAACAAAGCTTCAGAACATTCCTGGTATATTATTACAGCTTGATTTTAGAAAGGCTTTTGACACAATTGAATGGGAATTTATACAAAGAACAATTGCACTGTTTAATTTTGGGGAATCCATTCAACGTTGGATCTCCATCTTTTACACTAACACAGAAAGTGCAGTCTTGAACAATGGCTTCTGTACAAATTATTTTTCTCTCTCAAGAGGAGTAAGACAAGGTTGCCCTTTATCCCCATATCTGTTTGTTTTGGCAGTAGAACTGTTGGCGTGCAAGATCAGACAAGATAAAGAAATACAAGGTATAAAAGTTCTGGGTAAGGAGCTAAAATTAAGCCAGTTTGCTGATGACACCACCCTTCTTAACAGTAATTGTAATTCGGTAAAACAAGCAATCGCTGTGCTAGATAATTTTGGCGATATCTCCGGCTTGAAACTGAACCCGTCGAAAACCAAAGCTTTGTGGCTGGGATCGTGGAGACATAGAAAAGACAAACCCTTTGGATTTCAATGGCCTGAAAAACCAATCCGTGTGTTGGGTACTTTTATTTCTTACAACGAGAAAGAAAATGAAAAATCCAATTTCACGTTAAAACTGCAAAAGTTGAAGACCATCTTTGATGTTTGGAACTGCCGGAATCTTACACTATTTGGGAGATGTCTCATAACGAAAAGCCTTGGCATCTCGCAACTGGTACATACAATTTCTAGCCTCGATGTCCCCCGGGAATTCCTGGGGGCGGTAAATTCAACCATTTTTAAATTCATTTGGAAAAATAAAAAGGACAAACTTAAGCGTAAATTGATGATCTTAGATTATGACCAAGGTGGTCTGCGGGCTCCTAGTATAGATGTCTTAGCAAAATCATTAAAGTTAGCTTGGATTTCCAGACTTCTAACCGATGAGCCAACCTGCAGGGAATCTTGGAAGACGATTCCTAATTACTTTTTTGAAAAATGCGGCGGTTTAACCTTTCTATTACGATGCAACTATGACAAACATTTCCTAGAGCAGATCGATCTGCCCCAGTTCTACAAATTAATTCTCTTGTATTTTCTGGAAATTAAGGAATCTTTTCCAAACCAGTCCGGTCAGGAATTAATTCTATTCAACAACAAAGATATTCTTATCAACGGTCGCACTATTTTTTATAGGGACTGGTTTGATAGAGGCATTTATCTCGTACGAGACCTTCTAAAATCAGACGGGAAGTTCCTTTCCTACACAGAATTTGTTCAAAAATATGATCTAAGATGCAACTTTCTCATTTATTTTCAAGTAGTTTCTGCAATACCCAGGCATCTTGTAGAACGTGCAATGTCATACCTCGTAGACAGAGCAGGTTTGTTGTCAAGCACTATGTTTCACCTCTCCCCAGAGACCTCCATCAACTTAACCAAAATGAAAAACAAAGACTACTACCAGCTCCTTGTAAATAAAGAAAAAATTGAACCGAAGGCCACCTCTAAATGGGAAAGAGATCTGCAAGTTGGCCAAGCATCTCTACAACCTTTTTTTAGTCGCGTAAGGAACGTATGTAGAGATAATAAGCTTAGGGAATTTTACTTCAAACCCTTACACAGAATAGTAGTCACCAAAAAGGAATTATTTCTTTTTGGTGTGGCAGAGGACGCAAAGTGTCCATATTGTGAATTGAACGACTCCATAATTCACACTTTCCACAATTGTAATTGGAGCCAATTATTCTTCGCAGAGGTGATAAAATGGTTTAATAAAGAAAATGCCACCTCTCTCACCCTTTCCCCAACTGAATTAATCTTCGGTAAAGACAAGGATAATATAAACAAAGAATTACCGGTAGATATTATTAGAAAGTTAAACTTCACCTTTTTATACGCGAAATATTATCTATACAATCAGAAATTATTAAATAGAGAGCTGTCATTAAATGAATTTTTAGCCAATGTAAAATTTAAATACAACTTCGAAAAATTTAAGTGTAGTTGAAGCGATTTACTAAAAAAGAGTGTATTGAAAGACGAGTAATAGTATTGTAATTTGTAATTTTTGAATTTAGTGTGTTTTTGAATTTAGTGTGCTAATAATTGTATTTGTATATTTTTTTTTGTATATTTAGACGATTTGTTGTGTGTATTTTTTCCTTTTTTTTTTTTCTATTGAAATAAATAAAAAAAAAAAAAAAAAAAAATCTTTTGTTCTCGTTTGCTTGTTGACCGTGGGAATATCGACCATCGTTAAGTAGATTCTTTAACATAAGCAACCAAAATTCAACTGAAAATTGGGAAGAATGTTAACTTTTAATCGCACGCATTGTAGCGTTTCACCGAACACAACTGTTGATGGAATAGCAATAGTCGGTTGCTGAAAAAGCTTTGGTGCAAGCGTGTCAGAGATTATTATTTTGTTTATGTGAACAGTTGGGAGAAGGGTGAGCAGTGCAACAAGCGATCACGCGCAAAACGCAGAAGCCATATGTATTTAAAATATTCGATCCGTCTCGGCCAGTGTATCGTCGAGTGGGCCTCTGGACAAAGACATTTATTCAGATTTATTCCTGATTTATTGCACAAAGCCCTGGCTACAGTTTCGAAATTCCCCTTCGTCCGAATGGCTGTGTGATCTCTTTTAGATAGGAGGAACGTTGAAACGGCCTTCAGAAAATTATTATCGTCGGCTTAGCTCGATTGAGCTCGATTAAGGATTTTTTTCTTGCCTACCAAATTTCAAAACCAAAAGCAACAGTACTAAAGTTAGTAAGCTTTAAAGTCATATACGGAAAGCATTCGCCAAAACAGCCTTGGTGGAAAAAATGCAAATTGACAGAAGTTGGTGTTCCACGGTTCGCTAAAAAATAATGCACGCTTACAGAGGTCTAGGAAAATGCTAGTGCACGCACTTCCGTTCAGCATTTTTTTCGTATAGAGAGCAGGGGAACGCCATCTTCTTTTTGGTTTAGAATATCATGTACAAAGAAAATTAAGACTGGGTTGAGCTGCCGAACGCAAAAAGGGAAAATCCTGACGATACATTTGAGATGGTGAAGAGGGGTAAGGGGGAAGGGGAGAGCGGTTGGACAGTTGAAACAGCGAGCAAAATTAGCTAAGAAAATTTTACAGGTGAACTACGGTGAGTACGAAGTCCACCAATGATCCACGTAGTTGATAGCTGTTTGCTTTTTCTTTGCGTCATCTCCTTAGCTTGTTTCGAAACAGAGATATTCCCTGCAGTTCAGTAGAAGTAGTAGAAGTAGAACTTGTTCCTGGTCATCTCAACAACTCAATCGGCATGCACGCGCTGTCGAACAAACCAACATCAGCTGGTACTTCTCTCAGCGGCAGCACTAACTTTCCACAACTATTAAGGTCCACTTCACGTGGTTTGTCCACAATTTAACTTTGTCTTCGAAGATCCAGCTTAATTGAGTAGCTTTCGGCATTTTCAGTATTCCTTCCACACGTATTAGGTAAAGGGGAGGGAAAATTAATAACTCGCTGAAAAGCTAGGTCGGTCAAGTAAAAGATTATTTTCACTTTGGGTCATTCGTCCAGGTTTCATGCCTTTGTGCATCATCCACAGAACGTAGGTTTCTGGACAACACTGAAGAGATTATGACTCGATAGCTTCTAGCTAGCAGAGAACTCGAATAGTTCTTCAAAGACAACAATGTTACTGAAACATAGTTACAAGATTAATATTTTAAAAGGCAACATGATGTTGAATATCTTGTATGGTTTACCTAGGCTAAAGTCATAGCATCACCGCACGTATGAATTCTGGGATTTGTCACATAACGTGATGAGCATGTTCATGTTCGGCTGTTCTTTTTTCTCGACTGTCCTTGAGTGGAAAAAGACTGCTCGTAGTCTAGATACCGGTCCAAAATCTACTGTCGGTACACTTCAGTCTTTTTAAATCTTTTGCTACTTTATGGCAGAAGGCTCGCATCGTCGACGTCGCAAAAACGGAAAATGAAAAAAATCCGAATCTCCAACCAGAAGAGGATTGTTTTTGTTTTGTTTTGTTTTGTTTAATAAAATCCTGAGTGATAAAGGGCTGTTTAATCAAGCGATGTTTAGAACGAGTCAGTTTAGCGAGAAATTGACCAAAGATTTCGTGGTGAAGTTTTGCATCGACTTGATGCAATGAGATCGCAAATTGATATTCAACCCTTTTGCTCCAGAATTTTGCAAGCGACGGCGTATTTTCTCGTCTTTTTTCCAACGAATTTGGTTTTCTGGTATGCCTTTTCTGGAAAATCGAAAAGGACACCAAAACCCCTTTAGTCGAATTCAATCACCCAAAACACAACTTCAGTGAAGACCGAAGATGTTCCTTTCCAAATACATTTCACGCCCTAAATCCTTGAGCATTCCTTCAATCGGGTGGAAAATACAGTCGAACCTCCCTCTGCTACTACCTCTCGTAAGCGACCACTTTCTGTCAGTGACCACTTTTCCAAAATACCATTCGTTTCTCAGTCAAATCACTATAGTCACAGGGTCCAGAGGAGTTAAATTTGTACGCAAGAATTATCCTTCGTACATCTTATCTTATAAAATAAATAACCACGTCATTTGATCAATAAATTTTCCCAATGCAACCTTTGTGAATCCAATTTGAACGGCTTTTTTCTCTTTCCATACGCTGTATTTCTCGATCTCGTTCTCCCTTAGTGCGCCATACCGCAGACTATTTTTCCGCGGTCGCCGAACGCGTTGCCCGAAGGGCAACGGCTTTTCTTCGGAAAGTGCCGAGTAAAAATAAGGACAAGTGTCGTATTATTTAGTGTAAGTCAATCTCAGTGATTTTAAGAGCCCACAGTAATTTGACCTGCGGTAAAAATATAGGTAACGCGAGTAACGCAAGTTCGCAGCAAATTATGTCGGTTGTCTTTCGCAAGGAAAATCAAACGTTCTGCTCGAACTTCGCTCCTCTGGACCCTGTGTATAGTTGGAACCTCCAGTAGGGGACAACCTCTTGTAGGCGACTGCAACCGTTTTTTTGGCACATAGTTTGAAACTTTGTATTGTTTTTAACCTCCAGTAAGCGACCACTTGACACATGATCTCATCTCACCAAGTTGAGACTGGATCGAATGGCGCCATCCAACCCTAGTATGAGTCATTTGGTATTGTAATGTACTTGAGACACTCGTTCTCTGCTGAAGATATACAATTCATTTTGGGTTACACGTATATTTGTGTATAGATGAAGGAAATCAACTCTGAAGCTAAATCAAAGTAATTTTGACCCCTGTGGAGTGACCTCTCTTTTCTGACCACCAACTGTAAGCGGTGATCACTTACGGAAGGTTCAAGTGTTTAACCAGAAAGTTTGGACTTCTCGCGTTCGATTATGCTTTCACCGAATGCTGTTGAACATAGTTTAAAACAATATCGTTTTCCTTTCGTTTTTCTCTCGAGATGTCCATGCGAATATTGATACGGCGTGGGTGGAAAATGCACGTACTGGTTCGCGAGTCCGCAAGTATCGGATTTTCACGCTTGTTCCATTCCTTCAGGCAGCCTTGGTTCGCCAAACGAACTCGCGTTCAAATACCTCGGGGGGGGGGGGGGGGGGTGGGGCTACTTCTTCGTATAAGCTACGCAAGAGAGTAGGCGCAAGGAGTATGATTTTTTGCCGTGTGGTGTGGAAATGGGTAGGGATTTTAGAGGGAAGCTTTGAAAAATGGCAATAGAAATTACATAGTTTGTTCTGAAATAGAGCCAAGGTTTGGTTTGGTTTTACTACCACGAAAACTTCACTCTGAGGAGTAACCCCGCCCCAGAAAGTTCGAAATGTTTTGCAGTCTGTAGCTACTCACTTAGTAGTTTAACTAGCAGCGGCGGTTGTCGAGGAGACTTTTCTAAGTTCGACAACGGGGATGCTGCTCACAGCCGGTAGATCGAAAACCGAGGTCAACACAAAAGCCCCCTTGCCGTGATCCCCTCCCTCCATAACATATAATGCCAAACACTGCAACGAATGTTTTTATCCCATTAAGTTATTAGAGATTTCCAAACTAGTAGTTGGCCTTGACAGCACTTCCTGAAAACCAAAAAAACACTCCTACGAAGCTTAAGTCTAGGTCCCTTCAGTCTTGGCCGTCTAATTATTAGCGGAGCCAGCGCGCTAGCGCGTCAGCGGAGCTCCATTGCTAAGAAAATTTGGTAACCCATCAAGCCAAGAAATTTTGGTAGTGACGTAATAGTCACGTCACCGTCCGTCCGTCCGTCCGCACCACAGGGTTGCCAATACACTTCATACACTGGATATAACCCTATGCTGAATCCCATGTGTTTTTGGTGCGAAATCGCATGTTGACCCGCGTTGTAGCAAAACAAGCAAAGACAACAAAATTCGAAAACAAATTTGTTAATGGAAAAAAATGGTGCAAGGGGAAAAGTTCAATTTAGAAGAAAAAAATTAAGCGATAAAGTTCAGGCGAAAAGTTCAAATTTGCCTTGTCGGTTCTGTTCGAACTCGGTCGGCACACCGCTTGAGTTCGCAGCTTTTCGCAGCGGTTTCGACGCCAATTATAGCAGAGCTAGTGCTTTTTGGTTTTTTCTGTCCACAACCATGGTTTTTACGGCGTTCCGAACACATTTTGCCAGGAAAAACACCAGCATTTTCATGCTGATATTTTCATAGCAGCTTGTCACGAAAAAAAGAAATTAGTATTAAAATTAAATTAGAATGTATCAATAAGCGCTCATGGCCAAGTGGACTAATATCTGGCTTCTGACGCCGACGACCCGGGTTCGGCTCTCAGCGAGGATAGGGGTTTTATTTTTTTTTTATTTTTATTTATTTTTTTTTAACTTATCGACTTGAATGAGAGTATTTTCACAAATTAATAACTGCCAGCAAAAAGAACAAACAAACAAACAAAACAAAAGGGGCGCACCGCTTTTAGGCTTGGCTAAATCTATATATTACATTACTGTAGGTCCCTTTGCTGTGGTCTTACTAATTATTACATTATTCTTTACTGTCATGTGTTGTGATGACAGCTAATTGGTCCGAACTTACATCGCTCCCCGCTTTTAATTTTGGTAAGCACTGAAGTAGACACAGGTTGTTTACCATTTATCAAAGACTTCTGGCAATTTCGGTTGGTAGGTAAATAAAACCCGAGTTTACTGTGACACGTGATAATCTTAAGTGTGCGCATGCTCACTACGTTTGAAAAGTCGTACTCGTACTCATCCTTTTGCTAGTACTCAGGTCTAATGGAGAATGGCGGGGGGGGGGGGGGTTAGGCAATCCAGGGTTATCATACAAAACACGTACAGGAATTTAGTCGATGTGTCTACAAATGAGACTGCGCTCGTGCTGCAGCTTTACATACATGGAAATTCTATTGGCTCGTTAGTCTAGGTGAGGGAAGACTGATACACCATCTAAAAGAACAAATATGACCCTCCCTCACCAAAAGTGTCACACATCCTCAAAAAAATGTAATAAAATCAATTTTATTTTTAAAAAAACTACAGGCTTCCTTCAAAACACAACCAGTAAACTATGCCAAACTTACCAATTAAAAAGGCCACAAAAAGACTAATTGCGTCAGTGCTAATTTCACTCCTTGGTAATGTGACTAACAACTAAACTGGGGAGTATACGAAACTACTGAGGGCTGACAAATGTAATAATTCTAGAAGCACTGTAAACAGCAGTCAAGGCAATATCTATTCTGTAAAACTGAATTAGAAACCTTGGAAACCTTGACAAGATCCTTACAACAAGTGCAGGATAGAAGCCAACAAAATGGCGCCCAGAATCGCGCTTGTTCCCAGTACTCACACAGACTTGTTCGGCTCATAACAAGTGACTTTACACGAGGATATGGCGCCAGTAGTGTTAAGAAGCTTGCACACTGAAAAAGAAGGAACGTTTCACTCATCTGGAAATAACGTTAAGAGACATCATGCAATTTGCAGGTAGCACAGAGAATTAAACGTCGGTTTAATAATGGGCGGCAAGGCAATGCGTATTTTTGCGTGAGCTGCGCCTGCTTATTGATAGGAGCCCGATTACCGATATCTCGCCTTACTGTTACTTTCTTCATAAAAATTTCAGTGTGATCATATGAAAAGACGGGATGACCGATTACTGAGAATCTCGGATTTTACGGCAGAGATTCCGGTATCTGCCGGGGCTGGAAATTTTTCATATGACTGACACATGAGCATGTCAGCCTAGTTACAACTACCGGGGTTGTAAACACGTAAGCGGTTCTTTGAATTGACGGCCAGTATTGGATTATCAGGGGCTTGTATTTCAAAATGACTTCAAAACCTCCAAATAGGCCAAAAACTGGTTCGTCAAATTTCATGCCTTAATGATTGCGTCATCATTTTTCATCTCCATATTAAGATGATTCTCTACGCCAAGATGATTCTCTACGCCGACGATGCTGTATTGCTATGTGCGGCATCAACTGCAGCTGAACTCAAAGAGTCCCTTGATATTGGTTTTACACAGATCTGTACTTGGTATTGTGAGAACAAGCTATCATTGAACGTCAAGAAAACTAAACTGATGTTGTCTGGAAGTAAGAACACATTAACTGCATTTGAGAATTTTGAATTTATATCTGACAGTGTGGTTATTGATCGCGTGAAATCTTTTAAATATCTGGGAGTGACAACCGATGAAAAATGGAGCTGGAAACCCCATATAAGGAACTTAGTTAAGAAATTGGGACATCGAATTAGTGTTTTTAATCGTATCTTACATATGCTCGATCAAAAGTCTCGCCTGGCATATTACAATGGTTTGGTCCTGCCATATTTAGACTACGCAGATATAGTCTGGGGGGACCAGCCTGGGTTGAAATCTGAGATGGACCAATTACAGGGCTTTCAAAATAAGTTTGCCAAAAAGGTTTTAAGGAAGAACGTTTCTTCCAAAGAAGCTTTAAAAACTCTAAAGTGGTTGCCACTGGAATGTCGTCGACGTGGGCATCGTTGTGAATTAGTTCAAAATGCTATTAAGGGAAATATCCCTGAACATTTTGACAACTTTCGATCGCCACTCAACTCTTCTCACGGCTATAATACCAGGAATGGCTATCTGCCCAGATTACCTAAAGTTAAGTCTGATTGGGGTAGACGCGTCACCTCATTCCAAGCCTTTAACGAGTGGATGGCCCTTCCCATGGACTTGAGGAGGCCCATGCCATGCAATACATTTAAAAGGCTCTTGAACATCTTTTTATCAAATCAAATTATATGATTCAATAGTTTTAGCAAAATATGTATATATATTTTAAGGACCTTTGATCTATTTTTACCATATTTGTACTTTTTATATTTTTAGTTTTAGCTTGTATCTATTATAATGTTTAGTTTTATTTTATTCTTTTGTTATAGAGGACCTCCCTGAAAACCACTCAACGTGATGGGAGTATCCTCTTTAAAGATTAATTATTATTATTATTATTATTATTATTATTAAGATCATTAATTAGATAAAAATGGTTAATTAAAATAACAACAATGTAGTCAATGACTTAGCTAGGATAAAATACACATGAATCTTTTCTGACGGTTTCTAAAATCAAATCAATGTGCACCCAAAATAACGTGATTATTCCCTTTCTCCGCAATACAGTAATGTAAGTTGGTTGTAGCTTTTGAGACTGGATGAAATCTTCAAGTGTGACCATTTAAATGAAAGCGCTGAGCAGGAATTTTGTTTGCAACCATTTATTGTGCTGTACAGGGCGGCTTAGCTCGACTGGTGTGTACATACAAGGAATCATAAATCTGCGGATAAAATACTGAAGCGCGACCACTAAAATGAAAAATATTGAGCTTTTTTTTTTCTTTGGCACTGTTTGCTATGTTACACAAGCTGTTTAAGTAAGGGGCTAGATGTAATCCATTCAAGTATCCACCCAAAGTCCATTCAAGTGAGTTGTTAGAACTATAGATAGTTCTAACTTGTAAGTCTCAGGATGAAATCGTCGGTGTATAACGCAAACGGTTGGCAACTTGGCTAGCAGAATTGTACTTACCATAAAATTCACTCCCCGGGTCACAAAGAAAGCTGTTGGAGCAGTTCTTCAGTTCAAGGGATAAGGAGCCAACATTTGGAACAGTCATTTTTAAATCCACTGTCATACATCGGTCCAGGTCGGCTGCACATGTTATGGTTTCAACTTTATCACCGTCGCACTTATTTGTTCGAAATCCGGGAACACTCGAACACGCTGGGCATTCAAGAGCAAAGGCTGTTAAAAAAGAAGGCGCAAAGTATTAAGTTATAAAAATTCATAGTAAAAGCACAAAACGTTTCCTAACGAATTCGGTACATTCTCCTGAATATACAAGTTATATCATAGAAGACCATAATCATACACATGTAATCAGCATAATGACGAATGATGCGGCGGAAGTCAGCAGCAATGAGGGACAGGAGGCCGGAAACTGGAAGAGGCTAGAAGCAACATGCACAACGAGGTGGCCATGGGAAGTGGGGCTAATAGGGAAAGAAATGCAAGTCTGGTCTGAGTAGTATTTTGCTGAAAAAGCGCAAAAAGACCCCCAACCAGCAAGGAGTTCGTTAATAAGTCAGGTGGATAGATAGTTGGTTGATAATGATTAATAAGCTGATAGAAATACAGTTATCTTATCTTATCTTCAGAAGTGGTGAACCGGAAAGTTCAGCCCCCCACCCCCCCCCCCCCCTCCTAGTCACAACTTAATACACGGCAAGCCAGAACAGAACAACATGCTAAAACATGCTCATTATGTGACTTTGCATTTCCCCCCAAGGCTGTTTGCAGACCTGAATTCCTTCCATATGCTTTCACTTACAAGGGAAAATAAATCGTAATTTTCCATCAACTATAATCTGCGTAGTACAGTTCGGCTCAATAATAGAAATCAATCGAGGGAAACCGAAAATTATCTTTTCTGGAAGCCGTTTCAAACTTTCAACATGTTTCCTCATCACCTCGTCATTGTAAGCTGCTATCAGAGATCACACAAGGGTTCGAACGACAGGGGTTTTCACAAATGTAGTTATGAGAGGACGGATAAAGCGTTAACTGTAAGTATCGTTTCACGCAGAGCTTTTTCGGCTTTTCTTGGGAAAGTGTGAAAATCTGTTTAACTGTTGGAAATCAAGGTATCATCGCTTCGTAATGAAGCCACGGCGAATATTGTAAAATGACACTATGCTCTGAATGAAAGGCATAAAGTTCTGGTATACGTCGAAACGTGATTCCCTGAATTAAATAAAAGACTGAATTTTGTGACATTCCGCCACGAGTAAGTTGTACACAGTCTTGCACCCCTTATATAGCCGATGAAATTGTTTTCGTTTCGAATTTATCCCCGTTATTTATCCTCCGACTATTCTTGGAGGCTAACAAAGCGTAAATCAAGGCGTATCAGAGGAAGTGATCTAATGTCTCTCAATAATTCACGCGGATTTTCGTCCATCCTCTTAGTAAACTTTTCGATTTTGCATACAGCATTAAGCTCTCCAAGAATGGAAAGAAAAACATGAGGTTCTTTGTTATCCTGTCGCGATCAACCAAAAACAACGAGCAGTGTCTCTGGCTTTTCTACACAAGATATTCGAGCAAAAATATATGCGTGCGAGTGCGCGAGCGATTGAGACTATAATAATGCATCACTCAATTCCAGCTGCGCCCATCCCCCCCGGGCAACTACGGGGCATTTGCCCACCATGTCAGTCCCGGGGGGTGGGGCATTAGCAAATTTGGAGCAGCCGGGGGGTCAGGCATTTGCCTACCCCGGGACTACCCCCGGGCCTTTGACACGCATGTGGTTTCCGACTTTAAATCCAAATATGGAGGATTTTATCGGAAAGGACCAGCAGTTCGGCAGATTGGCTTGTCTGTCAAAGTTAAGGACTGGACAAACTTGTGGAGGTTTTCTTCATTGCTTAATAAGGCATAACTTGAGCTATTGGGAACGATCGACGTACGTATGCTACATTGATCACGGATTTTATAATTTGAATTTAGTCGCGATGATTCTAAAACTATCATGATCGTTTATTAAATTCTAAATATGTTTATAGCGATCGTCGTGTACTTTTGTATATTATTAAAATATTCACAACAGATACCTTTACAACAAACTATTTTATAATGTCAAGATATTTTTACCAGCGAACTGTTTAACACAAAATAAATAATAAAATGAGAATCAACTATCATGTAGTGTTGTCTGCGAAGTCAATATCATTGCTTGGCGGTTTTAACTTTATTTATAACCATAGGAGAAGACGGAGAGGCAGACCTACAGAAACGAAAAATCACACATTTAAATGCTGAAAGTGGCACTATTGTGCAATAAATGAAAACTGCTGCAGTGTTGATTGAGGACGTACGATCCCGGGGGGCGGGGCATTTGCCCTCTTCCTTCGTCCCCACCGCGGTGCATTTGGCAGCGTAAGTGCCCCCATCCCCGGGAATTTGCCATTCAAGAAAGAAAAAATGCTAATGCCCGGGGGGTTAGCCCGGGAGGGGCGGAGGCATGGGCGCAGCTGGAATTGACCGATGCATGAAGTTATTTGATTTTGATTTGTAAAAACCGCCTGCCGCGAGAAAACGTGCCTCGCTTTTGCACTGAGCCGAACACAACGAGTGTGTAATTGTGCCCCCCAAAAGTGTATCATTGTACAATCTCTACACGAATTATGGTCACAAGCTGCGTGTATTCCTTTCCAACTGATAAAATTTTCTCACTATTTCGAAAAGTTCAGTTTTCAGTATCTTATTTTAATTATTTAATTTGCAATGTCTGCTTTTTCTAGTTTCTCCGAAAGTTCTAAATACGTACAGAAACCCATCAACTGGTACGGACGAAACTCGATTTGTGCCAGGGGGGGGGGGGGGGGCTCCCATATGAAACTGACGGGGATGCTCGTCGGAAAATTAGAATTAAACCCCTAAAGGAGACCAATCTGGGCGTTGCTCAGGCGTTATTTGAACCCTAAAGGGGACCACACCAAAACAGACAACCAAATAAAAGTTACAGTGATTTTTACTGCGCTAAAGATTGACGCTAAAGATTGACGGCATTTGTTTTTTCATATAGATATTTCTTTACGCACAAGCCTAAGCGATACCTGTACAGGTAAAAATATTGGCTTTCCGTCCTTTGAACCCTAAGCGAGACCAAAATCTGCAATTTACAACCCTAAGCGAGACGACGAGTATCCCCGTCACTTTCATATGGGAGTCCCCCCCCCCCCCGGATTTGTGCTTGCTCAGCGCATGCCTGTATAAATATTCACGCACGAGTTTTAAAAGACTCAGTCAATGCGCCTGCGATTCTTGTCACCTTCTTCAGTTGCAAGTTTGTACCGCATTCTTAGATTTTATGAAAAATGTTTCGCTTCCACAAATCATTTTAAAACTTAATTAGACTACGGGAAGTCGAGGAAAACGAGCAAACGAGCGAGCGGCCGCGAAATAGCCTGCGGGGTTGAAACGTGACGGGCGTGTCGAGCCGCTAGTGTAGTGAGACCATCCCTGAGCGGAAAGAGAGACTGCTCGTAGTCTATAACTGAATTTCAACGTATACTGCACGTGATGAACCCTCTTTGATGCATGTATATTCGTAACACAAGCCTTCAAATGTAGTTCTTTCCGATCCTGATATTGAGCAAGCGGGAAACATCTCCCAAGACTCAGTGAACTTTTATCACTGCTTTACTGACAAACGAAAAGCGCACGATGAAGACGAGCAGCCGTGAGGAAAAAATGTAGAGGTGAGAGTCAGTGGATTTCTAATTCCCTTTGAGCCCTTCCCCCTCCTCCCCCCTGTCGGTTTTTGGCAAGTTGCAAACAAAATATTTCTTGTCTTTTATCCAAACATTTTCTCGAAACGTGCTAGTGCTGGGACTAGGGTCATTGAACACACCACACTGGGTGTGTTCCCAAGTGAACCCACGGGGTTTCAACTTCTTTTATTTACTTTGACGCAGTTTTTCACTAGCTAGCTCTGGCATGGCGTTAAGGCAGGACAAATTTCGAAACAATCATAATGTCAGGTATCATAAACTAAAACCAAACCAATTACAAGATGCAGACAACCAAATGAGCCAATGAGAACTCGTAGCAAATACACGTGACCAGTGCCAAGCGTGGAAAAAACAACGTTCAAGGGCGAAACAAATTGGTTGTCATTGCAGTATACGTTCTTAAGTCTACTTAACTGTCTCAGTAGGCTGCCAAATTTTCCTAATACACGGGGTTTTCAGCCATAGCCTTCTCGCTCTCTTCTCGGCCGGGTCATATTTGTTGTTGTTCTGTTTTTCTTGTGTGTGTGTTTTTTGTTTTGTTTTTACTAACTGCTTTTACATAGCGACATTTATTTCTCGTGACAGCAGCAAACACAAACTGGCAAAAGATGTGTCATCTTGGCAGCCCCGCTAATAAAAGATGTGTCATCTTATGCATCAGTCAATTCCAGCTGCGCCCATGCTCCCCCCGGGCTAACCCCTGGGCATTAGCATTTTTTTTCTCTTGGATGGCAAATTCCCCGGGGGTGGGGACACTTAAGCTACCAAATGCCCCGTGGTGGGGACGAAGAAAGAGGGCAAATGCCCCGCCCCCGGGATCGTACGTCCCCAATCAACACTGCAGCAGTTTTCATTCATTGAACAATAATGCCACTTTCAGCATTAAATGTGTGACTTTCGGTTTCTGTAGGCCTGCCTCTCCGTCTTCTATTGTTTGTAATGGCACTATCCGATGTTAATAAACTTAATAACGCCAAACATGGTATTTTAATACTTCACAGACAACACTACATGATAGTTGACTGTTACTTAAATGTTTGAAAACAGTTCGCTAGTAAACAAAAATCAGTTGACATTGTAAAAGTCATCCGTTGTGAATAATATGCTAAAGTATAAAACGTCGATCCCTATACACGTTTTTAGAATTTGATAATCGATCATTATAGTTTAAGAGTCATCATCGTGACTAAATTTTATTTAAATCCTTGAACAAAGAAGCATGCGTACGTCGATTCACGTTGATGGTTCCCGATCTCGCTATATATAGTGATAGCTCAAGTTGTGCCTTGATAAGCAATCAAGAAATGCATAAAATCGAGAAAACCTCCACTAGTTTGTCCAGTCCATGACGGTCGATCCAATCTGCGACGAATTGCTTGGCCTTTGCGATAAAATCCTCCATGTTTGGATTTCGAGTCGGAAACCACGAGTGTGTCAAAACCCCGGGGGTCGCCCCGGGGTAGGCAAATGCCCGACCCCCGGGCCATGCCAAATTTGCTAATGCCCCACTCCCGGGACTGACAAGGTGTGCAAATGCCCCGCAGTTGCCCGGGGGGGGGGGATGGGCGCAGCTGGAATTGACTGATGCATTAAAAGCAGGAATGTTTGCCACCGTCACAAAGAAACAAATAGTCTTCCGCTGAATGAGTTTCAACCAGCGTTTCAACTCTTTCTTTTTTCTTTTCTTTTTTTTATTATTTCTCGTGACACCAGCAAACACAAACTGGCAAAAGATGTGTCATCTTCGCAGCCCTGCTAATAAAAGATGTGTCATCTCAAAAGCAGGAATGTTTGCCACCGTCACAAAGAAACAAATAGTCTTCCGCTGATTGAGTTTCAACCAGCGTTTCAACTCTTTCTTTTTCTTTTCTTTTTTTATTATTTCTCGTGACAGCAGCAAACACAAACTGGCAAAAGATGTGTCATCTTCGCAGGCCTGCTAATAAAAGATGTGTCATCTTAAAAGCAGGAATGTTTGCCACCGTCACAAAGAAACAAATAGTACTAGTCTTCCGCTGATTGAGTTTCAACCAGGGTTTCAACTCTTCCTTTTTTTTGTTTTTGTTTTTGTTTTGTTTTTTGTTTTTTTCTCAAACTTCATTGCTATGAGAAGTGAGAAGACCATGTATGGCTCAGGTCGATAACGTATTTCGCTAAAAGCTGCTTTCCGACTAAAGGTCGCTGCTTTGAACTTTTTAAATATTTCTATGTTCATTTTGCCAGTTCGAGACTAAGTTATGCAGGCCGCTCTCGTCCTTAACTCTACTTACTGTGGCCGAGTAGGCTGACAAATTGATTCAAGAAATTATCTGAGCACAAAGGTTTTGTAACCATAGCTTTCGTTTCTTATTCAAGGACGGGTCATTATTATCGTATGTGTGTTTGCTTGTTTGCTGTTGTTGTTGTTGCTTTTCTTGTTTTCTATCAACTGCTATATATTTCTTGTGACGACAGCAAACACAAACTGGCAAAAAGATGTGACATCTTGGTAGCCCTGCTAGTGAAAGATGAGTCATCTTAAGAGCAGGGATGGTTGCTACCGTCCCAAAAAAAGAAATATTCTTCAACTGAGTTTCAACTCTTCCATATTTTTGCTCAAACATTCAGACTCCTGTAAGAGCTGAGAAGACACGTAATGTTACTCAGAGGGATTAGCCTGTATTAACTAAGTTATGGACTGGCAAATGAACATCGCAATAACTGAAATTTCAAATATCTTTCCATGAATCAGAGTTAGTAAGTGGCAAAAATACAGTCAACTTAGTGGACAGTCCTTCTAATAGACCGAAAAAGCAAAGGCGATTTCAAACACTACTGATCTCTTCTGATTCTTTCCTTAACATCTTACTGCAACCAGACCTTGTAAACATATTAATGTGGATTAGCTGAAATTAATTTTAATGAATAAATTTGGTATCCAACTTGTAATACAATGGGCAATATAGTGCTTTTATTGAGCACTGATCGAAGCCGATCCAAAATACTGGCGAGAAAAACCTGGCATTTAATTCATCAGTGTAACTTCGCGTTCGTGATTAGCAATGATTTATAGCTGTAGTGAGTCGACGAAATCTTAAATGCAACCAAGGCATATCTGAGATAAATAACAACGCTGTTAAATTCAGTGAATCAGTTGCAGATCGAACACGTGGGGTCGTCTCTCATTTACCGGACATGTGGCTTTGTTCAGTTCTTGTAGCCCTCTAATATTTTCCTATGCTGACAAGACTACTAAGCTAGCAGCTACCATTATAGCGGTAATGATTTTGCACGGCTTACATACGCGAGACTTTTGTTGTAAAGGACATCAGGGAAGATTTTCTGATCTTGTTCACTGTAATCTAGTTTGAATTTATCCCATTGTTTGATACAATTAAACGAAGACAAGATGTCGATTCTCAGACTTCAAGGATAACGTCAATCTAATCACACTGCCTTTAGGCTTCGGAATCGAGTGCACTGACGGTATTGGAAGGAAAATAACCACTGAAATCAGCGTTTAACAACCACTTGTGACATCGTATCGTTTCTCAGGAAAATGAAACCAGAAACTGTAAGAAAACACTTCATTGATCCTTTCCGTTACTGGCATCCGGTGACAAATAATGATGTACAAAAGTTAAAAGACCTCCTGGTCGTGCTCCTGTTCGAAAGTTTATTCTTGGCGAAAGTCCATCGCGGAGTTTTCTTGTTAAACTCAACAGTCAAATACTAGTCACATCCAACCAACAGAACAAGCGTTATTATTTTGCTTTTCGCCGCGTTTTTTTTAAATTTTTAATTTTTTGATTGCTTACACCTTGAGCGGTCTCGCCTTGCCGCAGATAAATTTTATAAATGAGTCGGTGTTGGCTCGAATTTCCTATTTGATTGACCAAAATTGTCTGGTGATGACTTTTGAATGATGCGTAACACTCCTCTATGGGAAAATCAAGTCGCGTTTTATTGTGACTTGATGACATTTATAAGTCGGTCCTTACGTCTCCGCTGTTCTGGTTTACATTTGATGTAGGGACATTTCGGTCATGAAGCAGCAGATTAGGACGCCTTGCGGTAAGCCCATTAGATACGCTTGAAAAACCCCTCACAAGTTCTTAGAAAAGTTTTCTAAGAATTTGTATGGGACAACAGGAGGTACTTACAGTTCGCGCTTTCTCCGTCCTCTCATAAAATTTTCTCAGTCCAAAGGCCCACACAAACTCAGCCTGCAAGCATTCTCACTTTATTGGGTTATTTGTGCAAGCCGTAACTACCTGGTGAGCGTTAATATAATTTGGTTCCACGGTCCAAACGTTCTTACCGGACAAATGTCACATATAGAGAACTGTAGCTTTCCTTTTTCCTCGTACATTTAGATAGAATTTAGCGCACATTAGCTGTAAAGAAATTGCCTCACGCGCCCATAGGTATGTTTTGATTGGAATGAAATCAGATAAACTTGTTCAAATTGCAGCTCCACTGCCTACCTGTAATATTAATATTATAGGTATTCGAAATTAACGCGACTTAAATTTATGCGAATTGAGGGGAAATAACTCCCCAGCCGAGAAGGAAGTTAACGCGAAAGAGGGGGTACAATTTCAAAATGAGGGAAATTAACGCGATCATGACAAAAAGAAACACAGTTTGAGGTCACAACTGGGCAAGCCGGCGAGCGAAGAGATTATTAACCCACTGAGTGAGCCTGCTCGCAGGCTAACATGAACGGGGCACAGCTGAGACTGGTAGAATATATTTTCCTTTGTGCTTAGCGCGAAATCGCTTGTCGCCACCTCTCGCTTCTCTTAGCTTCTCGCATAATAAAATTAATACTTCTAACAGGTTTACACCAAAGTTTTTGCAACAGCTGACCATTGTTAATAGCTCAACAGTTGAATTTCAGTGAGATTAAAGGTAAACATTCTTCCCAATTTTGGTTGCTTATGTTAAAAAATCTACTTACCGATGGTCGATATTCCCACGGTCAAGAAGCAAACGAGAACAAAAGATAAGGCTGCCATGGTTTTCAAATCAACTTAGCACACACTGTACGTGTGGATCGAGCTCTAAGAAAAGGAATGAGACCACGAAGGGTTATGTCGAATGTCGAAAGGTGCGGTTGATGGTCACGGTTGTTTAGTCAAACCCACGTAGTCGTTTTTAAGGGAGTAGTACTCGGAACGGACCATTGGGAAAGTTACGGGGGGGGGGGGGGGGAGGTGGGGAATGTTCGAGCTCCAGGATTGTTTTTTTCGTTAACATTTCCCTAGTAGGAATTTTTTTCCGTATCCAAGAACATTTTTTTTGGGCCACTCGCTGTGCATGAATTTTTTTCTCTCAATTTTTCCTTGCATGATTTCCTTATCAATCTCGTAACCAGAGTCCGCCGGAGAGGACGCCAAGACGCGGGCTAAGCAGTGATTACCACTCAAGATTTTCTAGATTTACACACTGATGAAAGCAGTGTTCGACGCGCTACAACCAGTGGGGAACCCGCAGGGAAAACCAAGAGACCAAAGACGAGTTCAAGTACAGCACTCGTAGTCCGCCAAACACGGAGAAAAAAGTCTGTCTTTCTATTTCCATTAAGGTCTGAACATTTCTTATTTCACGTAAAGTAATGGTTTTTTTCTTTCGATTTGCTTTTTGCTATGCTATTACACCGTAAGATTGCATTTTTTGGGTTAAAATAATAAAATAATGAGTGTAGAATATGACTGTTTTTTGACATCGCCGTTGAAGCTGTTGTGTTTATCGATTTAGTTATAAATATTAACAGAGAATATGTGCATTAATTAGTAAATTCTACTTAGTCTTTAGTATTCTCTACATAGAGCACACTAATGAGGCTTCCAAACAAAGGGAAAGAATGCCTCATTAGTATACTCTATATAGAACCACTAATGAATGCAGAAATTCTCTGTAATTTTACCCCGCAATTTCCTTGTGCTTCAAAGCCCCCGCCACTTTACATAATTTAAGACAGTTTATGGAATATAGAGCATCGAATTGCTGGACACTGATTGGCTGAGTGGGTGTGACCATGTTCTAAGTAAGGGTTAGACAATGAACGCGAGTGTTCTTTGGGATATAGTGTCCCAAGCAAAGATAGAATGCCACAAGGCCGCAGGCGTTCATTGTCTAACCGTCTTAGAATATGGTCACACCCACGAAGAATTTCGTTTTTGCGTGCAGATTGTATTTTTGCATTTCAATTTTTTAGTTCTCACCTTGAAATCACGTTGCTATTTTGTTTACGATATTTTCGCTATTGTACACACGCCTTTGAGTTGCAATGTTTTGCTGAGAGTGCTTCACCGCGCGGTTTACCGCAGTTGATGCGTAAACAGCCATGAGCCAATACGCGGAAATTGAGAAACTCGAGACAGTGATTGCCCCACAAGATTTACTAGATTTACACTGGTGAAAGCAGCCTTCGACGCGCTACAACCACTGGCACCTGCAAGTGGGGAACCCGCAGGGAAAGCCAAGAGACCAAAGACAAGTTCTCGTGGTCCGGCAAAAGCGGAGAAACAAGTCTGTCCTGAATTAAGGTCTGAACATTTCGTATTTCATGTTAAGTTGTAAAGTAGTGGTTTTTCTTTCGATTTGCTGTTTGCTTTGTTATTACAAGATTGCATTTTTTGTTGTTTTTTGACATCGCCGTTGAAGCTGTTGTTTTTATCGATTTAGTTATAAATATTCACAGAGAATTTGTGCATTCATTAGTAGTTTCTACTTAGTCATTAGTATGCTCTATATAGAGCATAATATATAGATTTAGCCAAGCCTAAAAGCGGAGCCCCCTTTTTTGTTTTGTTTGTTTGTTTTTTTGCTGGCAGTTATTAATTTGTGAAAATACTCTCATTCAAGTCGTTAAATTATTTAAAAAAAAAAACAAAAGAAAAAACAAAAGAAAAAACATTCCTACTCTCGCTGAGAGCCGAACCCGGGTCGTTAGCGTATGAAGCCGGATATTAGTCCATTTGGCCATGAGCGCTTGTTGTCATTTTTTAAGTTACTTTTAATACTTATTTCTTTTTTCGTGACAAGCTGCCTGTCAGCAGGAAAATGCTGGTGTTTTTCCTGGCAAAATGTGTTCGGAACGCCGTAAAAACCATGGTTACGGACAGAAAAAACCAAAAAGCACTAGCTCTGCTATATTTAATAATAATAATAATAATAATAAAATATTTATATAGCGCCAATATCCTAAAAGTTCAAAAGCGCTTTACAGAAGTAAAAAAGAAAAAAAATACTTAAAATCTTAAGACTAATAAAAAAAAGGTTGCTAAAAAGTTATAAAAATGCTTTTTTAAAAAGGAAAGTTTTAAGTTTATGTTTAAAAAGGGACACTGAGGAGCTGTTCTTGATGTCAGAAGGCAGAGTATTCCAGAGTGTAGGAGCTGCCACGGAGAAAGATCTTGCGCCATATGTTTTCAAATTGAAATGCGGAATTGAAAGAAGGTCTTTTGAAGATGAACGTAGCTGACGAGGTGGAGTGTAAGGAGTAAGAAGATCGCGAACGTATGTAGGTGCCAGATCGTTTAGAGCCCTTGTACGTGATGAGTAGAATTTTAAAGATGATGCGATAATTAACAGGAAGCCAATGGAGATTTAACAAAATAGGTGTGATGTGTTCGTGTTTTCTTGAGAGGGTAATGAGACGAGCAGCGGCATTCTGGACGTGCTGTAACTTTTTTATTAGACAGTTCGGTAAGCCATAGAGTAAAGAATTGCAGTGATCCAATTTTGAAGATACAAACGCATGAACAAGTATTTCAGTAGTGGTGGATGACAGGTACTTTCTTATATTGCTGATATTACGGAGATGATAAAAAGATGATTTGCAAATACTTGCAATATGCTCATTGAAACGAAAATGATGGTCAAAAATGACACCAATATTTCTTGCTTTCTGCGAGGAGCGGATGGTCTCATTGACGACAGAGATTTCTTGAAGGATTGGTCTCGGTAGATGTTTAGCAGAGATCACTAGAAGTTCAGTCTTATCTTTGTTCAGTTTAAGACGATTAACCAACATCCAGTGATCAATCTCGTGTACACAGCGCTCAATGTTGGACACAGCTAAATCCCTATCACCAGGTATAGTTGGCTGAAAGGACAGATAAAGTTGTGAATCATCAGCATAAAAATGATAACTCAAGTTGAATTTCTTAACAATGTCAGAAAGGGGTGAAGTGTAAAGCAGGTACAAAATGGGTCCCAACACTGATCCTTGTGGAACACCACACTGAAGAGCATGATTCAAGGAAGCCCCGCCATCCACGGACACATACTGCATGCGATTGGACAGATAAGATTTAAACCATAATAACGGCATGCCGGTAACTCCAAAGCGCTGTTGTAGACGAAAGAGGAGAATATCGTGGTCAACAGTATCGAAAGCAGCAGAGAGGTCCAGAAGTAATAAAATTACCGTTCTACGATTATCAATGGCTGTGAGGATGTCATTATGCACGCGAATGAGAGCCGTTTCTGTGCTGTGATACTGTTTGTAGGCAGACTGAAATGACTCGTTCAGATTGTTTTTGTTAATATAGGAGATCAGTTGGTTAGCAACCAACTTCTCAATTGCTTTGCTGAGAAAGGTAAGATTCGAAACAGGACGATAGTTTGAAAACTGCGTGTGATCCAGGGAAGGCTTCTTAAGGAGAGGACGTAGCTTAGCAACTTTTAATTGAGAGGGCATTTGGCCAGATTGCAGCGAAGTATTAATAATCTTGGTGATAAATGGAAGCAGTATGCTCAGAGCGTTTCTTGTGACATAGCCAGGAAGAGGATCAAGATCACATGACTTGGAAGATATTTTCACAACACATTTGCGGACTTCATCAACATTTACCAAACTGAACTCATTAAACGTATAAGGACAGACCCGGTTGACTTCGGGAACTTGGTGGATGAGAGCTGCATTATCTAAGTCGACCCGTATTTTGGTGATCTTATCGGAAAAGAACTCGACGAACTTATTTGCGAGATCCAAAGGCGAGTTGCAGGGCGGATATGGTGTATCACACTTTCTATGTAATAGACTGTCAATTGTCTTGAAAAGTAGTTTATAGTCCGACTGATTATCACTGATTAGTTTAGTGTAGTAAGTTCTCTTGGAAGAACAAATTAAGGAGTTGACGGCACGGCATTGATCAATAAACAACTGGCGATCGACTGGAAGTTTGGTCCTTCGCCAACGCCGCTCCAGTCTCCTGCGATCTTTCTTCAAGTTGTTTATTTCTTCAGAATACCAAGGTGCAGCCGGACGCAGAGTAATTGTTTTGGTTTTAACAGGAGCGTGGATATCAAGTATGGAACTTAGAACATCGTTATACTGACTGATTAGATCATCAAGGCATGGAAGCGGTGTGGCAAAGAGACTCGAAAGACTAGAATTCATGACATCAGAACCAAAACTATCAAAGTCAATGGAGCGAAGTTTTCTAAATGTGATAAGCTTCTTGTCAAACACTGGCTTTTTAAGCATCAGGTGAAAGTGAACGGCGGCATGATCAGATATAACAAAAGGGGAATCAATTGACAGATTTGAAACAATGTCATCATCCGATCTAGTGATAACAAGATCCAAGGTGTGACCTTCTTTATGTGTAGATCCAATTGTGTGCTGATTAAGATTGAAAACATCCAACAACTGAAGGAATGCGGCTACGTGTTCAGAGTCACAAGTATCAACATGAAAGTTGAAATCGCCAACTATTAATAAGCTACCAGGAATAGTAACGTATTGTTCCAAGAACGTGAAGAATTCATCCAGGAATATAGCAGGTGTAAAACCATTAGTATTCGAAGGGGGTGGACGATAAACAATGACAATTCTTATACTTCTATCAACCGAGTTCAATAATAATTCGATGTATTCGAACGAAATAAATTTCCTGTATGGCTGTAGCTTGATATTAAAGCATGATCGAAACAACAAGCCAACTCCACCACCACGAACAGGGCCAGATCTTGGAACATGATGAAATGAATAGCCTGTAGGACATAAATCGCGAATAATAAATTCATTATCAGTTTCTGATTGCAACCATGTTTCCGTGACAGCAAGTAGATCAATGCAATGTTCAGCAACAAAGTCTTTGATGATAAGAGTCTTGTTGTTTACTGAACGAGCCGTCGAAACCGCTTGCGAAAAGCTGCGAACTCAAGCAGTGTGCAGACCGAGTTCGAATAGAACCGACAAGGCAAATTTGAACTTTGCGCCTGAACTTTATCGCCCAATTTTTTTCGCCTAAATTAAACTTTTCCCCTTTCACCAAAAAGACAACTGAGTATTCTTTTGAACTTTTTTTGCCATTAACAAATTTGTTTTTGACTTTTGTTGTCTTTGCTGGTTTTGCTACAACGCGGGTCAACATGCGATTTCGCGCCAAAAACACACGGGATTCGACAGAGGGTTATATCCAGTGTAACCCTGTGGTACGGACGGACGGACGTACGTACGTACGTACGTACGGTCACGTGACTATTACATCACTACCAAAATTTCTTGGCTTGATAGGTTACCAAAATTCCTCAGCAATGGAGCTCCGCTGACGCGCTAGCGCGCTGGCTCCGCTACTAATGAGGCTTCCAAACAAAGGAAAACAATGCCTCATTAGTATGCTCTATATAGAACCACTAATGAATGCAGAAATTCTCTGTAAGTTTACCCCGCAATTTCCCTGTGCTTCAAAGCCCCCGCCACTTTACATAATTTAAGACAGTTTACGGAATATAGAGCATCGAAATGCTGGACACTGATTGGCTGAGTGGGTATGACAATGTTCTAATTAATTTTGCACGATCTGTTTCTGAGGAATTCTAATCTTGTTACATAATTTAATCCTGGCAAAAATTTTGATACGAAACCGTTGTATACATTTTCAGTGTTGTGTAATAAATAAACGGCGCGTGAATTATAAAGTTGCGTTACCTATAGATTTTAATACGTGACCTCTTCCCTGTTGCACTGAAAAATCGAAACTTTTCTGTAATAGGGGACAGACAAACAGAAACATTTATTTATACAGCTCATTTGAAAAAAATGCAGAAAATATTTGTCATACGTTAAGTATTCAAAAAACATTCTTACATAATTGTTCGTCGAAAGTGACTGAGTTTCATGGTAGGGGCAAAAAAAAAACAAAACAGATTATCAAAAATGCATAGTATGATAAAACCTTTCCTATCAAAGGAAAAAGCCTACAATTAAACGTGACCGAGATTCAGCCTTCTTATGTAATAAACGAAATGTTTATTCAGCCTAAAACTTGCTGGAACATCAAAAAGAATTATTATTCTAACGTCAATGAATTAAATAGAAAAATCTGTCAGCGCAGTTTAGAAATATTTCTGTTTATGCAAATTACGGACTTTTTGGCTGATTTGTGCTGCATTTTAGCAGTTTTTAAATATAAATATCTTAAAATCGCAGCCACCTAGGAAGCTCAATATACATTAAGAATGTTTTGATATCATAAAAGATCCTTCAACTGAAAAGAGAAAGTGCTAAGTTTTATCTTTCTTGAAATATTGGAGAAAATTGCAGGAATGACCAAAATCAGCCCGTAAAAAATGAATCATGATTTACGTGAAAACGCTCTTACAGATTTTTCCCTAATTTCGCATACAAGTTGTGCAGGTTGAGTTGTTCAAATAGTTCAAGTTTCGTCATAAAGTGTCTGACTAGTTTTCGAGATATTCGACATTATTTAAAATGAGGGGTTGTCCATTACCGTTACTATGGTGACAGCTGTTGCTAGGAAACCAGTGAGAAAATAATCTTTGATCATTTGTTGAAAAGATGGTGTAGTATCAAGGAAATCGAAGTTTATCTTCTATGCGAAATTTTGACTTCAAAAGTTACACTCCAAGGCCAAAAAAACTGTTGCGAGCCTCCTTAAATGGTCACATGCACTGAAAGATTTCATCCGGTCTCAAAAGCTACAGCCAACTTACTTTGCAAAAGCTTTGCGGACCAAGTTGTTTTAGGCCACATTGATTCACTTTTACAAACACTGAGAAACGATTCATGTGGACGTTTTTAGGAGGAGGCTTGTTCTTTTAAGCCCGGTAACCGGAAGGAATTTTGTCATCTGTTCATATGGAAATTTGCATTGGTTTCCTAGATTAAAACAGTGACGCGTTCGGTAAATTTTACGTAAATTTTACGTGCGTACGGGCGTAAAGAAAATTAGAGACGATGTATGAACGGCTTACATAAACATAAAAAGTTGAAAACTAATTTTATTTACGCACGTAAAACCAGTTAAATTCACGCCCGTACGCACGTAAAATTTACGCAACAGTGGAAATCAACCTTAAGGCGTGAAATTTGACGAACGAGTTTTTGACTTTTGGAAGTGTTGTTATGTTTTTCTTTGCTTTTCAATGACTAATAAAAGTAATTTGAGAAAAAAAGCCTTAAAGTGGTACTATGATAAAAAAATCGCTTTTGTTTTTTTCTTCGGATTTCGAAACTTTGCTTACTAAACACTTCCCAAATGAAATTTTAAACCTTAATTTTGAGAAGAAGGCCGTTTATTTATACTGCAATTTTCTGATTTAGTGGTCCGCCATAATTACACCAGAAAGGATACAATGACATCATTCACGCACGAGTTTTAGAATACAGTGTGTGTGAAAGTGGTTTATTTAGTAGCAGCACGGGAGTTTGGAGCTTTCAGACTCTCAAACTCGTGATCTGCATAATTAATAAGCTGTGTTCAGACACTGGATTCTGTAGCTTTTGAGTGAATGACGTCATTGTTTCCTTTTTGGTGTAATAATGGCGGACCATTAAATTGGAAAATTGCAGTTGAAATAAACAGTCTTGTTCTCAAAATCAAGGCTTAAGATTTCGCTTGGGGAGTGTTTAGTAAACATAGTTTCGAAATCCGAAGAAGAAACAAAAGTGATGTTTTGGTCGTAGTACCACTTTTAAAATAATCCAACACTGGCCGTCCATTCAAAAAAACGCTTTCGTGTATACAATTCGGTAGTTGTAACTAGCCTAAGGTGCTTGTGTGTCCTCATGTGAAAAAAATTCCCAACCCCGGCGGTTACCGGGATGTCAACCGTAAAACCCGAGATTCTCAGTAATCGGTTATCCCGTCTTTTCATGTGATCACACAAAAGTTTTGTAAAAAAAAAAATACGGTGTATCGAGTTGTCGGTAATCGGGCTCAAGTATAGACTAGACGAACTTTCAGAAATTCAAACTTCCAGAGGCATTTCTTGGTAAAAGTTGGTACCAACGATTTTCTAAATCACTTTGGCCTGCTGAAGACGATACGGACGATATGATATCACGTCAAAAAAATAACGTACCGAAAATGACGTCATAATAACGCCATATTGTCATCGACCACATTATAATGCCCAAAAAATAACTATGAATTGCCTCTTTAATACAAGACCACTTGCAAAATACCACTGTTGTCGATTATTCATTGCCATACCTAGAAGAGACTAATTGTTTGCTAATTTCTAATTCAACGGTGCGACTCCGGCAGCATCCAGTTTTATCGCGCACTATAAGCGCTATCAGGACTGTCCACAAATAACCATTGTTTTTTTTTTCATAACATTCTACTTATTCGGCTTATCTCAAGCTTACCATCGATCATTTCGATACCACTGAGCACTCTAATGAATCCAAGAAGCAATTAGTATAAGTTTAGGATTGCTAAACGTCTAGCGTCTATGGGTGGTTCATACAAGCACTCCCATCTATGAAGGTGTTGCTGCATCCACAAAGTCTAGTGCAAACGTTTAGCTCTGTCTGTTCGAAGAGCATTTCTCTAGTGGTTTAATCAGGATACAGTCCATTACATTTCTGATTATATGAAGCAACTTGTCTTCGAAAGTCGTTCTTCGGCTGATGAAAGATGCAGGAATTTCTATTTCTGCCCCCCTCCCCCCTGCTAGAGCCACATACCTTTCCCAGGCATCGGTCAATCAATTGACCTTTTTCTGCTGCATATTTCAGCTCTTTACACAACCAGATCAATGCCAAATCAGTGCCGCTCGCAGCAGACTTTGCTTTCTCTGTAGATCTTTGGAAAGCCCGCAAACACGCCAGATGGCATTTTACCCCCCCCCCCCCCCGCAATGAGATTACACGCCAGTCACACGTGGTCGCACCTTGCAATGAAACGGGGCGGCTTCAAGAATTTGGTCACTCATTTTTAAAGTCATCACAGCTGATGAGCGCCCCTTTAGGCTTTCCCTCTGGCAAAACATCACTTGCAAGGAACTTTCGCTTTTCACTTTCAATTTTTCCTTTGCTCGTATATTCACAGGCAGCCCAAGCTAAGGTTGAGAGCTGCGCATAAATTAGACTGTTTTTTCCACGCTATGCATAATAATGACATCGGCACGCTATGCCTAATAATGACATCGGCAACATTTAAGAGTTTGTATGTAAATGATACAAAACGTCTCAAATTGCCGCAAATCAGAAAGAAGTCGGAATAAAAATGATTTGCCTTATTTCATTGTTGCATTAGTCACTATTTGAGGGCTTCCTGGGCTGGTTTGAAGCTTTTTGGGTGAGAAATTGAGGTTTATATTTTTCATGTTTACTGGACGTTTATAATTTATTAAAGGCAGGAAACAGTTTCAACTGCACCTCACTTGAGGTTCGATAAATTCCATCACAATAAACGAATCGCCCTAAAACTTCAAAGGTGTATTCTTGGGTCTTGCGCATACCTCTGTTCTTTCTCATGGGTTCCAGATCCTATTTTAAGCCATCGAAAATCCCTCTTAAATACGAAACTCGCCTTTCCTGGTATGCGTTTTCATTTGAAGTGCACACATGAATCATTGCGAGCCGCGACTGGACGACAAAATTGTCCTCAGCCGGGGAGGGGCTGAGTGAGAACTCCGCAGTGTCGCCTTCTGCTTGTGGACAATCTCACTCAGCCTCTCCCCAGCCGAGGGACATTTTGTCGTCGAAACGCGGCTCGCAATGATTCATGTGTGCAGTTCAAATGAAAACGCATACCAGGAAAGGCGAGTTTCGTATTTAGGAGGGGTTTTCGACGGCTTAAAATAGGATCTGGAACCCATGAGAACGAACAGAGGTATGCGCAAGACCCAAGAATACACCTTTGAAGTTTTAGGGCGATTCGTTTATTGTGATGGAATTTATCGAACCTCAAGTGAGGTGCAGTGTGAAACTGTTTCCTGCCTTTAATTAATTCTAAAGATTCAGCAAACATGAAAAATAAAAACCTCAATTTCTCACCCAAAAAGCTTCAAACCAGCCCAGGAAGCCCTCAAATAATGACTAATGCAACAATGAAATAAGGCAAATCATTTTTATTCCGACTTCTTTCTGATTTGCGGCAATTTGAGACGTTTTGTATCATTTCCATACAAACTCTTAAATGTTGCCGATGTCATTATTATGCATAGCGTGCCGATGTCATTATTATGCATAGCGTGGAAAAAACAGTCTAATTTATGCGCAGCTCTCAACCTTAGCTTGGGCTGCCTGTGGTATATTGAACATAACAGTTGGAATGCCATTCAATCGAAATATCACTCCTCCCAAGTACAAGGCCCAAACGGTCGATCACTTCCTGGTTATTTAAATCTCTTAAGTTTCGACGCTTAACTGTTGCCTCGTAAACAACAGTTTTGCTGTAATTAGTAGTTTCTCTGATATCGTCTTTTGGCTTATTGCGTTTCTGACAGAATATACAGAACTTAATATCTTAATTTCCAAGACTCTCTTGAGAGTAAACACGGCCTCCATTAAGACAGTTGCCGTCTTATAATTTCTTTCACTGTACTTTTGATCCTCTCAGAGCACTGAACCGAATTAGAAACAACGTGGTTATCTAGATAAAACTTTAGAAAGTTTGCACCCATATTAAATTATTCAGCAATTATCTGCTAAAATTCCGCACGTGTGCACATCAAATGCAATTAATTCTGATTATATTAAACAAGGTGTACAATGCAGGGCTACTTACTGCAAAACTGTCAAGTTTACGCGGCCAGTTAGCTCCCTGGCCTGTTGCCTTCTATTGAGAACTTACAGAGCAGTTAAAATAAGAGAAATTACCAGCTTTTACCAAAAAAAATGCCTTTGGGTATATTTTCGGCTCATCTTTTTGAGATTCTCGCCTAGTCTAGTATGAATAGGCACTGCTCACCCCAAAAATACGCATTCATTTGTCTTGCCGCCCAAAGGGATGTTTAACTGTCCATGCTGTTTGCAACCCAACATGGAAAGTTGCAGGAAG
The DNA here is from genome assembly GCA_964030785.1 of Siderastrea siderea. Taxonomy (NCBI): domain Eukaryota; kingdom Metazoa; phylum Cnidaria; class Anthozoa; order Scleractinia; family Rhizangiidae; genus Siderastrea; species Siderastrea siderea. The sequence continues at coordinate 6,468,096 of OZ034977.1, read as the reverse complement.
TCTGCTGCTATTATTTCCAGAAATGTAAAACGTTCTGTCTTTTTCAGACTGTAAGGATCTCAACACTAGTATTGCCGGCGCTGTCTCCGAGTGTAAAGTCACTTGTTATGAACCGAGCAAGTCTGTGCGAGTACTGGCAACGAGCGCAATTCTGGGCGTCATTTTGTTGGTTTTTATCTTGCACTTGTTGTAAGGATCTTGTCAAGCTTGCCGATGGTAAATCTAATTCAGTTTTATGAATATAGCTTTAACTGCTGTTTACTTTGCTTCCAGAATAACTAGATTGTCCGCCTTTTCGTTTTTGCCCTAGGGCTATTGTGACCGATGAGAATTTCAATAGTGGCCTAAGTGTTTTAACATGCAGGCGAAGTCATTAGATCGAATGAGTCAACGTAGTACGAGAAGGGAGGGGGTGGGAAGTACAATATCACTCACATCGGTCACCCCCTCAGTAGTTTCGTACTCTCCCAAGATTAGTTCTTAAATACGAATAGTTCTTAGTTACAATACCAATGAGTGAAATTAGAACTGATGTAATTAGTCTTTTTTAACCTTTTTAATTGGTTAGCTTGGCATAGTTCACACTGGTTGTGTTTTGAAGTAACCCTGATTTTTTTAAAAATAAAATTGATTGCATTTTTGTGCAGGATGTGTCAAGTGACATCTTTGGTTGAAGGGGGGCCATGATTGATGTTCCTGTTAAAGCAGAGGTTCTTTTAGATGGTCTACCAGTCTTCCCCCACCTAGACTAAAGAGCCAATAGAATTTCCATGTATGTAAAGCGGCATCAAGAGTGCAGTCTCATTTGTAGCCGCATCGTCGACTGAACACCTGTACGAGTTTTGTATGATAACCCTGGATTGCCTAACCCCCCCCCCCCCCCGCCATTCTCCATTAGACCTGAGTACTAGTAAAAGGATGAGTACGAGTACGACTTTTCAAACGTAGTGAGCATGCGCACACTTAAGATTATCACGTGTCACAGCAAACTCGGTTTCTATTTAATTTCCTCCCAACCGGAATTGCCAAAAGTTTTTGGTGATTGGTAAACAACCTGTGTCTGCTTCAGTGCTTACCAAACTTGAAAGTGGGGAGTGTGTAAGCTTGGACCAATCAACTTTCATCACAACACCTGACCGTGAAGGATTAATGATGTAATAATTAGAAAGACCAGACAAAAGGGACCAAGGTACTGACTTAAGTTCTATAGCAGTGTTTTTTAGGAAGCGGTTTAGAAATCTTTCAACTTAACGTGATGAAAACATTCGTTGCATTGTTTAGCATTATATGTTATGGGGAAGGGGAAAGGGGGCTTTTGTGTTGATCTTTGTTTTCTACCCTGTGAACAGCGTCCCTGTCGTCGATCTTCCTAGAAAATACCCCCCGACAACTGCTGCTGCTGGGTAAACTGCTAAGTGAGTAGCTATAGACTGCAAAACATTTCGAATTTCCCAGGGGGTATTCCTCAGAATTTTGCGTGGCGGTATGCCGCCCGGTTCTCCAAATCTTGACTTTATTTCATACTAAACTATGTAACTTCTAATATCCGTTTTCAAAGTTCCACTCTTTAAATCGATACCCATTCTCACACCACACGGCTAAAAATCATACAACTTGGGTCTACTCTCTTGCATAGCTTATACGAAGGAATAGCCCCCTCCCCCCCTTCCCCCCTCCCCGTCCGGAGGGTATTTGAACGCGAGCTCATTCGGCGAACTACGGCTGCCCGAAGGAATGACGAGCGTGAAAATCACAAGACTTGCGGACGCGCGACCTTACATAATTATCGGCATTACGCAGAACATTACGCGCATTTTCCATCCGCGCGCTACGCATCAATATTCGCATGGACATCTCGAGAGAAAAACGAAAGGAAAACGATACTGTTTTACGGTATGTTCAACTGAATACGGTGAAAGCATATTTGCAGGGACGCGAGAAGTCCAAACTCTCTGGTTATACACTTGAACCTACCGTAAGTGATCACCGCTTACAGAAGGTGCTCAGAAACGAGCGGTCAGTATGCAGGGGTCAAAATTATTTTGATTCAGCTTCAGAGTCGATTTCCTTCATCCATACACAAATAAACATATAACCCAAAATTAATTGTAATATCTTCAGCAGAGAACAAGTGTCTTGGGCGGGGGGGGGGGGATGAACCTCGGAACGTTCACCAACTTACCCTCCTGTTTTGGCTTATCCTTGAGCTGATAAGAAAGAGGTGCAATTTTTACGCTAAGTACATGAAAGGGGTGCCATTTGGGTAAAAATTAGTAAACTACGGGGTAAGGGCGGAACTTCCTCTTCATTAAGTAATACCACCCCCCTCCCCCGCTGGGCGAGGAGTTGTCCTTGATCATGCCACCGGATACTTGCAACTCGTTTACTGGACTTTGATAGGGCTAGGTCAACGTCAGAAGGAGAGATGGTCAGGCCAAAAGATCATCTGATTGCCATTTATTTCGTCAGTTGACTGTTAAAAATCGCAAACTTGGTCCTCTCTTGGTATATATTATGAGACTCGGTGGGCAGGGGGAGGGGGATGATAAAAAAAATCTTTAATTAAGGCTCAACGTCTTATTTATTTTCATTCCATTCCGCCTAATTCTCTAACCAAGCTCTGAGATCCGCCAAGGTACTGGGAATCTTTCTTAAATTTGTGAAAGGGCTACCTTCAGTTGTTAAATATTTCTTTAAAAATAAATAAAAACGTGACTCATGCTTACACCGGCGGCTCATCACGAGTGTGTCACGTTTCCACGTGGCAGGCGATTTTCGCGCTCGCTGCCGGTGTGTTCTTTTCACCCGTCTATTCTTGAACAGGGGGACTGCTAGCGATCGGAAGAAGATCTAAAGAAAACGATCGAAGTAATAAAACTTACCTCGGTGTACGGTTATGTCGCTAGTCTTCCATTAGTTTGTTACATGTTCAGTCCGATTCGCTGCATTATCTGAAGACATTTACAAGTAATAATTTATCGAGCCGCATTGTTTGTAATTTTCGCCGATATGGCGAATCAACTCAATCAACTGCGTGCCACATTTGCTTGGTTTAGATTTGTGACACAGAATAGCAAAAACAACACCGATTAAGAAACAGCTCTTCTTTGTAAACTCTCCGATCAGAAAGCCCACCATTTCTCATGATGTCTGTCAGGCGGCACCTGGCCACTTCGAATTCGTTCGGAAAACTTGCCAAAATGAACGGGCTACAATGAAACGCCACATGTCACATATGAGGGCCCACAATAGGTTTGGCAGGATGCGGGATTTGGCTAATTTTTAATTTTGGGGCGATATTCGGGATGGGAGCTGAAAACAGGAGCGAGAAGCGGGAAAACCAATTGCGAGCGGGATGACTTCGTCGGGACGTCATGTAACGACGGCCGCCGAAAACAAGGTATTCGTCATCATAAATTTTGTCGCTATACATTATGAAAAGAGTGGGAGCAGGAATGTCTTTCTTCGAAAAGAACACTTCCGAGCATAGATTTTCTGAAGACAAGTAAAGACGCTGAAAGCTTTGAAATAAACTGTTAGGTGAGTCGACTTTAATAAATCGTTTTTACATTTCATTTTTGCAGACCTCATAACTGGACCGATCTTGCATTTGTATCTTGCATTAGATGCTGGATGATCAAAGACAAACTCTGTCTGAATGACAGTAAGACAGAATTCATCATAATAGGCACTAAACAACAGTTGGCAAAAGTGAACATTGATAGTCTTTGTGTAGGTGACACAAGTATAGTCCCGGTGACATCAGTAAAAAATCTTTGGTTCTGGTTCAATGAACACGTGTCCATGGTGACTCACAAAAATAAACTGTGTAAGGCCGCGTCTTTCCATCTTTACAACATAAGGCGTATAAGGAAGTACCTTACTAGCGAGGCTACACAGTCTCTTGTTCACGCCATTATTATGGGTCGTCTTGACTACTGTAACAGTTTGCTATTTAATACACCCGCTACACATATTGGTAAGCTTCAGCGCATACAGAATTGTGCAGCTTGATTAGTCAGTCGGACACCTAAATTTGACCACATAACACCTACTTTAAAACGTCTTCACTGGCTTCCAGTATGTTTTAGGATCGAGTACAAAATGTTGATCCTAACTTTTAAGGCAGTTTATGGCGTAGCACCGTCTTATATTTGTAACTTAATCAAGATTAGAGAACAAACAAGATTCAACCTGCGATCGTGCAAGGAACTATTGTTGGAGCCATCAAGGGTAAAGACCAAGAAAACTCTTGGAGACAAATCGTTTCAAGTAGCAGCCCCTGGACTATGGAATAAATCACCATCTGAAATAAGAGCGATCAGAAGCTACGACCATTTTAAACGAGCAATTAAGACGTCCTTGTTTAAGAAAGCATTTGCTTGTTACAGCTAGAGCCTCTTTTAGCATGACTTCTTACGAATTTTAGTTTTAGATTTAGTTTTAATTTTAATCTTAAGTTTTTGATTTTTATTCTAGGAAGTTTTTAACTGTATTCTTATATATTTCTATTGTAAATTTTTAGGTTTTTAATTAATTTGATGTAAGGCGCATTTGATCATATCCATATGTTAATTTGCGCCGAATAAGCATTAAATTATTATTATTATTACCTTTGTGCCCTAGCCTTGTCTAAGGGTACAACCATTTACATACAGCTGGGTGTAGAGAAACAATGTGGAGAAAACTTTTGTGTCTTAGGAACGCACAGACCTTCAGATTAAAATCCCGCCGCGCTAACCACTACACAACCACACCTTCTTTTGAATATTCTATTGGTTTTCTTAAAAAATAAAGCAGGACCGAGAATATCGTAACAAACAATCTTTGTCAATCTTTACTTTTCTCTGACACCTGGACAAGATAAGGTAAAACAGAATAAACACAAACAAAACACACCACACGTTAGGGTCATTAGTGACGATATAGAGACAAAAAAAACGTCGACCATAAAGACGTGTTTGTCTGCTATCCGTTTATAAAATTTGTCTGCTATCCATACAAAATTGTCTGTTATCCGTGGTATAAAAAATGTGTGATGTTTTCATCACGAACATAGAAAACTACTTAAAAATTTGGGCGGGATCGGGATTTCGACGTAAAGATTAGGGCGGGGCGGTGGGATTAACAGGAAAAAATAAGCCGGATGGCGGGATCTGAGAACCTGATTGTGGACCCTCACATATCTTCTAATTTAGATAACAACACTCTATGAATGAAGTGCTTGTAGATGGTTCGAACGCACTGATTATCGAAATCATTCATTCGCAGAAGGATAGTAGTAAAGGATTGAATGATTGAATGTTTATGAAATTCACTGACCTCTTTAATTAAGTTAGAAATGTCAAAACTACCCTATTGAAACGCTGCGGTAGTGGAACCACAAGTCAATTGCAGGCTCATGACAACAATCAAGAGAGGATAAAGGGGCAACCAGACCTTTCGAATTTTCAAGCTTCTGGGTCTCTGTGGCTCGTGATGTAACTACGAACTCTGAATGGCTCAAAACCAAAGGGAAAAAGCAGGTGTTTTTTAAAGCGTTTGGTATTATTTACATGTATGTGCTTCCAGTTCTTATTGGCTTATTGTGTTGAATACGTTAGCTGTTATTGACCAGAATAGTTACTTGGCTTAGTTTTATGTCACTCAATTGAAAACCACTTTAAACGCAACCGGCCGCCGCCTTGAGGTAGGCATAACATAAGTACACCTTGTGTAAAAGGGAGTGTGGCCTGTACATTCATCTTCAGCTGTCAGTCAACCACCAGAAGGTAGACAACTGACAACGAACGAACATTACTGTTTACTCACTCCTGATGTAAACAATAATGGAGGAGTTTGTTGTCCCTAATTTATACAAAACTTCTTGTGTAAAAAGAGAACCACTTGTCAGACTATCCTCACCGTTTGCTTTACATCCTAACCAAGTACTCAGATGGTGGAACGAATAAAGAGAGAACACCAACACGTACCCTTTCTACCCTCCCCCAACTCCCCCACCGGGACGTTTCAGTTTCGTTCGTTTCGCAATCTGAAAGACTTCTGGAAAAGAATGCTGAAAGATTCCGCTTTAGTCCTCTGTTTTGGAGCTTGTTCCTGGAGTTCAGGCATTCTTAAAGTAAGACCCTGCTTCAACCAAACGTATCACAAATCCTACACAAAAAATGTATCTTTTTATTGATTTCATAAGAACCGTACAGGTTTATACTACAAACCAACTATTAAACTATGCAGACGTTGCCAATTGAAAACTATAAAAAACGAAATATATCAGTTCCTGTGGTGATACAACTGAGAACTGTAATTCCTAACTAAGAACTAATTAAGGGAGAGTACAAAACTACTGAGGGGGTGACCAACCTGAGGTCTATTATCTTCCCTACCCCCCCTTCTTTTACTTCGCTGGCTCCTTCGATCTCCAGATTTCGCTTGCCACAATATTCAAGACGCTACTTCCCACTAATGAAATTCTAATCGGTTAATAATCCTAAAGATTGGAAAAAAAGAGAGAGGGCTGACAATCTAGCTGCAGCAGTTGGTCTACAGGCAAGGCGAACTGCAGTTAAAGGTAGTAAAACTACATCAGGTTTAACATCGACAAGCTTGACAAGATCCTTAGAACAACTTTAGGCTAGGGCTGGCACAGACTTGCTCGGCTCATAACAGGTGACTTCACACGAGGTAAAAACGCCGGTCGAGTTGATAATCTTGCATACTGAAAAAGAAAGATCGTCTTACTGTTCTGGAAATAATATGATACGATATGATATCCTGTAATAATATGATATCCTGAAATAATATGATATCCTGCAACACGCGATGTTGGGTTGCAAACAGCACATAGTGTTAAACATAGTTACTCCTTAGCCTGCGCAGCAAGCGTTTCCGTAGGTTTTTTCACACATTCAAAACATTAATCGCTTTTTTGCTGGCCAAAAAGCGAAAAATGCTTTGAATATTCAGAAAGCGCAACGGAAACGCTTGCTAAGCGGGCTGAGATCCAAGTAACAAGCCTGACTTTTTTCATACGAGGACACGAGCACAAATCGTAAGCGTTTCCTTGGACGGCCAGTATTGAATTATTAAGCCTTGTTTCTTAAAATGACTCCTTTAGTTATTAGTCAAAAGTGTTTGAGAGAAAGAGTCCTTAGAATTCAAGCAAGGGAAGACACGGTCCACACCTCCAAACAGGCCAAAAACTTGTTCCTCAAATTTCGCGCCTTAACTGATCGCGTCACCCCTTTTTCATCTTAGAAACCAAATTTCCATATAGACAGAAAACAACGGGCTTAACAAGCCCTCGAACCTCTACATGAAGAATTTTTTACAGTTTCTAAAAGTAAATAGATACGCATACCCCGCCCGCAAAGCTTGAATAATGTAAGTTGGTTCTAACAGTTAAGACTGAATGAAAGCCTTCAGTGTACCACGTAAAATGAAAGCTGATGAGAAGTACTTCTCCAATCAGTACACAGGTGCATAATATTGTTTATCATGTTAGGAGGTTCGAACTTTCAAGTCCCGAGAGGAAATCCTGAGGTGTCAACACTCAAAAAACGTTATTGAGCAGGACTGTTGTTTGGAATTTTTCATTATGCTTCACAAGGTCAGTCCCAGCTCAACGGGTGTGTCGAAGAAATCATACATTCAGTGTGTGACCATTGGTGGTTGGACACTGTCCGAAAGGTATGGTGGATCGCTATATCAACCAATCACTAGCAGTCTCTCAACCAGGACGCCTCAACCCGCCTCCGGAGATCGTTCCACTTCGGCGGTCAGTTGCAAATGAGGCTATTTCGAGCTTCGGGACCATGATGCCTTTCGGAACGTGACCAACTACCACTGGTGTGTGACCATACAGATGAGCCACAAGGTGGTTCTAAGTTTTGAAGTCTGTGGATGAAATATTCAAGTGTCATCACTGAAATGAAACCTAACGAACAAGTGCTTTCCTATGGTACTGTTTGCTATACTATACAAGCTGTTTCTAAGTTTTGAGTCAGGCGGTGAATTCCCTAAGTCTACCCAATTTAATTTCAATCGTCTTATGTTATACTGACAGATAGTTCAAAGTTGTGCGAAGTCGATTAGCAACGGTAATCACAATTCTACTTACAGTAAAACGCACTTCCTGGGTCACAAAGAAAGCTGTTAGAACAGTTTTTTAGCTCATAGGAAAAGGAGCCAATATCTGAAACAGACATTTTTAAATCCGCAGTCATACATCGGTCCAGGTCGGCTGCACATGTTATGGTTTCAACCTCATCACCGTCGCACTTCTTTGTTCCAAATCCGGGAACACTCGAACACGCTGGGCATTCAAGAGCAAAAGCTGTTTCAAAAGAAGGCAAAAAATTAGGTGATAAGAATTCATAGTAAAAGCATGAAACCCTTCCTAATTAACGATTCAATACATTTTTTTTTTAAAATAAATTTATAATTTACAATAAAGGCCATTTCTCAGATTGATGTAATTAGCAGAATAAACTCGGTTCGGAGGGAGAGGAGGGGGCAGGGGGAGGAGGGGGGACCAGAGAAGGCACTTTCCCACTGGGAAGTGGGAAGTGGGAGTAGTAGGGAAAGAAATGCGAAGCTTAGTAATATGTGAGCCATCAAGGAAGGGGAGAAGCGGAAAGTTCAAACCCCTTCAACCCAGGGACACATGATACAGGTGATTTTGCAAAGGATGCTAGAACAGCTGAAATTTTTTCTTGTCGGTCTCTCTTCTCGAGAATTTTTCACATATGAATCTCGGTTTTTCATTACTCGCATCTCTTGTTGGGCTGATAATTAGAAAGCGTCTTCTTCTTTACCACTCACTATTATCTGGTCTACATTTTCAAGGGGCATAGCCAAGATAAGTTATAAATTTTGTCTGGATGATCGATATGTATTAAAATAACAGTACAATCTTGTTACGCGAAACAGCAGCAAGAGTAAATGGAGCATGGATTTTGTTTGATTCTACGGAATCAAAGAAGAAATGCCGAGCTTAATAGTAAAGATTATTCCATTAGTGTTTCCTGTTTTCTCTTGTCCAAAAAATTCTTTTCTTGTGTAACTCTTAAATGACAATCGCCGATGGACAGAAGCGGCAAAAGGTGAATTGAATTTTCCAACTGTCCAACACAGAAATCAGTCCAGTCACATCAGCAAAATCAAACATTGCACCATAGCAGATTTCTGATTATGTAATCCGAATTGGAAATCGACTGTTCTTATCGACTGTGTATGTTTGACAATCCAGCACAAGTATAATCATGATGTGCCCCTTTTCAAAAATATTCTAAGAACAAATCGTTGCTCGATGTGATCTAACACTTTTCTTAAATCTTACTGCAACATACTGAAAACTTGTATTACTCTATTTAGTGGAGCCCGATTACCGCAGTTATATGATACATCAGCGCCTAAAACAACGAAAACATCACCGACGACAAGGCCAAAAAATATAGCGAAGTTACTCTCTTGGGAATACCTAAAATCACACGAACAACCCGAGTGCACCCGTCTCAACCACGGAAATGACAACAGAAATGTGAGAAACGTCTTCGCATCATCTCTTAGTGGGGGGGGGGGGGGAGGGGGTGACAGGGGTTTAAACCTCCCTCTTCCCGCCCTGAAAATGCTGCAGTCTCGGACAATAATTCTTGGGACATTTGACACCTCTGAGGACGGTACCCCTCCCCCCATTCAATGTTTTACAAACCGCTGGCTTTTCGGATAGAAAATAGCACATTTTCTAGTCTTTTCAACATTGCAAAGGGGGGAAGGAGGAGAAGTTGGCAAGGTGTCTCAAGATTATTGACCGACCCTTTGGCTCCCACCTCAAAATATTGTACAATGTTGCATAATTTTTCCCCTTTTCCTCCCTCTTTCCGCCACCTTGGGAATCCCGCTTCCCGCCCCCTCTTCTCCCGCCTTTTGTACATATCCCGTCCCCTTTTCTCCCGGTCTCCCGCCCCCGTATCCCTCTCCACCTCTTGGGTTGTTATTGCCATCAGCAGAATTCCACGAGATAATAAAAACATTAGTTTAAAAAATCTATAAACGCATTTGGGTATTCACACAGTGTTGAAAGGGCAGAAATCGATCTGATGTTCAAGGCAGATCGATTACAAGTGAAATAGCAATCAGCCCTACACTGTACCGTTATGTACACTACATTTCATGTAGATAGCCTGAAATAATATCGGCACGCATATCATAAAGCATATGGAGCAAATAGCAAATTTGATTGATTGATTGGTTTACTCTATTATAAAACGGCCAAGCGACTAGGCGACGCTTCGATGGGGGAGAATATCTATAATTTTCGCGTGCATTCACTGGCTTTGACGGCTTCAGTTGGGTTTGATTATATAGGTAGTGCGAGGCTCCCGGTAGGTGCAGGCAAAGGCTAACCATCCTCTGACTGTGGTAGACTGTTTTTCAGAGGTGCGCTGGTTAAGTTAGCAGGAGAAATTTGAAGCTTTTTACACTGTCTTGAATGAACTAAAAAACAATCAAAAAGTATTAGCTCGGCGTTGTAATTTGTCCCTATGTTTTTGGTTTTTTTAATTGAATGTCGCGAGAGTTCCTGTTTCTGGTTTTAACCGGATTACATTCGCACGCAATAATTTCAATACTTTTGATCGCCTTAAAACAATTTTCCCTGATTTGCTTTCACGACAGATAACAGGCCATCGGAAGAGTAGTTCTCGAGTTCGAATAGGCCAGATTTTATTTCATTTCGCTCGCGATTTTTTTTTTAATTCAGCCCACACTTTCAAGCGTGACCCTGAATTTGCGTTGTTCCTATCAGTCCTATGACCTGCATGAACGACAAACGGGACGGAAAGTGATGAATTCATAATCGAATGCAAAGGACAGAAAAGGATCTGTTTCGCGACTAGTACAGAACACTGACGGAACGTTCGCCTTTACATGGTGGACTTTCTTTGACCTAGCGAGAGTCCGTGGTGACCACCGGTGCACCAACGACAATTATTCCGACAATTTAAACGTATGCATGCCACTTACCGGACGACATCACCCAAACAGCCAGAAAAGAGAGCAGAAGAGTAGGTAAGGCTTCCATGTTTAGCCAACTTGATGTGGAAAAAACTCGGGAAGAAAGCAAACACTGCGCTAGGACCGCTTAAGTCTGATATGACTGAACTGAACGCAGACCCAACTAGACTAGTCTACCGACAACCTCCTGTGCATTTTTATCGATGATCTCTTTGTAAAACGATATTTAATGAGATGGCAGCTGATTGACAAGACGGCATCGAGTTACTGGACACGAAATCTTGCAGGAAAAAGGAGTGGTGGAAAATGACCTGCAATGTTACAAAAACATATAAAAATAAATCTATCTGCGTAAATTAAAAATATATATATTTATACATGTTATCACGTTTGTTGATATCATAAGGTTCTGTTTCTGACTGATGTGACCTTTTGGCTTAACCTGGTCATGGGCCCCTGGCTTTACGTAATAAGTCACGTGTCGATTCATCACGCGGTTGAATTTGAAGGCATAACCGATCAACAGAGGTGGGTTAATACCGTACACTCTTTTTTTTGTAAGAACCTTTTTTATAAGAACGTTGAGGCTGAAATTGGCCCAGATTTTAAGAACATACTAAGAACGTACCCAAGCTGAGACTAAGAGACAAAGCAGTAATTTTGTTCAGCTCTGCATCCGTTTTTGCATCGAGCTAAAAATACATCATGAGTAACAACATGAATTTCTATCGAATCACATTTTCTTTGTTTTGTTTTGTTTTTTTAATGTAGAACTCAGGCTATATTTTCTTTCTTTCTCAACTGTGGAAGAGTAATAAAGTGAATTTTGCTAAGAAGGAAAAAACAACAACAGCATGTATGTCAAAGAAATTTGACATGGTACAGCGCACAATGGGTGTTTTAAGGTTTCCTGATCACGTTTATATCAGTTTCCTGAACTTCTATACCATGTAATTTAAGAACATTCTAAGAACATTTTAGGCTCAAAACGTGAAAAAAAATAAGAACGGTTCAGCCTCAGCCGCAAAATTAGACGTTCTTATAAAAAAAGAGTGTATTTCCGCGAATAAGCGCCCACCCTCTGACAAGCGCCCTCGCTCTGATAAGCGCCTTCCCCCGAATAAGGCATCCACCCCCTTCGACCAAGATAGCAAATAAGCACCCCCTCCCATCCCCTAACTTTCTTATGATAGTAGAAAGGCTGTTTCTGTTGTACCTGTTCGTGTACCGGGACTACGGTATTCACATAAGAAAGTTTAACAAATAAAGGAATAAAGGAAGTGGTCACTAAGGATAGGATGTCTTAATATTTAGACAAATTCTCCTTATTAGTTTCATAAGAATTGTATGGGGAACAGTAAGGAGAATATGCATTTTTATCTCAGGGTTTAAAGGGCTAAATTGTACGGGAAGCAGAAAGTTTGGACCTCAGTCCCTGTCGCCGCAAGAGAGTCACATCTTATAAAATAGAGACAACACGTTGGCATAAAAAAAAACATGATGAAATGTAATCCTCTTGTTTACTTAGACTATATTGGTATATTTATTTATACCCTTTTGCAACATTGTACGTCATTTGTCGGCTGCCAACCCTTTCCTGTATTGCAAAATTCTCCTTACATGAAACGTTTTGTTCATTCCTGAAGAAGAAAGGTCTGGCCTGCCGAAATATTGTGAATGTCACATTTAATTCAGATAATTCTGTTGCCATGATATTGTCAGCTTCGCCGTAGTCCTTGAATCCTCCGGAACTTCATGTTATTGATTGACAAGTGTCCGCTGTGTCAGAGCAGAATTTGTTTTTTTTGAGCCTCAGAAGACAACCGGAACTCGAAAGTTTCCCTTTTGACCTTGACGCATTCTGATGTCGTCACGCCCATCATAGCGAACCAACAGAAAAAGAGTTTACCCGCCTTTGGTGACGAACAAGATCAAGCCAGCAAAGGGAACTTTCACTGACCTCCGGTTTACCGCTATTCTTAACGTCCCTTATTTAACTTCCGTGTTTGACGCGCCTCCGACTGAATCCCTAGTCCTTTGCGTGATTCAGTACAGGGCCATTTTGTTAAAATCAACTAGGCCAGTTATTTATGAGTCACGTTTTGATTTTGAGGAGAGAAAAAAAAAGGAAACTTCCCTAGCTGATCAGTTAGGACCTCAAAGAATGAAAGTACCTTCTTCTGGGTAGCGACCGAAGTAAAGGTTGATTTCCACTGTTGCGTAAATTTTACGTGCGTACGGGCGTAAATTTAACTGGCTTTACGTGCATGCGTAAACAAAATTTGAGACGATGTATGAACGGCTTACGTAAATATAAAAGGTTTTCAACTTTTTACCTTGAAAGTTGAAATTTTCAACTTTTTACGTTTACGTAAGCCGTTCATACATCGTCTCTAATTTTATTTACGCACGTAAAGCCAGTTAAATTTACGCCCGTACGCACGTAAAATTTACGCAACAGTGGAAATCAACCTTAAGTTAGGCAGCTCCTGGAAAGACCGTGGCGTAGACCAACCGTGTAATCCATATGACTTACCTAATTAAACCATGGCCTACCACTAGCCCAGTCCCTGTTCATAACTGAAGCACACATGTGAAGACATTGATTCTTAATCTATGCAGACAAGGTCATCTCTGAAAATGCTTTGTTTCCAATCGTCCCCTCTATCGCGAAAATAGGTCGGTCGGTTAAAAAAGGCTGAGAAACTATACTTTGACATGTTAATAAATGAATAAATAATCCCAAAGAAAGAAAGAAAGAAAGAAAGAAAGAAAGGAAGAAAGAAGAAAGAAAGAAAGGAAGAAAGAAAGAAAGAAAGAAAGAACTAAACCGAAACTAATCAAACGAAATGAAACGAAATAATTTCTTTCTTATCTTTGATACAAAACATAATACTACCTGAACACAATGGCAGAAATAAACTTGGCAGTGAAACAACTCGCCTGGGCTCGTAGTTCTACTTGCATGAGTTTTGAACATTTCATGACGTCTTAAAAACCCTATTGTCTATTCGACGAACACGGGTTAGAGTAATAAGTATCAGTAACTACGAAATCCTTTACTTTCTTTGTTGTCATACACACAAGTATGCTGATGCAGCAGTAGAATTTGATTGGGGAAAGTCTTAAAGTGTCGCATAAAAAGTTAAATTCGTTATTGCTGTGCATTTCATAACAGCACGTATTACAAGTGCTTTTTCAATACAAGTTCTATTTTCCCAAATGAAGGCATAATCCGATACTGTACCAGGTTCAGCCACCAATGCTAACGGTTGTCTCCGTACTCTGCTCATTCATATTGCATCATTCCAACCTCATATTGAGTTACCTCAACTAGCAAACATTAATGAAACAATTCATTTATTGAGATTTAGTTAGTAAAATTTTAACTATCTGATTTTGCCTCTGAAAACCCGAGCTTCAATTTACCTGCGGACGGCTAACCAGGAGCGCAGAGGTTGGCCGTGGGACGACGGAACTTTTGAAGTCTAGCAGTTAAGTTGCACAAACTTTGGTGGGAGCCCACATTTGTGAAATGCAACTGATGACCCAAAATTTTCGAAAAGTTTAAAGGTCCGCGTGTGTGGGTAAGGGTCTTGTGGTAGCGGTTAGTAGATAGGACATATTTTGAACAATTGTTCGCTTCTTTTCACTTCAATAACAAGATTTTGTCACAGATGAAGCAATTTTTCCACAGTTTGTAGTTTTGATTAAAGGGGACGACTGAACCCGATCTTCCTGGCATCTCTCCAAGATCCCCAGAAAAGCTCGAGATTTGTTGGTAGGCCAGTAGCGTGCTGGGTAAATGACTATTAATATCAACTAGTGATGAGTTAGATCGGAGCTCGGTATAATTAATAATTGATTGAGTGCATGATTAAGATTGCCAATTTCAAAACTGATAGACTGCGAGTAGTCTCTAATTTTGGCGATGGCGATTGTGGGCAGGGCGAAATATACACGCGCGCGCGAAATTTCGAGGAGACGCTCCCTTCGTGTGGCGTCGCCTCGAAATTTCGTGCGCAAGCGCGTGTATATTTCGCCCGCTCCACAATGGCCGTCGGCAAATTAGAAACTACTCACAGTCTACAAAACAAAACAAAAAGTCATTTTTCAACTCGAAACATTGAACCATGAACAGTTGGCTCGCAAGAAAAGTGCTCCTCAAGAACACTTGAGCATGTCATCTGGAAACTCAACTCCAAACTTACGCTTTTCAAGCATAATTAGCATAAACGGTACCACTGTACTCAATAGCTCCTATTTGAATGGTCTTCTATTAGGGTTTTACCGACAGATTCAAAAGAAAGAAGCACCGTACGGGGCTCGGTGTTTCGTCATGTGTTAGTACAAGGGTCGATTGCTCAGATTCTAATCAAAAACATCACTTCATGGGCCTTGTGTTTTAACTCGATGTTTCAGATGAAGGGCGACACCGAGCTTTATCGGCGTTAAATTTAGTGAATGAAACTGAACTACCATTGTTTGTAATTAGTCATCCAACTTAACCTGAACATGCTTTAGTGAAAGAATTTTAATTTGGCCAGAATGAGCATAGCTCAGGGATTAAGTTTTGGCTGGAATTTTTTTTAAAGTGGTGTTTTCATAGATCAGTCCGTTTAGCTGCATTAGTTTCTCCGCAAGAATCGTTCAAGTTTTGTGTTTAATTGCCAAAATACTCAGGCACTTTTTGTTCGGCCATTTGCCGACCTTGACCTATTATTTCCAATGGCCGCCAAATCATTTCGGAGTTGAATCCCACGAGACGTTCAACTCTTTGCATTGAATTTAACAATTAGAACCCTCTCCACAAAAGTTCGTGTTCACGCTCGGGTGAAGAATAATAGAGCATCTCAAACACTGAGCTGTTAGCGGATTAACTTTATTCATACAAGGCTGTTTGGCCTCTAGACGATTGTGTAATGAATCGTAGAAAATAAATTCAACTCTAACGGCTGGTTAATATCTGGTAAGGATCGACCGAGGCTGATTCCCCGTCCAAACTGAACACTTACGACCTTCAACTGTCACAGGTACTCTCCCTATTACTATCCAACTATATTAGTTATTATATACTAGAAAGCTCAAGGATAAGCCAAAACAATAGAATTTCCCATAATTGCCACGTTTTTCTCGGGTTTTCAGTCGTTCTGATTCAGTTGCGTAGTCATTTCTGCCAAAATGTGGCATCCTTTGATATATTTCTTTTTAGCCACCATTTCTTCCACTTTGCAGCTGATATTTTGACCCTTTCGTATACTAAAATGGCAATTTTCTCTTCCCTTTAACATACTGCGAACTGAAGAAGGCACCCCTTTCGGGGGGGAGCCTCCCCGCATAGCCCACTATCGGGAGTACCCCCATCCCCGCGAAAAGTGTTCCTCAAGAGCTTTTATTTGAAGGGAAACACTTGAGAATGTCTTCTGGAAAGTCAACTCCAAACTTACGCTTTTCAAGCATAATTAGCATAAACGGTACCATGGCCACTGTACTCAATAGCTTCTAATGGTCTTATATTAGGGTTTTGCCGACAGATTAAAAAAAAGAAGCACCATACGGGGCTTGATGTTTCGTCCTGTGCTAGTGCAAGTGTAGATTGCTCAAATTCTGATCAAAGACATCACTTCGTGTTCTAACTCTTTTCAGACTTTTTGTGGTGTTTCATCTGCGTTATTTAGCGAATGAAATAACTACCATTGTTTGCAATTAGTCATCCAACTTAATCTGAACATGCTTTAGTGAAAGAATTTTAATTTGGCCAGAATGAACATAGTTCAGGGATTATGTTTTAGCTGGAATTTTTTTACTGAGTGGTGTTTTCATAGATCGGCCCGTTTAGCTGCATTAGTTTCTCAGACAAGAATCGTTCAAGGTTCGTTTTTTTATTGCAAAAAGCACAGGTGCTCTTTGTTCGGCCATTTGCAGACCTTGACCTATTATTTCCAATGGCCGCCAAATCATTTCGGAGTTGAATCCCACGAGACGTTCAACTCTTTGCATTGAATTTAGCAATTAGAACCCTCTCCACAAAAGTTCGTGTTCACGCTCGGGTGAAGAATAATAGAGCATCTCAAACACTGAGCTGTTAGCGGATTAACTTTATTCATACAAGGCTGTTTGGCCTTTAGACGATTGTGTAATGAATCGTAGAAAATAAATTCAATTCTAACGGCTGGTTCTCTTGCAATTGATTTATAAATATCTGCTAAGGATCGGCCGAGGCTGATTCCCCGTCCAAACTGAACACTTACGACCTTCAACTGACACAGGTACTCTATGCCCTATTACTATCCAACTATATTAGTTATTTTATACTAGAAAGCTCAAGGATAAACCAAAACAATAGAATTTCCCATAATTGCCACGTTTTTCTCGGGTTTTCAGTCGTTCTGATTCAGTTGCGTAGTCATTTCTGCCAAAATGTGGCATCCTTTGATATATTTCTTTTTAGCCACCATTTCTTCCACTTTGCAGCTGATATTTTGACCCTTTCGTATACTAAAATGGCAATTTTCTCTTCCCTTTAACATACTGCGAACTGAAGAAGGCACCCCTTTCGGGGGGGAGCCTCCCCGCATAGCCCACTATCGGGAGTCCCCCCATCCCCGCGAAAAGTGTTCCTCAAGAGCTTTTATTTGAAGGGAAACACTTGAGAATGTCGTCTGGAAAGTCAACTCCAAACTTACGCTTTTCAAGCATAATTAGCATAAACGGTACCAGGGCCACTGTACTCAATAGCTTCTAATGGTCTTATATTAGGGTTTTGCCGACAGATTAAAAAAAAGAAGCACCATACGGGGCTTGATGTTTCGTCTTGTGTTAGTACAAGTGTAGATTGCTCAAATTCTGATCAAAGACATCACTTCGTGGGCTTCGTGTTCTAACTCTTTTCAGACTTTTTGTGGTGTTTTATCTGCGTTATTTAGCGAATGAAATTACTACCATTGTTTGCAATTAGTCATCCAACTTAATCTGAACATGCTTTAATGAAAGAATTTTAATTTGGCCAGAATGAACATAGTTCAGGGATTATGTTTTAGCTGGAATTTTTTTTACTGAGTTTTGTTTTCATAGATCAGCCCGTTTAGCTGCATTAGTTTCTCCGACAAGAATCGTTCAAGCTCGTATTTTATTGCAAAAAGCTCAGGTGCTCTTTGTTCGGCCATTTGCGGACCTTGACCTATTATTTCCAATGGCCGCCAAATCATTTCGGAGTTGAATCCCACGAGACGTTCAACTCTTTGCATTGAATTTAACAATTAGAACCCTCTCCACAAAAGTTCGTGTTCACGCTCGGGTGAAGAATAATAGAACATCTCATACACTGAGCTGCTAGCGGATTAAATTTATTCACTCTGCCACCATTTGAATTCACACAGTTGTTTTCGGGTCCCACCGTTTATTATCAGCGCCCAGAATCAATTATGGCGACAATTATGGCCAGGCTACAATGCTAGCACACTTCTCTCGTGCAAAATGTGAATTCAGAGAGAAATGTGCTCGAATCTAACATTCAACCTGATACTTAAAACGGTGCGCTGGCACGATGATGGCACTCAAGCGTTGCGTTAAAATCACTAATGTTTCATGCATCTCCACAAATGTTTTACATTGCATAACTGGCTCCCTTGGAAGCATTTAGAAAACTAGATGACCGTTACCGTGATCGTTTGCGAGATGCCGCTTAACTTGAGTTGCTCGGCACTGAAATCTCCTTGGTAGAAAAGGATTTCGTCCACGTAATACTCACTGGTTGGGCGTACGTATACTGTTAAGGGCAAATGTACAACGAATGCTTTAAAATAGAAGTCTTTGAACAAGTTTGGAGTGAACCCTTAATCAGGGTACATGAGAGTTTGCGACCTTTCCCGACATCACAGCAATACGGAAAGCTGTAAAACATTGACTGACAAAATTTATTTTAAATTTCTGATTTTTAATTTTCTGGTTTTTAATGTATGTTTTGCTTCACCATGCCTATAATCCTCTGAATCATTCTCGAATGACGATTGCTGCTAACGTTCGAAACGCCATCTTCTGAAGCTATTTCCACATTGCTCAATTAACCTAAAATCAATTTAGTTGATACCATTTGAAAGTGTTTCACTTCCCCACTGGTCGACGCAGCACCACAGCTCCTATATAAACTAACCCCTTAGTGAGCATCTCAGAATTATTCACCTCAAGTTTTCATAAGCAACCATCTTTAATTTTTTTTTCACGTTTCCTCAAATCGTTTCCCCTGAAAGCTGAAAAAAATATTTAAAAAATAAAAAAAAACTTAATTCACAAATTCACAAAATTCAAAAATTCACAAAAAATACATAAATTATTATATACGGAACAAAAATTATCAAATACTAAATAGTCATAAATGAAGATTCGGTTCCGCCCACAAATAGCAGAAGCTAATCGAGGCGGACGGAGCTACGAAGGTACAGCAGTCCGTCCAATGGTTGAATAAAAATAACTAACTACATATTATTATAATAACCAAATACATCAATTGGCAACTTTCAGGAATTACAGGCAAGAATTACAGGAATTACAGAACACTAAATACAAAATTAATAGAGGAGAGGAAGAAAGGATAAGAAAAATAGGAAAATTAAGCAATCATGCTACATATATATAGTTTGCAATTTTCTGCCGCCATTATCGTAAGTAATATATTATGAATGTGTTTATTAAAGGCTCGGATATGCTTTTTCAAAGGCTCTCTTGGGGAGTTGACGAAATTTATCGTGAATGGAATTCCAAAGTTTAGCTCCAAATCCGCAAAAGACCCTTGAGTTTGACTCAGTCTCGAGGTTGTGATGTAAAAGTTTCCAGAGGAAGAGAACCTGGTCTTTTGCATATGCTTTACTTTAGCTTTGATAAAGAGATCACTGATGTCAGACGGTACAGTCATGCTTGAGACCTCAAACATTATAGATGAACTGTTTCTGCATATAACACATTTAGGGAAGAATTTTTGAGGAAGTAAACAAAGGCACGGCATGAGCTCTCGGTTTCGAAAAGTACAACAAACGAAGGACACGTTTTTGTAGCACAAGGAGTTTTTTGTAAATGGGTTTTAGCAGCTCGACCCCAAGCATAGGACAAACCATAGTGATAGATACTTAAAAGAGTAATGAGAGGAACGAAGTGCCCAAGACGAGCGATGACGCCAGCTGAATTAATCAATTTGTTACTTTCATAAAAACGTAAGTTGCACCGTGTTTATTTGAACTCGGATAAATCTTAGCAGAAAGAAAAAATTAACAATTGCTGCCTTGTCCTTCTGCTGATTTTCTGAGCTGGGAAAAGTGACAGAAGTTTTGCAAAAAACATATTAAAAATTACAGAAAAAGCTATCATGTTAAAATGTACAAATGATGCATAGTGAAGAAAAAATACGACAAAAAGAAAGGCTGATTCTACGGCAGGAATATTTCAAAAGGCAGGGCCTTTCCTATTCAGGGTCTTATGGTGGAGAAAAATTAAAATTGAACTATAATCGGTGCAATAGGTAATTGGCGCAATAGCAATCACCAGAGAACTTTATTTTTGCAATATTTGTGTTATATTCTGGTAAAGACCGCATTCACTTTGTTGCGAATGGCAGTTAATTCCTTACCTGAGTTAATTTAATATAAGACAAGAAAAGCCCCAGGGGCATTAGACCCCGCCGTTTTTCTCCCCCCCCCCCAGGTGTAAAATATGTTACGGTCACTCAAGATAAAAGCCCTTGCCTGTGTAGCGAAAGACACGACGAGTATTTGTTTGGCCGAGCGAAAACGGGAGGTCTGGGGCAAGTGACCACCAAAAAAAACATCACGGAAAAAAAAATGGGTATTACTATACCCCGTCCTGACGGCAGGGTAAAAAATGGGTTATGAAAACACTTCAGAGTACACATCCGGCAGACACTAACTAGCTAGCTAGAGCAGGGCATTTGTGTTCAATTTCGTGTACGCCCACTTTTGCGTTTTCATCTGCAAAGCAAGATTTCCTTCGGAATCGATCACCGCTGGATATATGATGTGAGCCATTAATTTGGTTGGGTTCAGTGGATCTAAACCATCAATTTAATATGCTTTTTGTTGACATAGGTGTCATTTGAACAAAATTGCTTTAAAATTCTTTGCGAGTGTCATCACGTTCAACGAGATTAAACAAATTTTGAAATGAATTGCCTCAGTGACATGAATCAAATCTGTTGTTTTATTGGCGTTGCAGATGCTGTGTTCATCAATAAAAGGGAAAAAAATTAAAAAGACAATGAACAACGAACAAGGGTTTCTTCAACACCAAACTGACCGAATCAAACCAGATCGCAAACAACAGAGAAAAGGCAAACATTAATTTTCTTTGGATATCACTTAACCATTTTCCTGAAATAATATCACAACCAATGTAATAAAATGAAACCCAAAATGGCATGCTATATTATTGATTATCTTTTGTTAATGAAATTTGGAATAAAGTTTTAATTTTGTGTACTTATTTTAAACGTTATTACTATTAATACGACAAACTCATTTCTTAAACAGCAGAAAAGGAGATGATAACTTTGTGGGTGATGTCCATAATCATTGTGTGTCTGTCGTTAGGTAAGAAAGGATAATATTATGTGTATCAGTTTGGTCATTGAATTAATTGGATCCAGCTATTCTCAAATGGTCAAAGCCCCCTATAAAAGACAAAAAGGCATTAAAATTCAATGAAATTCAATTGGGTCATCGACAGTTGCAGAAATAACTAAGCTTAAGAAAGAAAACGAAGAATGGATAATGACACCAAAATTGAATATCAAGCGCATAGTCTTAAGGACTTCTGTTTTTCACAAAACAGCTTTATTTTCATGTCTCTTTCCTTTCAAGTCAGTTGCTTTTACCCTGCCACAATAACCTACCCCACCCCTCCCACTTTGTTAATATTTGGTTATATTTGTTGCGATCAGCATAATAGAATGAAGGGAATTAATAAAATATCATTTTCTGGTTATAATCTTTCAGACTCCTGTCAAGTGCAAGGTTAGTCAGTATGATTGTGTTTTGTATCTCTTTGTCTACTTCTTGTTTTTCTTAAATGTCACTTTATGAAGGTGAAATCCAACGTAGGGAGTTATGCCCATACTCTGCTGAAAACTTGCTCAAAGCGGATGGACGCAATAGCTGTTTCTTTTATGCCCGCCTATCACAGGAGAACTAGCCTTGTCCCTTTTCAGACCGGGCATTTTTTAGTCCACGTGAACCGGGGAGGGTTGGACTCGCCCCCCCCCCCCCCCCACAGAGTAATTAACTACAAGAAGTTTAAAGCTATGACAACGAAACTTAGAGGGTGTATAGTACTTCCAAAAACACCTTTTCGTTTCAAAAACATGACCAGATACGTCACATGTAAGACCGCCACGCTTGGATTTCTTGACTATACCATATTGTTTCCAGGTAAATTCTAGGAACATTCACCACGTTTGGTGGCTTTAGCTTATATAAATTATTAAGGAATTAAAGTTATAGACGTTTTAAGTCCGTTCGGACAGATTCCGCCCCATCCCCCGATTTGAAGAAAGTTATAACATGCATCAGCTGATGAACTAGACCTTTTTTACCTAAATTCGTCTCAGAAAATAATGCATCTGTTGCCTTAAAAGGCTTATTACGACAATTTTTTTTTGGTATGGTCTCACACAGGCTGTCATAGTGACAGAGGAAATCGAGCTGGAATGCAATAGCAATGCTTTCATACTCTGAAATTCCATGGATGTGAACCATTCTTCATGGCAGTTGATTACAGAAAATGGGAGAAAGCAGTACTAAGTCAAAAGTATCGATTCCATTATATTCTTTTCAATTTAGGTGACTGTCCTCATCAAAAGATGGACA
Organism: Siderastrea siderea; assembly: GCA_964030785.1. NCBI lineage: Eukaryota > Metazoa > Cnidaria > Anthozoa > Scleractinia > Rhizangiidae > Siderastrea > Siderastrea siderea. The sequence continues at coordinate 6,445,213 of OZ034977.1, read as the reverse complement.
TAGTTATTTTGGCTGACGTATCAAGAAGCATGAAGATGGATCACCGCAATAAAACTCTTCAGCTCATTGATAGGTTGATAGACAAACTGGGCGTCTCTTCTGAAGGCACTCACTATGGTTTCATTTCGTTCAATCGTTTCGCAACACTTCACAACACTTTTGAGGACCCTATGTACCACAATGAAAACAATCACGGTGGGGCCAAACCACCCCCCAAATATGTCATTTAGACTAATTTTGCTTCTTTTTCATGTTTCTTTTCTAAACTTGGCAAAAAACCTTGGGTTGTCGACCAATTTATTTTTAGTATTAGAATGACTAAAAAGGCCAAATTGTGACGTCATAATGGATAACGTCACAAAACGAGTTAACTGAAATTTCAAATTTGAAATAAAAAGTTATGTCATCTGAAAGAACTTGGCAAGGGGAGTAAAATGCTGAAAACCGTACCTCGCTACGACAAACGTATCTTGAGTTATGGCAATTTAAAGACATTTAAAGTGTCCCCCCGGCACCATACTTCTCTTCTAAAAACAACCCTGTTGATCTTTTTTGTACAGTTTTTTTCCATGCAAGCTAATAATCTGGTAAAATAGACTTCTTGTTGTTCCAAAAAATCGTATCATTTTGGATTTTAAGTTTTTGGCTTGAAAACGATAATATTAGCAAGTGCATAATTGATCACGTGACACTTAATTACGTCACAAAACTGGTTTGGGGGCTCTAGCTCTGGCAGGAAAAATTTTTTCCGAGTTTTTCTTTTTCATCTAGCTTCCGTCATTTAAGATATCTTATCTGCAACTCAAATGGTGTCGTTGACGCAACGAAACAACACTTAAATTCAAACCTATTACACAAGGGGGGACCTTATTTTGGGACTGTGAAATTTTCAAAATCTAAAATGTCATATCTCATCCATTATTTGTGACATCGAAAAACTGTTTTCAGCATTCAACTCCTCTTGACGTGTTCTTTCCACAACACTAGAAAAAATTTACAAATTGTAAAATTTTATTTTCGAGAATAATATGACGTCACCAATTATGACGCCATAATTTGACATTTGGCATCACCATTCATGTCAAATTGTTTGGCACAAAGTCCCATATCAAATTACCAAGTTTGGTAGAGAAATGATGAAAAGTAACAAAATTATTGAAAATTAACCAAAAACCCCATTTTTTCATGCAACATTTAGGGGGTGGTCTGGCCCCACCGTGAATGTTAAAACGAAGATCAGAGAAGAGATCATGAACTTTCCAGAAAAATGGGGAACTCGTACAGACCTTGCTTTCAATCTGGCAGCCACTCAATTGTTTACCCCTGTATCAGGCGACAGACCAGATGCCAAGAATGTCATGCTTGTCTTCACAGATGGAAAGCCTAAACAGTTAAGGATCGATCATCAACCAATCATTTATTTTTCTAAGTCAACAAAAGCATTGGAAGTAAGTCAATCTTGGACATTGAGTAGTGGTAGTTAGGAGAAATAATCTTACCCTCTGAATATATCGTTATTCCTCACCCCCCCCCCCCCCCTGCAATGAAATTTTTATTTTTGCAGCCTTCCAAAATATGTGGAGCGCGCAATGTATCTACTCACCACAATTATTGCAAGTAACACTCCCCTTATCCAGTCAATTACAGTATTTTTGATTGTGTTGTCTGTAAAATTCTTTTCATATGACAAGGCTTTGTTGGAAAGCAATTCCATGTAATTGAAGAAATTCCGTGCCATGGAATAAACTGTCTGTCTGCAACGTAAGAACCTGGCGGCTTTTAAACAAGAGCTTTTATCTGTTATTGTTAATTATCTGTTATCTGCTATCTATTATGCTACTGATGGAATTTCGATGAAAATGGCTGCAATGGTGTACTGTAAGCCTATAGCAGTTACTGCAAACTACAATACCCATGCAAAGATGTCGTCTACAAAAGTTAAATGCCTTTTTCAAAAGAAAAATCCATCCTAACAATAAGATCAGACAGATATGTGATGTGGCACTCCAGGAATCCTAGTGAGAAAAAACCTGACGTAAACAATCGAACACTTCTTTAAGCGAACAGAATCGAACTCTAGACCGATAGAGCTTTATCCTTGGCCTGCGCTTTGTCATTCCAAACCGGTTTCATTTGGTTTCAAACAGTGCGTTGCAGTCAAAAAAGCTAGGTGTAGGCTTCTATTTCAACCACGTACACCCGACGTACACGGAAAAGATCGCGCAAGTAGCTGCAAGTGAAACTTACAACTTTCGAAGTGGTTGTCAAAGGCTATCACTAGTGCTCTTTCGCCGTCGACACAGTTCCTTTATCTCGTTCGGGGCTTCTGCGACAAACTTAAGCTACAGTAATCACCGGTCAGTATAATCCCAGTATACAAAGGCAGTTTAGTTTGCTGTGCAGTTAAAGTTTGCTCAGTAACAATAAAACAATAAAGGTTAATTGACTGATTGAAAAGTGTTTATGTTTTTACACCCGGCTCACATAGCTATAAGAGGGAAATCACTCTAATAATAATAATAATAATAATAATAATAAAAATTAATAAACCTTTATTGATAGTCATAGTGAAAATACAATGGACAGATAAGAATAAGATGCTAAGAAATTACAATCAAATTATTAGTTTAAAAAAAAATTTTTAAGAAGTAAAATTCTTTTCTTAATTCTTAATTCTTCTTCTTATTGTTGATAGTAGTGATAATCTGCATTACAAATCAATCAATAGGTTAAAAATACTAATAATTTATGAAAAGGTAATAGAATATTCCAAATATTCCAATAATAATAATAATAATAATAATAATAATAATAACAGTTTTTATACAAGCGTTTCACAGAGCCTCAATGCGCTTTGTAATTCGACTCTATTAATACTTCATTGCTTACGATATTTATGTCGTTTTACTACCAAACGAAATCGAACTAATCCGGTCGATTAAGTTCGATTGGTTCTATTAAGTTCGGAAATCGAACTCACCGAAAAGTTTCTGTTCGATTATGTTCGATTGCCGAACCAATCGAAAAACAATCGAATGACTGGAGTTCGATTGAGTTCGATTGATTTTTCGTCCGGGATTGGTTCGATTGGCTACGTCAGGAAAAAACGACGAGGCTTGTTGGATTTGGGTGATAATATCCAGGCCACACATTCCTGAATACACAAAAGTTGATGAAAAACCACTCGGATGATATGCGACTGCAAACGTGCACTCCCTTTTTTAACTCGTGGATACGCGTAGCGTAGGGGCACTTTCGAGATGCAAATGTGTCACTCACTCACTAAGATGTAGTCACTATTCGTAATTAGTCGGCCCCACGCGAGAACGCCCAATACCAAAACGACAAATGTCGTAGCACTTCTATTGAAAACACGACAAACATTGGCACAATTGACGAGTTCATGATGCAAAACCAAAGATCTTATGTGGTCAACCAGGACAACAAGCATTGCTTGGAAGACTTATGTAATGATTTAAGCTTAAGTGCTAGCAGGAATGAAGTTAAAGAAGCATCGAAACGTTCAAGAAGTAAGTCAAAGTCTCCTTGTAAATATGGAGGCACCCGTTTAAACCGAACCGCGGACTTCAAATCGATTTTAAAAGACCTGGAAAAACGCTACAGTACGGTAAATGTTGTTTTCGAATGTTGATTTGCTTTTTAAAAATTGTTTAACTGATTGTTTGCTCCAGATGCGTATAATTTTTGTAATTTTGTTCGCAAAGGCGCCGATCAAGCCATCGCCATAAACACAGTTGAAGTGTGCGCAAAAATTACACTTGTGTCTGGACGCACGCAAGAAAATCGAAAGTTTTTTTCCTTCCTAAAGCAAATGCATTGTTTATCTGAAGAAAATTTTTGGCTGGAAAAGCTGTCTGTCGATTATTCTGTATTTTTAAATTGATAGTTAGGCTTAAGAAGGAGTGTTTTGTAAACACAGACTAATTTGCATCACCGGGTTGAAATTTGATATAAGCTTACTAGCGGCTTCCGACAATGCGCAGAAAATTTCCGCAAGTTTTATTTTCAAGGTTGTTTTCTAGCTAATACTTGATACGTTAGCATAGTTTTCCTTTACGTTGGAATATATTTATTCAAGTATTCCAGTGCAAAAAGAAGTTAATTTAGGGATCTTACAATGTTTAGTTATCTACTGCGCATTTAGGTAATTTATGCGAAACACGCAAAAAACACGCTGGAGTCAATGGGTTAAATTTCTAACATCCCCTCACATACGTCTTCCAGTAATATCCGTGAAACAAAAGCCGGTAAACAAAGCTTTGGCTTTGTGAGAGGGATCTTGCATAGTATGAGCCATGTTTTGACAGACTTGCAGGTTGACTATTAGCTTTCATTTCTAAAATACTTTATCCACGAGTGAGCCATAGGCACCCTTTGATTTATTAATTTTATGTTATTTTATTATGTAATTTTACTTTGTGTTATTTTATTCCATTTAACTTTATTCGACTATTTTATTTTATTTTATTTTATTAACTGGACTTAATGTTTATTGTGTTCTTTTCAAGAAGAAAGATGTGAGTATCACAATTATTGGATTCGGAGAAGATTGGCCGAAACAACAACACAAGCTGAAGGTGAAAGGGATGGCTGGTGAACATGGAGAACTGGTCTTCTATGAAGATTTTGATGAAATGATCAGTAGTGGTTTTGATGATGCTGAGTGTTGTAAGTTGGTGCTCTTTGTTAATCGATTTGATTTGATTTTTTTCTACGGCCCGGGCCACATATTTAAGAGCGGCTATCCGTAACTTTCACCTAGGACCATGCAAGATAGAAAAATCGAAAATTGCCAAACTTTGTCACAATAAAGGTCTTCCTAAACCATTTATAAAAATATAAGTTTCAGTTTATTTCGGTAGATATTTTACCGTTACGACGACTTTATCATTCCGATGGCTCGGGAGCGAGTAAAAACGACTTGAAAGTGTCACTTAAATCAACCGCTCGTCTTGAATTGTGAAGACAGAAATATCAATATCAAAGCCATGTAGTATAAGTAGGATATTTCCTTGTCACGTTTGTTTTGCCAAATTTGAAATCGATGGAAACCAGAATTTTTAACAGATTTTTAAAATTTAACCGTTTCGAGCGGCATAGTCGCACGCTAAAAAATGGCGAAATTCAGGACCAAAAAAAGCACTCTGGTATATGGCTTTCGCTGCTGAGACTACACTTGTTGGAATAAGCAATCTTTCCTCTACGATTTTATGAAAAAAAATTTTTGGGTAAATGAAATGGTAAATTTTGGGAGCGCTTTATCTACACCCTTTTTTGTAAGCGAATCGACCTTAACGCGTTCCAAACTAAAATGCATTTTTCCAAACTTACGATTTTCTTACTATTTTCCGTTGAGAATGGGGATATTCCTCGACGCCTCTACCGTATTCATTGTAAATCGTATATTCTCAACAACAACCAAACTGGCTCAGTAAAGAATGCTTATAATTGAACAACACAATTTTCCATTCAGTATAAAGTGTGCCTTACAGTTCTGCTCTTACAAATAGGATGCAGAAATTCTGCATCTTGTTCAGTGGCTAAATAATACACTGCACTGAGTTGAGATGCAGAAATTCTGCATTTGATAAAATGAATAAAAATAAGTAAAAACGACACTTAATAAGTAGTGAATACCAATAGGATGCAGAAATTCTGCATCTTGCTCAGTGGCTAAACAAAATACTCAAATCCACTGCACTGAACTGAGATGCAGAAATTCTGCATTTGGTAAAATGAATCAAAATCAGAAACTATACTTATTAAGCACTGAATACCAGTGGCTGCAGAAATTCTGCAAACTATACAAATTCACTGCACTGAGCTAAGATGCAGAAATTCTGCACCTGCTAAAATGAACAAAAATCAGCAAAAAACTATACAAATTCACTGCACTGAACTAAGATGCAGAAATACTGCACTTGACAAAATGAATACAACTCAGCAAAAACTATACTTATTAAGCGGTGAATACCAACAGGATGCAGAAATTCTGCATTTTGTTCAGTGGCTTAATACACTCAAATTCACTGCACTGAGCTAAGACGCAGAAATTCTGCACCTGCTAAAATGAACAAAAATCAGCATAAAACTATACAAATTCACTGCACTGAACTAAGATGCAGAAATACTGTGCTTGATAAAATGAATACAACTCAGCAATAACTATACTTATTAAGCAGTGAATACCAAGGGATGCAGAAATTCGGCATCTTGTTCAGTGGCTTAATACACTCAAATTCACTGCACTGAGCTAAGATGCAGAAATTCTGCACCTGCTAAAATGAACAAAAATCAGCAAAATAAATACGATTTCACTACACTGAGCTAAGATGCAGAAATTCTGCATTTGGTTATACGAATAAAATTCAGCAAAAAGTTATTAAGCAGTGAATACAGGATGCAAAATTCTGCAATTTGTTAAATGGCTTAAAATACTTAGATTCACTGAACTCAGATACATGTAAGTTGCAAAAACTGTGCCCCTGGCCCAACCTTGTTCCCAGGGTGGAGAAGAGAGACCTTGGGAATGAGGTTGATCTGTGCCCGTGAATAAAATGAATAAAAGGGATAGTGCTCAAAATGTCACCTACAGTATAATTTATATTTAATTATCAAATGACATGCAGTTGATAAAACAAATTTTTTGTCTTTGATTGAAACTATTCTACATAACATGTAAAAGGGGGCAAAATCCATGGAGTTTGGAAACAATAGAACATGCAAACAAGATTGTACCTGCTTACATGGATATAAAACAGTCTAACTTAGCAACAACATGTTATGCAGGTTGAAAAGAGATGTGAAAAGATTATGAACCCGGCCTTTTGCAATAATAATAACGATAAAAAAAAAATCAATGTAAACTGCTCTAAGGAAAATATCAAACTGTGGTTATAACAATATTTTTTTTTGGTAGCCCAAACCATAAGAGAAATACAAATGTGGCCAAAATCTGTGCAACTATAAGCCCCATGAAACAAGGTGAAACTGGAATAGCATTAATCTTACTGACAAGATTTACATGTATGAAACATGTACTACTTTCTGAATATCCATTTAAGTTCAAAGTCCAAGATACATGTACAGTGTAACATACAGGGGCCAGTTGCATAAAACTTAAGGTCAGCACACACGACGGGACTAGTCACAGGGACTTGTTGCAGCAACTAGTCTCCTGTAATGTTTACACGATGGGACTAGTTGCGGGGACAAGTCCCTTGAAGGGTTTACACGTGGGGACCTGTTAACAGCAAAAGGGTAAAATTCAGGGCGCTCTTACTGAAATTCGCCAAAATGTGAAGACGAAAAATGGAGCGGTCCTCAACAGTAAAACCAAATTTAGTAAATTAACTGCAAAACATCAAAGTAATTCGGCTCAATAAAACCGCACACTGTTCATCTATAAGTCTATGTGTGTTTGTCATTTGTAATTTCAATAAAGTTTTTTCTCTAGTATCCTATATTGCTGATACAGAAGTAAAAAGGCGACTGTTTGATCAAGACTCCCAATACAGAGAAAAAATTATTCTCCAGGCCAACTGGAAAAACAAAATTAAAAGATCCAACTAAATATTTTCATTCAGTCGCAGGGACTTTTCCCATGAAGAGTTCACACAAAGAGACCAAGCATAGTTTGTGGGGCTAGTCCCTGGGACTGGTCCCATGAATTCAAACCAGTTTGAATTCGTGGGACTAGTCGCAGGGACCAAATTTTGGTTCCCCGGACTGCTCGCAGGGACTAGTCCCCTCGTCTGTGCTGACTTTTAACATCGGATGAAACAGCTAATGTCTGATGTAAGGCTCAGTCAAACTCTTTATTTTAATGCCAGACATTAGGTTTTATGCAAGTGGCCCCCGATCAGTATAATACACTGTGAGTTTTGTACATGTACCTAAATAAAAGTGCTGAGGGTTTAAATATATTATTTATACTTATACTATGTACTATGTACTGGTGTATGCTGGCCTCGTAAAATCTGTTGTCACATCAGAGGTGCAGAGAGCCTGGTATACATTGTAATCTTGCATGCTTCTCTAGCCTGTTTTAGGTTAACAATATAAGAGAGACATTATTAATTCATTTTCTAAGTTATACTCAGTACTTGAAATTTAAATATCTCAATAATTTATTATATCTTGATCTGAAGTTAAAACAGAAAAACATAACTACAGATTGTTTCATTTCATCCACGATAAAATAAAGAAGACAAAAATCTTACATGCACACCACACCTCCAAGGTAATTTGATAGCCAGTGCATCTTTACCATTATTGGGGAGTTTACACAACCACGACAACAGCAGCACTGGAGATGTTACCAGTTATAAAGAGTTTGTGTGATCTTTTAAACATTATTGCAGTGATTCTAACTTGCTACACTTGCCAAATGTAGGTGTATTTTCCTGGCGTGGAATTGTAGGGGTGGCATTTAAATTGCTTGTGAATTCAAGTCCTCCATAAAGGGTCACATTAGGTAATTTCGTGTTTTTTGTACATGTAGTTATGCTGAGGATAGGAAGGAAATGTACCTTAAAGTGTGATGCACATGCAGAGTTGTTTTTTAGCTCATTAAAGCTAGTATTTTCTGATGCTGTCATTGTGCAAGCTTCCTATTTTCACTGCTACACTGTATCAGTCCAATGCAAAATTCACTTGGAATAGAATTCTGCCAAACAAACCATTGAAACAGTACTGGCTGTATGTGTCAGCCCAGTCAAACTCTTATAGAGTTGTAGGCAGGCTGTGACTGGAGTAGCAGTCAACACAGGGTTGCTTTTCTGTGATAATTTTAAATATTGTTAAGGTTTAGTTTTGAGTAGGCAGTAAATATTCCAAGTGAATCAAATATTTAAAAAAAAGTTTATTTTCTCTCTTCCCTTCAGTGTCTTGTGTCTCCTCGCAGGCGGCGATTTTCAGGGACTACTTGTAGCGTATGGCTAATCAATCAACCCAGCTACATAAGCTCAAGCTTATGTTCAGGCATATTTACGCTGGGATCTTTGGGAACATTCCATTTAACCGATTCTAACAGAGAAGACGCAAGCACCGCCGCTGAACTGTTTGTAATATGTCGCTGTTGTATAAATACTGCAGTAAGAATCAAACACTTAAACACCTACCATTTAGAACACTCCATTAGGCCAGTTTTTCTCACGAGTTCTGCTGGTTTGAAGAATTCAAATCGTGGCATCCATGAAGAAGCGTCCCTCAGATTAACACAGTGACCTTTATGGTAAATGTAATCGCGCTCGTGTACGTCGAGAGAAAACAAAAACGATGTAATTATAAAACACCATGTTCTTGACAAATTAAACGAGAGGACAAAATGTGAACGAATCGAGGAACCAACATTGAACGAGGCAACAGAAAATCGAATGGCGCGTCTTCTAAAACGGAAATTAATGTGTCATCCATAAAATACTTGAACCAATCAAATCATCTTCTGCTATTCAAAACGTCCAATCACCTTTCCTGTAAACCTGAGAGCAACCTGGGAACGAGGCTGCCCTTGAGGTTGGGAGGAAATTCGTTAGGAATCTTTCCATTTCGGCGGCCTGAGTGGAAATCGCGAACGGAAATTCTTCCAAATTCGTATTTTCAACGGTAGCAATCCTGAGGAGGAGGATTTCGACGAAGACACTGCTCGTATCAATTCGATATGAAGCGAATATTCGACTTTGGCTTGTCTTATTCAAGGACAGACTTATGATGAGTTCGTTCCACAAACGTTGTCTACATGAATTGCAGACATCGACTTCGTTGTCAGCGTCCAGTTGAGTTTTTGTAGCTCAGGCACAGGAGTGTGGCCTGTTCAAATGCTAATATGGTAAATGAAAGGTAAGAGTCTGCTTTCAATCTATTTAAATGAAGATTTAATTTACTCTGTTCAACATTAATAATAATTATGCGCCGATCAATGGACGTCCTGTATTTTGTAGCTGGAATGTTTGTTTGTTTGTTTGTTTTTCCAATGTACATGTAGGTCATGTGCTATTACTCAAGAACTGTTTCTTTCTAATGTCGTCTTCTTCATAGGTATATGTATACATGGTTTATGGAAAGACAAAGAGCAATTGCCCTAGTCTGTAGATTGCTAGATTGAGAAAGTTAATATCACATGACCTTCAGTGTACAGAGGTCTCTTGGAATACCATCCCCCTCCCTCCCTTTCCCTGTGCCCATATCAAGTGCATGGGTGGTGAGTGCCAAATTTACACCCAGCAAAAAAAAAAAAAAAAAAAAACAGTGCATATTAAAACATTGAGGGGGTGTGTGTGGTAAGGCCCTAAGTGACCTCTAATCTAATGTCAAATTCTCCCTTTGATTAATTTTACAAACAGACACAAGGAAAGGGTTGAAAGGAGAATTTATCAGTTAATCAGAAGTCACTTGGGACTTTATTCCAGGCACCCCTTCAGTTATTAGATTTTGTTATTGTGATACTCGGTTTTGGCCTTGGCTGATAACCCTTACAGAGACCTTGATTATTCCACTGTATGATCACAAAAACCTCATTCAATAATTTTTATTCATTGCTTTTATATATTTATTTACTGATTAGCATGCTACAGTTTATAGTGGTGGTCAGGTTTGAAAGGCCTTGTCACATAAAGAGTGAAGAAACACACCACCAAACCATGCCTTACTCCTTTTGTTTTGGGAGATACAACTCTGATTCACTCTCTGATGTCTAGAACATTCAGAACAGGCGAGCAACAATTTTACTCGCAGACCCTGAGAATAATATGAATAATTCCCACTGAAAAAAAATTAATAGTTCTTTGGGAGGGGCATTTGAACACTTTTTTGGCAAAGTGGGAGGAGGGGGCAGGAATTTTATGCAAGCCCCGAGCATCAAAAGTTCAAATAAATGCTTAAGAGTCAGGAGGGATGGATGTTAAAGTTCTGAATTGTTCCGCACATTACACTAGCCCTTTTCCGCTGTGGCATCCTTGAGGAAATCCTTTGGGTCGGGTTTACTTTGGGTTTTGATTCACTTCCCGGTTGCAGTTACTCAATGATACATTGTAAATTACCCAAGGGTAAAATTCCTAGTGAACAGTGCAACTGCATCACATATAGTTGTCATACAAGGGCACCGTGTTACAGAATGGGATATGTTCATTGTTTATGATATATATATTGACAATATTAAAAAATAAAAGCAGCTTGAGCATCAGTTTCAAAGCAGGCAAAAAAATAATAACACTAAATAACAAAAAACAAACAGACAAAAACAAAACAAAAATACACTGGCAAACAATCCCCTACGTAGGGGTGTAATGCTTTGACTCAGGATAAAGTTAACAGTGAGGAAAATTTAGGCACAATGCATTCCCTGGTCATCTTGTGCTTTGATGACAAGTTAAATGGCTTTAAGGGGTTACCAATCCACAACACATGAAATAGCTAACTACTATGAGCAAAAATGGCTTACAGCCTGTAAGTATCATAATGGCCAAGGTAGGCCCTCTCCTCCACCTCCTCATTATAATACATTAATTGTCTGTCTCTTTTCTTTCTTCTGTCACAGCGTATACTATCGGGCTCCTGAAACTGTACATTTTGGGCCAAAAATGTTACTGAGGCTTAACGCAGTGCTTCCTGGTGTGTGGGCACAATCTCGTTTGGTTTGATCAGTGGCGAGGTATATATGAATACGTCAGTGTATTCTAAGAAATACAAATAAATCAGCGAAAGGATTTGCTTTTACTTCATGATTTGTGCCAGACCATGGTGAAACAGTTAGATCTGATAAGGGAATTTGTGTTACACAGGCATGAAATGTATGCAGTAAGGCCTACTTCCATACAGGGTGTAAGTCACCTATTTGCTGAACTTAGCAGATTTCTTCCATTTCATTTCAAAAATCATAACTGCTGTATGAATATACACCTAGCTGATCAGGGCTCAAATAGATACATACACCCTGTATCAGCAATAATTAAGCAGCAAATAGTATTTTTTTCCTTATAATAATTTTATTGTTGGATTTTATGAAGTAAAGGGTGTAAAATTTTTCCAGAAATTACTTCAAAATTAATAATCTATACATGTAAATTCTCATTGTTTTGACTTCTTTCTCTAGCTCGAATCATGTTTCTACGTGTATGAAAGGCAGCATTTTTGCATTTTTCTGCCCAAGTAACTTGTCTACCTACAGTGTAGGTGCCAAAATATTTTGCATCCATTTTTTCAAGCCACTAGGTTGAGTTGCAGAATTTCTGTTTCATTGATTTGTTGTGGATACATGTAAAATAGCGAATTAAGCGGGAGATACATGTAAGATTGTGTAGAATTTTTTGGATCAAAATTTTGCAAGCCACTTACAGTTATGAGTATATTAGTTGAGATGCAGAATTTCTACATCATTCATTTGTTGTCAGGACAGCACTAAATTACAGCTGTAAGCAGAAAAAAGGTTGTACAGATTTTCTGCATCCAAATTTTTGAAGCCACTGATTTGAGATGCAGAATTTCTGTACTATTCATTTGTTGCAGAAATCGTAGTGAATTAAGTGGAATAAAGGTCATACAGAATTTCTGCATCCACAGTTTTCAAGCCACTGATACGGATTTGAGATGCAGAATTTCTGCATCATTCATTTGTTGTAGATAAGGTAGTAAATTAAGCGGAAAATAAGGTCATGCAGAATTTCTGCATCCACATTTTTCAAGCCGCTGATTTGAGATGCAGAATTTCTGCATCATTCATTTGTTGTAGATAAGGTAGTGAATTAAGTGAAAAAAGGTTATGCAGAATTTCTGCATCCACAGTTTTCAAGCCACCGATACGGATTTGAGATGCAGAATTTCTGCATCATTCATTTGTTGTAGATAAGGTAGTGAATTGAGCGGAAAATAAGGTCATACAGAATTTCTGCATCCGCAGTTGTCAAACCACCGATTTGAGATGCAGAATTTCTGCATCATTCATTTGTTGTTAATAAAGTAGTGAATTAAACGGAAAAAGGGTCTTGCAGAATTTCTGCATCCACAGTTTTCAAGCCACCGATTTGAGATGCAGAATTTCTGCATCATTCATTTGTTGTAGAATTAAGCGCAAAAAAAGGTCATGCAGAATTTCTGCATCCACAGTTTTCAAGCCACCGAATTGAGATGCAGAATTTCTGCATCATCCATTTGTTGTCGGTACAGTAATGAATAACGCGAAAAATAAGGTTGTGCAGAATTTCTGCATCCAACGTCTTCAAGTCACCCGGCGAAGATACAGAATTTCTGCATCATTCATTTGCTTTAGAGTTACTCTTCTAGAGTTTATTTGCAGCTGTAAGGCCTTTGGATGAGAATACCTTTGCTATGCTGCAATTTTACAGGTCATTTTTTGTCTCCATCCATTTCGCTCAATTTTAACTGTAGATTTGTACTGTAAAATTGTGTTCAGAATAAACGTGGTTAACTACAACAACAGTTAAAAAATGTGATTTCGTCGTGTTAACAGGGTATTACTCGAACTAACGGTTTGTTTGCAGTCGCGTATCGTACATTTCTGGCGGAAATCGCGTTTTATTCCGTGCGACATTGGGCTTTATGACGGAATTTTGGAGTTTGGAAAAACGCATTTTAGTTTGGAACGCGTTCCTTCTGAGCTTGACAAGCGGGTAAGTTATCACCAGCGTTTTCAAATAACACGCGTTTATTCCATTTTTTAAAGAAAAGGTTTCACAATGTTTGGTACTTACTAATTACAAGAACCTTCAATAAAGTCATCAGCCGAAAACAGGAGAGGTTTTCGCTCGCAAATACGTTTTTTTGGCGAAGGCAAACTTCGGTATTTGTGATTAACATCGGCAAATTTGCATAAATTTGAAACATTTTTCTTTCACAACAAAGTCGGTTTTCTGCCTTCAGTTTTTTTCCAAAACAATGGTAAAGAAGACCAATAAAGTGTGACCCAACTATTTATAAAGCAAATCTTACCTTAATGACTCTTTTCTGATGAAGAAACGTCGAGACTTCTTCTGGCCGCGCGAGACAACCGTCGAACATTTTTGGGTGCTCGCGAAAACGTTGCTGTCACGCAATATACACACTGGTCTTAAATTACAAACCAGAGAGGTCCCATCCTGGCTTTTACCGTGTTATTTTGGAGCCACACATACGATCCTCAATTTAAAAGTGTGGGCAGTTCACAGAAAGACTAGGCAGCAGAAAAGGCTTCGATGCTATTGAAAGTATTCAACAACTTGCAAAGTATAGAGCTGGAGAGGGGAGGGGATGAGGGGAAGGGCATATAAAAGCGACGGGATTGATCATCGGACATGTTAAAAGGACCTCATAAGATAAAATGCCTGGATTTATTATTTTTTTTTAATTGCTAGCCTGCGGCAGAATCTGTCCGATGTTTTTTCCTGCTTTTTGTCTCCTGGAATGCTGTCTGGCTACAATCTCTGGGCATGACTTGTTTTTTGTTTGTTTATGTTTTTTTTTTTTGGTTGCCACTTTTTCTAAATAGAAGTGCCTGTGATAAATTTAATGCTGATGGTTTTACTTTTTTTAACCATTCTAAGCAGAAAAAATATCAATCATAGGGGTATGCTGGGCGCCCCTTGCCCTAAAAACATTTCTTGATAAACAAAAGTAGATATTCCGGTCCACCCTAGGTAATGAAAAACTATCTTGAGGATGTGCTTCAATGGCTTCCACGATACTGCCGACGACTACATATCTACATAAACGGCTGCTATATAAATAGTCAGCCAAGAACACTGGTGTATGGTTTGAAAGTGCCCTTTCTATGAACAAGCAAGTGAACTAACTGTACAAAACAGCTTTCTATCATCTACGTAATCTAGTTACTACCAGAAAGTTCCTGTCACACAAAAACTGCGAAATACTAACATACACCTTTGCAACTTCTCGGATCGATTACTGTAATTCTCTACTCTCTGGCCTACCACTTAATTTGCCACTTAATTTACCACCTAAATATTTAACGGTCACTTCACTTGAACAGCTGCAGTTTTTCTTGTAGGATCTCCAGCGGATTCCAAACCTTTCCCGGTGTCGCGGGCATATTGTTAAACCCAAACGAACTTCATTGAATTCAAAAATTCCTTTAAAAATTAGAAAAAAAAAAAAACAGTTCCGAGTATCGTCAAACGTCAGAATCTGTGCCAAGGTACACTGAGTTTTCCTGTCTTCATTTAGGTCAAAAGGAATATACCCCGTGGAAGTATTCACCCAACCAAGCTGCCAAATATGTCTCATTGTAACAGGCGGGTATCTTAACAGAATTTTTAATTTGGGCAGTACATAACTTCGTTTACCCCTCAATTATCTATGGATGTACCCCAAGATGGAGAGAGAGGTGCTGCGCCCCAGATGATAACAAATGTGGATACCATGAGTAATTTCATTATTTCGCTTCAGTAATACCGGCAAGATTTTCGTGCAACGTGTTGCGCAACAAGGATGCGCTACAAGTTGAGAGTGTTCTCACCTATACACGCAACAAATCTTTATTTTTTGAAAAGTAGAAGCAACTAACTTTCTGCAACCTGAACATGCGACGGGGAGGTGATAATAAGGGCAACATCGTTGCGCGGATAGTTGCACGAATGTTTTTCGTGTTATTTGGCCTTTAGGCAAGATTTTACAACTCCTGGTGGCGGCATGTACAGCTGTATCCAAGCTAAAGACCGAGCGCAAAACATTACATATTTCTTGGTGCACCATACGAACGCGCGGGACGTGTGTAGCTCGCGCGGGAAAACCCACGCTTTCGGCACTTCGCGCCAAGCGATTTAACCTTTTTCGGAAGATTCGTGCCTCCGCGAGTTTTCTTTTTCTTGTCTTTTCTTTTCTTATTTTGAGGCAGAGAAAGAGAGCGAACAGCAAAAAGTATTTTGCAGTCTACAGTAATAAGCACCCAAATTTTTCAACAGTACAGTTACCTGCTCTTGCCAACAAAAGCTTTGCTTCTGAATCTAGTGAGGCATCCGACACCTTGTAACTTCTCAGGTGTCCTTTGATGTTTTTACTGCATTCCCCAATTTTATTATATGGCTAGAGCTTGTAAATATATAACGCGCGCTGTGATTGGCCAATACTCGGGGCCAGATTTTCCCCTAATGCCCACGGGCTTTATGAGCGATGTTAATGCCCGGCTAGTAAAGTGGAAATATAGAAATTGTAAAAGTACATTTGATTCAAATAGTTGGAATGATTTGAAGCTAGATGAAAAGAGACGGTTTCTTTGAAAGTTTCTACTTTTTCTTGTGCGATATCCCCCAGGGGTACTTCCCGAAGATTTGGGTGGCGGTGTGCAGCGCGCTTCTGGAAACCCTTACCTTAGTTCAGACCAAGATATGTGATTTTCCCTACTCTATTTCAGACCTGACTTAAAATTTGATACCCTATTTCAGACGAGACCCTAACCCTATTTCGTTTGCGTAAACAGTTGAGAAGAGCTTCAAATTCCCAATGTTAATCAAAACTCAGTTCTTTGGAGAAGAAAATTAATAATTAAAAAAGATAGCGCCTTGTAAGAACCTTACCAGATCCCATATCAGACTGCACAAACCTCACGCTATTTCAGACCAAAATGGTCAAAATCTATTCCCTATTTCAGACCATAAAGGCTCAAAAACCATACCCTTTGGCGCCGCACATACCAATATAGCTTATATAAGGGAGTACCCCCCGGGCACAAACCTCACCCTATTTCACACCAAAATGGTCAAAATCTATGTCCATTTCAGACCAAAAAGGCTCAAAAACCATACCCTTTGGCGTCGCACATAACTATGTAGCTTATGTAAGGGAGTAACCCCCCTCCCCCGGGTGCGCTATAAATTTCTTGTGTGGAATAAAACTGCTGAGTTTTGTATGCTTTCCGGTAAACTGTTTCATTCATCCCAATCCGCCACGGCTCACTTTTCAAGTAATAAAGTGTTAGGCATAGCCATATAATAAACTTCTTATTACGTGTTATTAACTCTCGCTAGCCCGGGACCTTACTAGGAGAATATTGCCCTCAGTCGTTCTTGTACGACCTCGGGCAATATTCTCCCAGTACGGCCCTCGCGCTCAGTTCAGAATAAGAAGTAAGTAACACACTGGACATTCGCTGGGTTGTCTGAACTAGCCCCACAACTTCCTCCAACTATTTCTGAATACCCACACAAAGCCATGGTAGTTTATGAGGTTTGACAGATCGGTGGCGCTCCAAACAGTTCAACCCACGTGCAAGATTTGGGTCGGGATTTTTTGACACAAGGCATGTTTGTTACATCATGTTGTGGAAGTATTTCGCAACTTCAGGTATAATGACCGGTAACTTTATTTGGCTCTTATTTTTCTTTGGTTAAGAACTTTGAGATAATTTTACATTCTACAGTACTAATGCTATAAAGACTGGTTTGAATTTTAAAACAATTCATTGCACTAGCAGCAAAGGTTTAGACATCTCTTTTGTTTCTCGTCCATTCCTGCGCATTGGAGATTGGCTGCTGGCAGCTGTTTGGCATTTGCCTGGCCATGTGGTTTTGTAATCTAAGACCACTGTGTATTGCGTGACAGTATATCCATCACTTACCCAAAAATGCTCGACGGTTGTCATCAGTTGTCATGGGCGGCTAGTAGAAATCTCGTCATTTCTTCACAGAAAATGGTTATTAAGGTACGATTTGCTACATAGATAGTTAGGTAATGCTTTACTGGTTTTCGTTAGTATTTTTACTTTAGAAACAAGGAAGGTAAAACGAGTTTCTTGTTAAAAAGAAATGTTTCAAATTTATGCAAATTTGCCGATGTTAATCACTAACAACCAAAGTTTCCCTTGGCCAAAAAGACGTATTTGCTGGTGAAAACATGTCCTGTTTTCGGCTAATGACTTTATTTGAGGTTCTATTAATTAGTAAGTACCAAACATTGTGAAACTTTTCTTTAAAAAATGGAATTAGCGCGTGTTATTTGAAAACGCTGGTCATTACTTCCCTGCCTGTCAAGGTCAAAAGGTCGTCTTCGCCTGGAGAATAGGGTGTAGATAAAGCGCTCCCAAAATTTACCATTTCATTTACCCAAAATTTTTTTTCATAAAATCGTAGAGGAAAGATTGCTTATTCCAACAAGTGTAGTCTCAGCAGCGACAGCCATATACCAGAGTACTCTTTTTGGTCCTGAATTTCGCCATTTTTTAGCGTGCGACTATGCCGCTCGAAACGGTTAATTTTTAAAAATCTCTCAAAAATTCTGGTCTCGATCGAATTCAAATTTGACAACGCAAACATGATAAGGAAATATCCTACTTATACTACATGGCTTTGATATTGATATTTCTGTCTTCACAATTCAAGACGAGCGGTTGATTTAAGTGACACTTTCAAGTCGTTTTTACTCGCTCCCGAGCCATCGGAATGATAAAGTCGTCGTAACGGTAAAATATCTACCGAAATAAACTGAAACTTATATTTTTATAAATGGTTTAGGAAGACCTTTATTGTGACAAAGTTTGGCAATTTTCGATTTTTCTATCTTGCATGGTCCTAGGTGAAAGTTACGGATAACCGCTCTTAACAATTATCCTGCGAAATCGCGCGGAATATCACCTGATACTTAGCCGACGAGGCCGTAGCCCGAGTTGGCTAAATCAGGTGATATTCCGCAAGATTGAGCAGGATAATTGTTTTATTATTCAACAAATTCCCATCGACTACCATTTTCAGAACAAGAAGAACTACGGCTCTATGATAAAAACGCTAAATTAGCTATAGTGTAGCAACACATAAAGCTTAATAAAAATCAAAACAGAACTTCAAGAAATCGAAGTTTACTACCGTTCACTTAAAAAGACTTATTTACAAACTCATGTTTGGAAATGACAAGACAAAGCAAAAAAATATTGCTACCTTACCAAGAATAAGTTCTCTTCCTGTGAATTAAAATCTTTTCAACTTTAGTCTTTACAACTTTCCGTGAGCAAGTGTGCTGCTTCTTTCGCAATAACATTTTCTTGGTTGAGTTCTCTCTATGAAAATTCCAAGTCAACCGCTGGATATCTTCGTGAGCTGAAGCACATACTTGTTGACATTTTGAGAGCATTTAATCGTGGCAAGTTTCTTCCAGAGAGTTAAAATTTACGGAGAACACTGCAAAAACCGCATCGCTTTTCAAAATGGCCGCCCAACAAGCAATGAAAGAAAATCTGCAGTGCACTTCCAAATATGGTCATTTACGTATATCGCAGGATATCTGTCATGTAGGATGACAGATATTGAGGGCTTCCTTACCATATATGGGCATAGTGACAATTTGTTGAATAATAATGCCGGATATACGTGTTTGCGATAAGACTGGTGCGACTGACGTGACAATTGTGTGAAGTAAAATGCTCAAAACCTGGAAAATTTGCTACATAAAATAGTAGCCATTGCTATTAACATTCGTGGGCAATTATAAGCATTTCTTAGTAAACAGACCATCGCGGTTATGTCCTCGACTTAGATAGACTCGAAGAGATAAAAGCTAAAAAAAAAATGGAGGTTTGAACGGATTTCGACCCATGACTGCGAATTACCGGTGCAGCGCCTTAACGCCCGAGCTTAACTCAATACAACTGGGAGCTAATCTTTATGTGAGTTCGCAATAATAGAAGAGGAATAGATGGAAGTGAAATTTATAAAATACTAAATATGTAAACTGATGAAAAACCATCGCAGTAAATGTGCGCAACGTACATGCCGCGAAATGACAGCCTGAAAAAAATATGTTATTTTTATTTATTTATTTACTTATTTATTTATTTATTTATTTATTTATTTAGTTATGTAACAACATCCAAATCTAATTACGAGTACAAAAACATTACTATCCGCAATATTTAACCTATCCTTACACAACAAAAGAATAAAAAGCAGCATAATTAAAGAAGGAAAAGAGAACAAAAGCTTTAAAATTAATTAATCACTTACAGGATAGGAGAGTTGTCCATCTGGTTTGGAATGTTCAAGAATTTTGTTAACGTTCGGTTGCTATGGCGGCGGCTCTGTGAATCAGTGCTTTTTCTTTCAAAAAAGCTAAGGTGGGAAATGCAGGGGTTGAGCGTCTATATATATATTTTGTGTTTAAAAAGTGGAATTTGGAATTAAGATGCAATAGTTAAGGAGAAAAATGTTGGGTCTGCGTCATTATATATAGCCATATCGGGTCTTAAATTCATCAAAGAGAAGAAAAGAGAAATTAAAAACTTCAGGATTTAGGTGTTAGATGACATAGCAGTTTAAAAAAACCACTCAACGTGATCCTGCTATAAGGTGTATAAGCCATAATAATTGTGATTCAAAATGCAACACTTTGCTAATTAAAAATGCATGACCGTTGTTTATTTTTATTTCTTTCCTAGCTGTGGACGGTGGTTATTCTGAGTGGCAGGCGTCTGAATGCAGCTTGACATGTGGAGGAGGAACAAAGAAACTTTCAAGGACTTGTACCAACCCCCCACCGGCTAACGGCGGAAAAAAACTGTAGTGAGTTGGGGCCAGCTGAAAAGACGGCTACGTGCAACAAGCAAGCATGCCGTAAGTTCGAATTCTCCCTACGTGTTGTTCATAAGCAATGTATTTTTCCATTGCAGTAGGACCCTGCTTAACAGAAACGCCGTAGTATGAACATCGGCTAATTACGGACCATTCTGTTTGTTCCTCCGGAAAGCTCATATATTTTCTCTTACATAATCCTGCTCACTACGGACACCAGTTAACAAGATCAAACGGCACTTTTTTCTAACCGGAGTGAAACACTCCCGGTGTAAATTTAACCTCACTTTGGGGACACTGGTTATATGCGGTGCACAATATATTTTCACTTCTTTTGCTGAACCGTAATCTTATAATGTCAGTGCAAGGCAATGCTACAGACTGATAGATAACTTTAAATAGATCATTTTGTACTATGCACGCTTGAATCAAGAGTACGTTCAGATTTTTGATCAAGGTATTTGACCATTTTACCTTTTAACTGAGCGTTAGGCGTCCCTTAAGTTTGACCTAATTTCATAGTATAAAATACCCCAAAGACAACTCGATTTCTCAATAACCCGAGGTTGCGTTCCTTGATACACATTCTTTACAGTTGACTACAGAAAGTGTGAGGAAAATAGTACTTGGTCAAAACTGTCATTGTATCATACTCTTTTCAATTCAGGTGACTGTCCACATCAGAAAATGGACATAGCCATTATGGGTGACATATCATTAAGCATGAAGGAGGATGATCGCATTAAACTTGTACAGCTCATTAATAGTTTAATAGACGCATTGGGTGTATCTTCTGAGGGCACTCACTATGGTTTCATTACGTTCAGTCGTTACGCAAAGCTTCATAACACTTTTGGAGACCCACAGTACTATAATGAAGAGAATTTGAAAAGAAAAATAGAAGAGCAGGTCATGAACCGTCCAGAAAAATGGGGAACTCGTACAGACCTTGCTTTCAATCTGGCAGCCACTCAATTGTTTACCCAGGAAGGAGGTGACAGACCAGATGCCAAGAATGTCATGCTTGTCTTCACAGATGGAGAATCTAAACAATCCAGGATGGATCATCAACCCATCATTTATTTTTCTAAGTCCACAAAAGCACTGGATGTAAGTCAATCTTAGACATTAATTATAAGTAGTTGTAGTCAGGAGTTGTCAAGCCTCTTTACGTCACTAATTAAACCACTACGGGAGGAATCATTCTGTACAATACCGTCTGAAAATATCGTTATTCCAGAATATATAAAATAAAGCAGCATTTTTTAACGGTTTAAGCTCTCTCTCTCTCTCTTTCTCTCTCTCGCTAATACCTAGAAACGACTGAAGAAACGCTTGATGGATCTGCCACTGCAAAGTCCCGTTTTTATTGATTGTATTTTTGTATTTTATGTCATTTTACACCTGGACTTAATATTACTGTCTCTTATCAAGGAGAAAGGTGTGAGCATCATAATAATTGGAATCGGAGAAGATTGGCCAAAACAACAACACAAGCTTAAGGTGAAAGGGATGCTTGGTGATCATGGACAACTGCTCATGTATGACGATTTTGATGAACTACTGGTCAGTGGTTTTGATGAGTTGTTGGCTGCTGCGTGTCGTAAGTTGGTGCTCCACATTTTTGTCTTCTTTTCTATTGTCCGGGCCATTTCCATTTCTGGATACCTGTTTACTGCGCTAAGATTGGTCGAGATGAAAGAAAAGCAACGTAAATTTTTTCAAGAGAATTAGAATTTTTATTTAAGGTCATTCCCCTGTATTGCATTACGCATCCTTACTGCGCACGATTTGTTGCGTCATTTGCGCGCGCTCAAAGCGCGTTTCTATTACTAGAAACACGTTGCTTACGGAGATGAAATCACGACCTCGAGAACACCCACGAAAGGAAGGTTTTAAGTCAACTTCGTCTGATGTTTCGATCATCTGCCATAAAACTTATAATAAATTGTTCCTTGTTATCGATATTTTCCATCTAGTACATTGTTTCAAGGTTTGCTTTAATCATGTGCTTCCTGTGCCTATGGAAAGTAGTGTAAACTGATCAAATAAACGTGTGTTCGTTAGGCGAAATTGCAAGAAATTATGGGGTAACTTGAGACGATGATATCTCGTAAACGAACATGGGGACCTATTCTTTTTATTTTATTTTTTCAAAACATTGCCCAATAGATAACAACTTGTGAAAGTTTGACAAAAATCGTAAGTTAAATTTATTTCGGGGGAATGACCTTAAGTCGGCCTTATTTCAGTTAACGCAACCATTTGTGAACTGAAATTCTCGAAACAAACCTGGAAAATACGCTATTCAAATCAGATTACTATATCATTACGGCAATTATACGAATAACTTAGTATAGACAGGTCATCGCGGCTATGTATATGTACTCAGCTTAAGCAACCGCGAAAAAAGCGCGAAAACATGGATGTTTAAACGGAACTCTAATCCTTCAGCCTTTGAATTACCAGTACAGCGCACTTCGAACGGGAGCTTTAACCCGACCAACTGGGAGCTAATCATTTTGTAAGATCGTAATAAGCAAGCAGTATAGAAGCGGAAATTTAGATTAAAGTGAAATGCATGAAATATCAAATTTATAAACTATGGATGAACGGATTTAAAAAATAAATCAACTAAACTAGACTAAGAAAGTTAAGATGGATAAAGAGACAAAATGCAAGACAGGTAAAAAGGTGATAATAGTTGATAAAAAAGACATAGGTTTAAGCCATATTAAATATACAAGCAAGGATATCTCACTGATTTTTCCCTGACGGTTGACCATGTATCTCATTATTTATGCGCATTGTCCTAAATTAATGACCCTGGAAAAAGAGCTGAGGCTGGTGAATATTAATTACTTTTGCCAATTAATACTTGATTTATTTTCTTAATTTGCAGATTAAAGACGCTCATTATTCCTGATAGTCCTGGAATGTAAAAGGTGATCTCTTAGCAGGAACGAAAATGGAGCGGATTTGTAAAAGAGCCGCGAGCCTAAATTTTATAACTGTAGGAATAAATTTTTAGCTAGATGGAAATCGTAAACAAAAACAGTGTTGAGTAATGAATTTCACAATATACTCGTTGGTTAACTGAAAATCGGTCCACTGGCATTAACTAACTTATTTAGTATACTCGTAGGTTAACTCACGGTAGTCGTTGGTTAACTCAGAATCGTAAACAGAACTAGTTTTAACAGTTTTAAGTAATGTACTGGCACTAAGTTATAAATTGTTATTAGCATTAACCCTATTCAGCCTTGGTGGGGGTGGGGGTGGGTACATTGTGCCCACGCTGACTTTAACGAAATGAACTTTTAAACGGCTAGACGAATAATCACCAAATCTCGTGTCTTTTCCTAAAATTTATCAGAGAAAATTTTCCTGTGACGTGTCTATGATGATTGACGTTTCCATAGCAACCATCTACTCAGGAGTGTGTTTTGACTATTTTGTCTTTTTTAAGTCCTTTTTTTCAGTTTTTTTTCACTTCGTTTGTCAGAAGAAGATAATCCTTTACTTTTGTGTGCTTGTTTTGATAAGGTATGTTTATTAGAACAAATTCATATACTTATCGATGTCGTCATTGTCAGCTGTATAATTGCAGGCTCAGGATTCAAGATGGCGGCCTCAAAATTCAAAATGGCTGGCTTGTGTCGTCATTGTGACGTCACGGCAAGTCATAATTTAGACGTCATAGGCCCAATCTGTTAAGCTAATCACGTGTTAAAAACGCGCAAAATTTCATCACACGAGCGTTAATACTCTCCGAGATCTGTAGGGGGGAACTTTGTACTCCCCCCCCCCTCCAGTCTCAGAAGCTCAAAAAAAGCCCAGGCAATTTCAGTACCATTTAGGACTGCTTACTCTTACTGTTGATTGTTAAACACTCTGCCAGATAGTTCTTCTTAGCCTAGATTAAATCAAAATAACTTTCATGTATTTTTAGGTTAATTGTTTTCTTTGTAAAGGTTAATGGTAGTTGTTTCAAGTTAGCTTAGATTGTATTACCTGGTTGTGATTTTCAGACTATCAATAAATGAGTACCCACTCTGATCGCTTAGTCAATTTTCGGAAACTTTTTTTTGGGAGTTAAACCATGGCTCTCTACATCTTAGGTTCATCTTGATCACATTGAAGAGTTATTGGTTATAATTGGATAGGAATGCGATACTATCTTTTAATAAGTCTCCAATGACCTTCTTCATGTCTCCTCAAATAGCGATTATGGCCTGCAATTCACAATTAAGCTCATGTTTCCATTTGATATCACCTGAGTTGATATAAGGTAGATTGGTCCAAATGAAAATTTGATCTAACTTGGGAAAACTGAGTACTAGTCTGGTTAACCCTAAAACTAATAAGTTTTCCAACTTTTTCATTGATTTTTTCAATGGCAGCTAAAGGTGGGGGAGGGGGGGAGCTAAAGCCCCTTCTCCTACGCAGCCGTGGCGACCGTGTGTAACCAGCGTTTGTAAACTTACGGGGTAAAAATTTTCCTTTTTCGTGCGCTGTGTAATTGCAATGGCTGAGATGCTCGAACATTTCGAAAGAGAAGCTAGCTTTAAAGATAAATTAAAAATGAAGCAGAAATTATACAACGGAAACTCAATTTGATATCACCTGAGTTGATATATGGTAGATAAATGGCCATCGTAATGAGACTCAATATAGTTTTGAGCTAGTAATCAACTAACTTTATTTCAATTTTGGTGCTACACAGGTTAATTTTTCGAGTGTCCTAAAACGAAAACCAAAGTATTAAATTATTCTAGCCGATCAAAATGGACCACGAAGACACAATAAACCAATCAGAATTCAAAGCAAATGCAAGAAATCAGTGTCAAGCGCGAGAAAACTCATGCAAGCAAGACACGGTTGGATTTGGTTTTACTTCTTATTGGTTGAGAAAGTGGAGCGAGTTTATTTTGTAAAGCAAAACTAAAGCAAATGTTTCAATTGGAAATTGTTCTATCAAATTCAAGCACTTCACTCCCCTAACGATGCAGCGCCACTGTGAGTTTCTGTAGAAGCTATATTCGCTTTAAAAAATTGCCATCATGGTTAAGTAAAGCAAATGGCTCACTTAGCTTCTTTGACGTCGTAAGTTACTGATGGTCATATACTCGATCTGTTTTACCCTCCCCAGCCTCGCCTGTTGACGTTTAACGGCTACAGTAACACTTAACTTTACTCATTTGCTATTTTTCTATATTTTGTAGACCAAGTGGGAGGGGATTCAAAGTATTCAAGGCCATGCTATCTGAAATCGAAATTCGTTAGAAAAAGAAAATAGCTTTATTTCCTTATTTCCTTATAACTTACTGATTCCCCCGCGCGTAGCGCAGTCTTCTATCGTGCGAAAACGCGCGAAGTTCGGAATTACCATGCAGCAGCAATTTTCGCGCATGCTCTGATATTCTTCTCATTCAACTGTCCCTGAGCGAAAAAATGGGGAGGAGAGGATAAAGAAAATCATGTGAGAGGTTATAAGCGTACAATCGAATGGGGAGTAATTATATCCCTGGATACTCATGCTCAGAGACGAGTAGTGGGAAAGAAATGTACTCCTTGATCTGCTCCCGTTGTTAAGGAATGAGTCGCAATCTAAGAATGTTGACTTTTGTGGAAGTAGGAAAACCGGAGAACCATGAAAAAAAAAAAATCCCAAAGCAAGGATGACCCAGAATCCAGAGCTATCTGACAGTTTCGAATGCAGCATGAGAAAGGCGAGACCGAGATGATAATATACAGTATTTCGGGTCTATTCCAGAGTCATAGTCATGTGGAAATTATTTCACACGGTAGGTGGCTTACATATACCAAGCCTCTCGGAAGCTGTACATCTGCGTAATGATCGTTGGTATAGAGAGCTACCTTCACATGACTATGACTCTAAAATAGAACCAAAATATTGCCTATTTTTCATTATCCTGTAATAAACCAAAACTTGGTTTCACAAAGATGTTCACAAAAAATTCTCGGCCTCACCTTTTTCAAGAATGACACAATTGGCAACCCAAATATGGCGTCAATCCCAAAATCTGAACCGAGACACATCGTTGTCTCAACCTTCCTTTTTCATGCTGGCAGTGGCTAAAACAACTTAGAGGAAAATATTAACTGGAGACTTCTTTGTTGTCAGTAGATTTTACCAAAAAATTATGTCTATTTTTTTAATTTCCGTTTCTTATGATTTGCCTGGCCCCACTGAACACCAATTAGGCAAGTTGGGCTTTATGGTTACATATTATTATTATTATTATTATTATTATTATTATTATTATTATTATTATTCATCGCAGGGGGGCAAGCACCCAGGAGAAGAGGGATGAACCGAGTAAAAATGGTCGGGGCATCGAGACTGAAAACTGTTTTTGTGGGAAGTTGAAAAGCTGAAGAAATAGGGGAGGTATGCCCAAATAAGTTATTCGGCGAAAAGCTGTATAATATGCAGGGCTTTTTCAGAGTTTTTTCCCAAGTAATTAAAAAAGATCTCGGCCTTTAGTAGTATTGCCCATGCAATATGTTCTCTGTTTGTTCTTGAGAGCATTAGTTTGAACTTCCAACTATTCTAGTTAAAATTTTAAGTGTGCCAAACCCTTCGAGTGCCCACGAGAGTCTCCGAGAGCGGATGACAGTCGCCGAGAGCGTACGAGAGTCCCCGGGACCCGCCGGTAGTACATTATGAGTTTGCTTGAGAATAACCGGGGGTTGGAGTCGATACTCATTATCATCTAACCCAGGCTTAAAATTCCATGTTGTGTAACAAGTAGTACAAGAAACAGGAAACCAAGAACGCTATGAGAGGGGGGTGAATAGGTTTGCGGATCGACAGATTTGGCCTCTTTTGCGCGCGGATTGAGGATTTTAGCGATAAATTAAGCAGATTCGTGGATTTAAAAAATACCGTGGATCGCGGATCAGCTGAATATTTTGGCCCGGATTCCGGGTTCTGTATGTCTAGATGTTCGGATTGTGGATAGGATCATTAATTTTCGGTCGGCCTTGGTCGGTATTTTGGTGTTTGGTGGACTAATTTTTCAGTTTCAGTTTTTTTCTCGGCGTAAATTATATGCAATCACATCCCCTGGACCGTTGCGCCAGAGTACAAATTGATCGGGGACTCGATAAACTAAACGCAGCTTACATTTTGCCCCCTCATATTTAATGCTAGGATTAACTGCGACTGAAACACTATAGCTAAGCCGGAAAACAAATGCAGTTTGCAATGGAGATAGGCAAGCCACTTACCCGTCTTTTTTGGCAAGTGGAAAGGTCAGAAAGCCCATGACTACATGTAGATTGTAGTGACCATTTTATCGAGAACAAAATGTAATTGTGATAAAAAAGTACGTTGAAGATCATGAACTCAAGAGGTCCAATAATAATAATAATAATAATAATAAATAAACATATTTATGCAGGATGACCATTTCAGTCCAAGATGATACCGTGGAAAATACTTGGAGGTAAGCAAAGCAATTCTTAAAGAAAGTTGAGTACTGCCCACTTTAAAACGTGCTGTAAGCTGGAAGATTGGCCAAAGTGATGTAACTAAGAGGTAACAAAATCTCTACACGCCATACCAGATACTTGCATTCCAAATTACGCTTTCGATTTGCTTTTATTTCATGCTCGCAGTAATTTGATAATTGAAACCTGAATTGTGCGGAGAAACACACCGCAATGTCCAACTTTTTTATGCTAGAATTGACGAAGCTGTTTGAATACCTAAGTCCCAAGTAGTTGCGATTGCAGAACAAATTGTGAAAGTATTTATTAATTCATTTGTTAATGCTGCAACGCTACTTTCTCAAACACTAGAGAGACATAAAACGTCGGGTAAAATATAAAATACTGTAGAAGAAAAAGAAAACGAACATATATACACCCATATGCAGTATATTTAAACCGTGGAGTTTTTTTAAGTAATGCGGATCCCGATTTGAACGAAAATAACGTCGGATCGACGGATCGGGCCAAAAAATAGCACGGATTGGCGGATTTGCATACCCCTATTCACCCCCCACCTATGAAGAAAAAGCAACAACAACAACAACAACAACAACAACAACAAGATTTGACTACTCTTCTTGACTTTCAAGTAATTTAATTTTTCTTAAAGAATTATCTGCGAGTCATGAAGTCTATAGGCAATGCTATAAAGCCGGTTCCAAGTTTACAGTGGGCTTTTTTTGAGTTTCTGAGCCTTGGGGGGGGGGGGGGGCACAGAGTGCCCCCCTATAGATCTCGAAAAGTGTTCACGGTCTTGTGATGAAACTTGGCACATTTATAGTACGTCATTAGCTTAACAGATTGGGTTTATGACGTGTCGATTATGACGCTTCATGACGTCACAATAACGTCAGAAAGCAGCCATTTTGAATTTTGAGCCGCCATCTTGAATCCCTAGCATGCAGTCATACAGTTGACAATGACGTCATCGAAAAATATATGAATTTGTTCTAAGAAACATACTTAATCAAAACAAGTACAAAAAAGTAAAGGATTTTTATCTTCTTTTTTCAAACGAAGGAGAAAAACCTGAAAAAAGACTTAAAAAAGACAAAAAATAGTCAAAACACCTCCTGAGTAGACGGTGTCTATGGAAACTTCTATCATCATAGACATGTCATTGACACAGGAAAATTTTTTCTGATAAATTTCAGGAAAAGTCACGAGATTTGGTGATTATTCGTCCAGCCGTTTAAAAGTTATAATTCGTTAAAGTCAGCGCGAGCACAATGTGCCCCCCCCCCCCGCCCAGGCTAAATAGGGTTAAGCAGTGTACAATAGTTAATGGTGCAAAAATTCCCATCCACTCAGTCACGAGGCACAATGTCGCCACACTCATCGTTGACCAGTTCGCCCTTTCGGTTATAATGGAGTTCGGGATGATTACACTGGTGTAAACTGCAAAAAAATTCATACAACGATGGAAATAAACATACCTTCGTGGCTTATAAAGATAAAAACCAGCAAAAAAAAGGGGGGAAGGGAAGAGGAAAGCAGATGTGTGTGTGTGTGTGTGTGTGTGTGTGTGTGTGCCCTCAGGGGGGGGGGGGGGGGGTATTACGGTTGCGCGTGACAATGTCTAAGTACTTTTGCAACACAATTGGAGCGGTCGTTATTTTTCTTTAAAGATAATGGAGCGTACTTGAATAGTCGATCGGGGCGCGATCAAAACAGCTAGCGACGATGCTGTGAGGGCAAAAAATGAAGCGGCCTCGCGGGCGCCCGTCTATCTATAAAAAAAAAGGGCAAACCAAAAACGACTACCCAGTCTTAATGAGAGATCTTTATTTCGTAGGCGTATTGGTACTTACTCTGTCACCCAATAAGTTTCTGGTACACGTTGACATTTTCCATGCTGTTTAGTACCCGGATATATACAGCAATTGGAGTCAGAACCTGCACAGTTTGTTTGACATTTCCCAATACAATCCCGACGCTGAAGAAAGCCCTGTTAGTGAAACAACAAAACAAAGGCATTATTTGATCGGCCATCCATTGAATAGAACCGATTTAACCATTTTGCAGCGCTGTACTTCTGTCAAGGTGATGCATATGACGGCGACTATGACGATGATGACGACGATTATGATGGTGGTGAAGGTAATGATAATGATAATGGTAATGATGGATCATCGTATTGAATTGAAATGCGCAATCAGAACGCAACCTACCATAAATCCCGTGCGGTGGTTGCTGGAAAAGCGTCTTTCAGCAGTTATCATGACAATACCATAACAGCCAGAGCGATCAAAGTCAATTTCGCTGCCATCAAACGTCTTCAGGCTTAATTAAGATCAACAGAACTGACAACCAACTAAGAAAAACAGACAGACAGACAAACACACAAAACAAAACAAAACCAAAGTTAAAGAACCGGACTCAGAATTGTTTTGTCATATAATCAAAATTCAAATTATCGTCTTTTCTTCTAAGGTCATCTAAAGGTCCTAAAGTTTAACCCTTGAAGCCCTAATATAAATATATAGATTTAGCCAAGCCTAAAAGCGAGGTCCCCCTTTTTGTTTTGTCTGTTTTTTGCTTTTGTTGGTTGTCAGTTCTGTTGATCTTAATTAAGCCTGAAGACGTGGGGATCGCGCGAGGATTGCTAAGGGCGGTCAAATCTCGATCTGCCCGTATATATTTCGATGGTGTCCGCACAGTTGCCTAGCAACAAAACCAAATCGCGACCGCTGACAGTTGCGCACTCTCATGTTTCTTTGGCGTGTTTCTTCATTTCTTGCCTGCTTCGCTACGTACATTTACGTGCTGATATTTTTATTCATCTTCTGTGAACAAGTAATTAGACAGCAACCCCTGGCTTAACAAGTGGCTCAAAATCCATTCCGGGGTAGATTTACAACTGAAACTGAGCGTGAATGCCGACTTGAAATTCAGCGCGAGTAACGAAGGCGAAAGAGTCGACGACAAGAAAGCACGGGTAGGAGAACATCGTTTACCGGTAATAGCCTAGCAAGACTAAAGCCGTCAGCAGGACACAAACAGGAGACTGGAATATTACAGGCGAGAAATCTTGGAACATACACAACGTAGCTTAAATTTAGCTTGATAGCACAGCGCTGCCACAAAACGAGATTCCCCAACAACGCCAGAATCGCGCGATACAAGGTCTTCGAAATTATAACTCAGTCACACCAATTGAATAATGACAATGAACTCAGCGGCTACAAACTCTTCGAGAAAATGTGTGCTGAAACCGATCAGGACCGGCGACACCGACTAGAAGTGCTTCGGCAAAAGGATTTTGTTATAGAAGCAACGAGAGGCGACAAAAAATGCACAATCATCAAAATACTTTTGCTAGAAATTTACCTTTCCAACGGGCGGTGACTGAACAGGTTGGCTCAAAATTATTTCCTCTCTCTACCATTATCTTTACTCTTGATGTACTAGTAATTATTATCAACATGTAATTACTTTTCCAAGTATGATCAAAATTACAGATTACACAAGAGAAATGAAATTATTTCACAAAATAGGTTTCAGTTCCCACAACAATTTGCATATTTGTGTATGAGCAGTAAAAAGAATTCAAATTCTAAGTTTAGGACGTTCCCGAAAAATATTTGAAAGAAATAATTCATATTGGATCAGTAAGAATTTATAAAAGTTTATGTTTTCCGTTATGGATACTGACCCTATTAATAGTTTAAAAATAATATTCAGATGGATCAGAAAGGACAATTTCTGTTCACAATTTGGTTTGGAAATGCACTCACAAGTACTGCTTTGCCTAGCAATTACCACTTTAAAATGTGTAGCGGGTATAGGTACATACATGCATGTATTTGATGTGAAACAAAAATTACTGCTTAACATTAATTATTGACAATAATTTCATGCTACATACAGTGACCAGCATCACAGGTCTCCTCGCAGTGCAGAAGCAAGCACCAAAATCAGGGGAATTGAGATCCTGATCACCTTCAGCATGATCTGTCTATGTGAAAGTTTACTTACTTCTGAAGGTTTCACATGCTATAATCTACATTCACCCTTTCCCTTAATTAGCTACTCTTGCTTTCCATACCAACTGACCTCCCTAAGCCCCAATGTAAGCCTGCAAATTCTCCTTACTGGTCTTTATACATTTCTTGTAGTACTAGTGCAGAGAACTTCTTTCTACTGAAATTAACACTATTCGTGTTTGGTGATAAATTCCTTAATTCTGATGACCTAATTAAAGCATTGCTATTGTAGGGAGATGCTGGTAACTGGGGATTCAAGGGTTAACTTATTATTTTATTGTGACAATTATCTAATCCAATTTTTATAGTGTGTTGGGGGGAATGAATAAACATGCTACCACTACCATTACTCTGTATTATTCTTATTTCAATTTTTGGGTAAAATGGATAATTTTTTTTAATACACTGCATCACTCTTCAGCAGTAGTAGACTCCTGCTACAGTATCTCAACCATTCAAGGGAAATAATGAATTGTGTTAGCTATTGACACTTGTCAATACCAAGTAAATAGAACAAAAGCTGTACAACAGAATCTAAAGGAAATGGCTGGGTAAATGTTGGAGATAACAGGTTCCGAGTTGGAATTTGAACTGCATTTCTGATAAACCTATACTCTCACCCAACCAAAATAAACAGAAACACCACACGTTGGCCATGACAACAGGTCCACAGCAATACTATATACATCCTCTCTAGAGAGCAATTTACCTTATGTCAGAATGAAGAGAAGTGGGAGAAGTGGGGTGGGGGCTGAATGTATTTTCTTGTACATGACAGAGGATTGGATGCAAGTTACATGGAAACGACTGGGAACCAGAATGTTGATCTTAACTCACAATTCGGGACCATTGTGGCCACCCATCCACACCTCCAGTTAAACCGAAATTCTATCCTCTCCCGACCCCCATTAATCAGTTTTGTGGTGCACCCGTGCCCGAGCTTCGCGAGGTTCTGCGAGTCACGTATTTCTAGTTTTAATACTTATTTCTTTCTTCGTGACAAGCTGCCTATCAGCATGAAAATGCTGGCGTTTTTCCTGGCAAAATGTGTTCGAAACGCCGTAAAAACCATGATTGTGGACAGAAAAAACCAAAAAGCACTAGCTCTGCTATATTTGGCGTCGAAACCGCTGCGAAAAGCTGCGAACTCAAGCGTTGTGCCGACCGAGTTTGAACAGAACCGACGAGGCAAATTTGAACTTTTTGCCTGAACTTTATCGCCGAATTTCTTTCGCCTAGATTGAACTTTTCCCCTTCCACCAAAAAGACAACTGAGTGTTCTTTTGAACTTTTTTTTTCCATCAACAAATTTGTTTTTGACTTTTGTTTTCTTTGCTTGTTTTGCTACAACGCGGGTCAACATGCGATTTCGCGCCGAAAACACAAGGGATTCAGCACAGGGTTATATCCAGTGTAGGAAGTGTATTGGTAGGCCTGTGGTGCGGACGGACGGACGTACGGATGTACGGACAGACGGTCACGTGACTACTACGTCACTACCAAAATTTTTTGGCTTGATAGATTACCAAATTTCCTTAGCAATGGAGCTCCGCTGACGCGCTAGCGCGCTGGCTCCGCTATTAACAATTATTCTACGAGGGCGCGCTGGATATCGAATGATAGATAACCAACGAGGCGCGTAAGCGCCGAGTTGATTATAATCATTTGATATCCAGCAAGCCCGAGTAGAATAATTGTTTTATTAAAAACTTAACCACTATCAAAAAAAAAACAAGAAAGAACGTAAAACATGAGAAAAGAAATTTAAACGGAACAGGAATCGATCACATAACTGAACGAAAAAGGCGCCAAAACCTTGCGAAGTGTTGCAGCGTTTCATTGCAAAGCTGAATGAATAAATGAAAACTGCTCGAAAGTAAACAAACTAGCGCAAGTTTTGGAAAAAAATCTTCTAATTGTTGGCTCTGAAATATGGTACATGTTTGATTTTTCCTGAAACGTTGTAATCATCCAGATCATCTTTCAAAGCGGATTGAAGCTTCACAATTTCACCATATTAGCGGCTGGAGTTATAGTTGAAATTGAACAAGTTTGTAATCTGTTCGCACAACGGAGCCTTCATGTGCGTATTTGATCGAACTGAAGACAGAACAAATTTGAACTTGGAGAGGTAATTTCTATGCAGCTCAGAAGCAAGATGACTGTAGCGAGGAACAGAATTCACCATCACAGTTTGTTAAACGCAAAGCGCAAAATGCAGTTGTTCTCGGTTTAGAGGTTGCGGACAGAATGGTAAAAACAATTCAAACAACTGGAAAAGCGATTCAACTCAGTTTACACGGCATCCGATTTCTCTCTGAGCATTTGGACCTGTTGTAACACAGAGCTACAACGAGTGCAGGTAAACCAGTGTCAATTTTGCGCGTTAAAGCCGAAAGAAAATCTCGCCTTTCCTTCTTGGTAGTTTGCAGCTGTATTTTTGTTAGTACTTGTTTAGACTGCTTCATGATTTTCGCACCGACTCGCCTTGAATGTGTGATAGGTTTTATTAAATGTTCCTGCCCCATTTCACTGTGTTTCAATTTATGTTTTTGTCTTGATATTTTGAAGTGGAAAGCCTTCCTGATAAAACCTACCGTTTGTCCAATTTCAATGATCGACGTGACGATCGATGAAAGAAATTAATTGTAAACACAACGCTTAATGCTTAAATTTCTATTTCTGCACAGTTTATTCAAACAATTTTGACTTGTGTTAGACAACGCTGTTGGTGAAGCTGTTGGAATTTCTGCTTAATTTAAATTCGCTGCCAAGTGATTTTTCTCGTCCATTTTTCTCGCCGGGTTGCTCGCGAGGAAAAACTTTCAGCTCACTTTCTTGTTGAATGTTCATTGACCATATTTGGTCGCAGCAGGTATATGAGCTGATAGCCTAGCTCCGTTCAGCCAATCAAAATGTTAGAAATCCAATATACCTAGTCCAGTTTTTAATAAAAATGCATATCCCCGTTACTGTTCTCCATACATTTCTTATGGAATAAGTAAGGAGAATTTGTCTAAATATCAAGATATCTCATCCTTGCTGATCACTTTCTTTATTCTCATCACTTGATTGTTTAAACAAGCAGTGATAATGTAGAGAGAAAATTCATTTTAGTCATTGTCAAGGGTTAAAGGGTCAAAAAGTATGGAGATACATTAGGAATTAATTTACATACATAATTGCATACACACACTTAAACTTTCGAATTCCTCCAGTTCCTCAAAACTCCCTCTTGCATGGATTTGCATCAGTTCATGTAACCTCAGCGCCAGTTTTTATTTCTTATAAACTAAGAAGTAATATCCTCAAAGTCCTAAAGAAGGGTGGCCTTCACTTTCGATTTTAGCAATTCCCGGTATAACTGATGGGGTGGCCCATTAAATCAATCGAAACAATTATTTCAAATTGATCTTACCCTATGCCTTTTAAATGCAAGTGGGTTTTAATTTTGATTCTTGTTTGGTGCATATGTGAAAGGGATCGTGCGCACCCATGTTACATGCATGCTGCTTCTGCATTTTGCATACAAATAGCGCTATAACCTAGTAAAAATTGAAAAATCGCCGATCTGAATCTTCAAGTGTAACATCAGCTAACACATTCTGGCCCGCCCCCAGCATACGCGAAGGTCATAGCGCAAGTTCGTGAAGCCAATTCGTGCCCCCACCATGGTACAACAAAAGAGCAGGGGGAGTGGTTGATAAAACTCGGCCCCCTTAAATTTTGCGGTGGTACAATATCTTGCATGAAAAGAATTGTTTTGGATAGCTTGTCATGCGCTTTACAAGATGAGGTTAATATTATGGGTTGTGCCGCTGCTAGGGGACTGTGACGTCATCCAAAATATCGCCCAAGACGGCTGCCATCTTGGATTTTACTACAATTAAAAATTATCCAAAAACGGCGGTGACTAAAATTTTTTCACGCGAATATGACACTATGCTGTTTTTTGTCGACATTTATACTTTTTTCACTGAAAAAAGAGATTGAAAACGTGCACTTTTATTCAAACATGGCTTGACCACGTGCTACTTATGACATCATAAGTCGTAATCAAATAAATCGATTCTCGCCAAACTTTGCCAAATTGTGACTAACCAACATGAAAATAGCTACTGGAAATGACAGGTGCTGATAATAAAATCCTCTTGAAAAATTTAAAGAAAAGCCATAAAGGAGGTGTCATCCCTCCATGGTCGCCCGAGGGTGACAGTTAAGGATTTTATGCAGAGACTTAAAAAAAAGAACCACCTTTGTGCTATTGTTTGTTCGGTGCTGAACAAGAGCAAAGGAAAGAACTAATCACTATGCAAGGCTTTTATTTTATGGTCATGCCTTGTAATTTCCTAACAAAGATTCAAAAGATCGAGCATCTGAGTTGAACTTGATGTGATAAACATCAACAGAGGAAAGTACTGCTGATGTATTTGCATTTCAGTGGTCACACTTTAGGATTCTCAGATCAGGAAGTTGGAGCCAGATATTACAGCATAATTGGGATGGTGAAAAGTGAGCCCAAGCAAACTTTCATGGAATAGTTTTCAAATCAAACCCACTACTCAGTGTGATCAAAGTTTTACCACATTCAAGAAAGTCGTCTTAACGAGATTCCACTAAAAAAAGAAAAAAGGAAAGAAAGAAACCATACACACAAAGGAGTATGCTTTGTTCTCACCGGCTTCTCATGGGCTGCAAGCGACACTTTCCAAATGTAAATCATGAAAAGTGAGGTTGATTTACATGATGGATTCCCAACTATTGAACTTGCTGGGTTCAGAGATTTTGAGAGAAATCTCTTTTGCGGGTAAGAATCTAAAAAGGGTTTTTATACACGGTAGCAAAAGAAAGCTAACTGTTTCTTAACGAAATAAATTATTAATAAATAATCCATGATTTATCGAAAAAGACCTACACTCAATCGTTAAACTGTACCTGGCAATCGAAATAGTGTGTCCTCCGGCCCGTTTTAATTAATTTTGAAGAACGTTCTATGTAGGTATGGAACTGCTAGTAACATTTCAGCAAAGTAAACTTAAGTTTTTAACCGCAATTAAACCCGTAAAGTGCCTTACGAACCGGTACATAAAAAAGATACCTTTGATGCCACTGACTCAATGCACAGTCATTGTGTCCATCTCTTGTCGTCTTTTGTGCAGAAAAAGCTCAAAGAATGGGAAAGTTTCTCCATGATGTTTCTGTCCTTTGATCGGGGTCAGTTGTAAACACCTGAAGTCGTGTACTACGTGAAGCATTAGAGTGAACTTACCTTTTGGTTGTTCTGCAGATGTTCGATTCGTCAAGATAAGCTGAACCAAATAAACGATCTATGATCTATTTTGCAAGTTAGCTAATTGTCATTCTGATGTGGCCGGTGAATAGCATTTGTTTAGCGTCGGTGATTCGATTCAGTGAGTTGCTTACTCAGACACGCCTTTATTATTGTTTGTTATCTGAAATTTGCAATCAAAGTACTCATCGAACGCGACAAAACGTCGGTATAGTTCGACTCACAATCACATTTAGCAAATTAGGCTC
This sequence comes from Siderastrea siderea, assembly GCA_964030785.1. Classification (NCBI taxonomy): domain Eukaryota; kingdom Metazoa; phylum Cnidaria; class Anthozoa; order Scleractinia; family Rhizangiidae; genus Siderastrea; species Siderastrea siderea. Next base: position 6,407,646 of record OZ034977.1, on the reverse strand, counting down.
TATGGGAAATTGCGTAACTTGCGCTGAGAACTGACTGACGCAAGAAAATGAGTATTTTGGAACACTTTGCTCTCTCAACGAGGATCATATAATTTTAGAATCTTGTTTAATCGGGTATTCTTGACTTTCCCCTCGCCACAAAACAAGAAAGCTGAATGCATCAAGGCAGGAATGTTTCTAAAACTTACTCGATCAAGCCACTGTGATATGATCGCCCCGAACCGCATTAGTTTTAATTATAGTGCTAGATAAAGGCGAGAACGTTTCACATTCCTCTCAGATAGAGGGAACTTTTTTATTTAAAATAGCTCGTATTTTCTTTGTTATCATCACGCAAAATGGAGAGTCATTTCAATTTTACCTAAAGTGCAACAAAAAAAATTCAGTGTCTCTGCAGGAGAGTATGCAAGTGAAAATGGCGCAGTACAGTACTACAGCGAGGATTATTACCTTGGTAATAAGTGTACAAAAGATGAAGAGTGCTTTACTTCCTAAAATTCTTCGGGTTTACCTCGGTGTAAGAACCTGACAAGATTTTCTTTGTTTGTTAGCTTTTGTTTTGCTGTACGGTATTGTTTAAAATGTTTTTGTTTCCTTTGTTTTACGTCATCCGTGAGTTTCACAGGTTCTTACACCGAGGTAAAGCCAATTCTTCCATAACTTTTACACGGTGGACGGGTGATGCTTTCAGTAAGTGTGAAAAGTTAATGTTAATTTCGACCTTTATATTAGGAAGGAAGACTTTTACATACCTGTTCCGTTCAAAATGTTATTTTGCTCCATATATTTAAAACTTTTGCATGGTTTCTTACAAAAAAAAAGATCGTTGAAAACAGCAGTTGTGACCTATTGCTCGTAATTCATTTCATCTTTAGTTCAGTATCTTAGGCAACGTCTACTGAGTGATATTCTAGTTTCATTTTGTCCATAACAACAAACTGCTATTCAGCAATTTTTCCACAGTTTGTAGTTTTGTTTAAAGGGGACGACTGAACTCCTTGCCCCTGTCATCTCTCAGTCCAAATCCGCAGAAGCGTGCTGGGTAAATGACTATTCAATAGTGAACAGTTAGATCGGAGCTTGGAATAGTTAATGATTGATTGAGTGAATTATTCAGGTTGCCAATTTTCAAAACTGAAAAAAAAAATCATTTTTCAACTCAAAACATTGAACCATGAACAGTTGGCTCGCAAGAAAAGTGCTCCTTAAGACTTCTTTTTGAAGGGTAACACTTCAAGATGTCGTCTGGAAACTCAACTCCAAACTTACGCTTTTCAAGCATAATTAGCATAAAAGTACCACTGTACTCAATAGCTTCTTCTACTTGAATGGTCTTCTATTAGGGTTTTACCGACAGGTTCAAAAGAAAGAAGCACCGTACGGGGCTCGGTGTTTCGTCATGTGTTAGTACAAGGGTCGATTGCTCAAATTCTGATTAAAAACATCACTTCGTGGGCTTCGTGTTTTAACTCTTTTCAGACTTTCTGTGTTATTTTATCTGCGTTAGTTTGCGAATGAAATAACTACCATTGTTTGCAATTAGTCATCCAACTTAATCTGAACATTCTTTAGTGAAAGAATTTTAATTTGGCCAGAATGACAAGAATGACAAGAATCGTTCAAGTTTCGTGTTTTATTGCAAAAAATTCAGGCTCCCTTTGTTCGGCCATTTGCGGACCTTGACCTATTATTTCCAATGGCCGCCAAATCATTTCGGAATTGAATCCCACGAAACGTTCAACTCTTTACATTGAATTTAACAATTAGAACCCTCTCCACAAAAGGTCGTGTTCACGCTCGGCTGAAGAATAATAGAGCATCTCATACACTGAGCTGTTAGCGGATTAACTTTGTTCATACAAGGCTGTTTGGCCTTTAGACGATTGTGTAATGAATCGTAGAAAATAAATTCAATTCTAACGGTTGGTTGTCTTGATTGATGAATATCTGCTAAGGATCGATCGAGGCTGAATAGCTGTCCAAACTGAACACTTACGATCTTCAACTGTCACAGGTACTCTAAGCCGTATTATTATTGCACTCTTGCGCCATTTTATCATATAAGGTCAAGAGAACGCGCAAAATTTGCCACAGTATTACACAGTAAAATTATGTATTGCACTGTAAAATCCAGGTTTCACAGGTTTTCTGGCCGAAGGAGTGGAAAAACCAAATTTTGACATGATTTTTCCAAGTGGGATAATAAATCTCTTATTGGATGGCTCATTGCTCGTATTTTTCCTCGCCCCTTTGTGGCTCGGAGAAATACTACACAACTCGCAAAATATCCACGCGTATTATATGTTAAATCATCGAATAAGATATATATATATCTCAAGAAATCTGTTATTAAACTCCTTAAGATTATGTTTGTCAAGAGCAAACGTTTAAGCGCAGGACTTGCCTGTAATTCGATTTAATAGAAATTTTGCACACTACCTTGTTTCTATGTTGAGAATAAACGTAAACGTCCAGTCGACTTCCTCACGTCTCGGAACGTACCTGAAGAGATTATCTTGGGAACTAGTCATTTATTTTATAACTTAAAAAAAGTAATTTAAAAATCACGATGTTACGGATTTTGTTTTGCTAAAGAATATATGATATATAAAAAAATTCACACAGCTAATTCTCTGTTATATTACATGCTTTTGCCTATTTGTCAGGCGCCAGTAAAGAATACTATTTTCGTGGACTTGAATTACGGAGCCACTCCCTGGTTCAAGTCTCTACCTTACGCTAGGTGGAGTCCTTTCGCGTAGACCGGAGTGCAACTCCTCGGCCAACATAAACACTGCATTCACATTTACATTTTCTTTATGCCAATACAGTCCACTGCCAAGCTGTTGCATTCCGACTGATGTGTAAACTCTAATGCTCAAGCATGAAACGCAGGCCTTTGTTTATGGTGATTTCTGTTTCCGTTTTGATGTACGTGGTCTATAGAGCCAATTTTCGCTCACGTGATACAAGTGATGAGGAAGGTAATAACTACTGATTATGATTATTGAATTTATTTAACAGGACTCACACACTTTCGTGGAAGTTTTCATTTCTTTTTAGATTTGTTTAACAAATATATTACGTTTGGCCATGCGTGTATACTCTGATAAGGCACCTAGATGACGTCAAAATCAGGTGGTAAGAACAAAGACTACGATGCGAAAAGCAGGCGAGTAGCGTGGGTGATGTTTTTGTACTACGTTATCAGAGTACACACGCACAGCCAAACGCAATCTTTTTGTTATGGCATGCAATGTCTGGAGAAAAACGCTAAGTGCCAACACTGGAGCGTAAGCCCACAGGAAACCATTTTATTTTCGAGGGGAGGGTGGGGCAAATACCAAAACAAGAATCCCTGCAAAAAAGTAGTAGTCGCAGCAAACCAGTCGGATGGAACAAAACTCATCGCTCATCCTGGGAATTATTTAATGATCTGTCTCCCTGAAGGGTACGAAGCGAGACTCACTCGCTCCAGACCAGTTCTAAGGTCTTTATTACTTCAGTAATATGCTAACACCAACTGTCATCCCAGGACAAACTTAGGAAAAATTGTAATAAAAGGCGAGAAAATAAGCTGACAAATGGAAAGAAAGCCGGAGGTTACGGGCCCGCTTTTGTCCACACCTAGTTATCCTTTTACAGCACTGAAACTAGTCTTTCCCAGTCTTTCTTGCCGCGTTCCCAGTTATTCCTTGCTACCTGAACGCCCGGAACAATCTAGAACATTCTTCAAGTCACAGTAGACCATCAAAAGATGATCTGACCACTCTCTCATAAACGCCTCTTATCCAATAAACGTCCCCTCCCACTGTTGAATTACAGTCTTATAAAAGGACTGCCGCAGTAGCGCATTGTGCCAGATAGACTTTGATCGCTTTCAAAAGATTGACTTGTTTTAGCAATTCACTACAGCAGAAGATGTTACGTTAATTTTCATTAATTCCTATATAGCATGCCCCAATGTTAAGTTTGCAAGGAGTTGGGCTCTTTTGCCGAAGAAAGAAGTACACGTTTCCAAGGTTAGTCCTCGTCAAACTTTTAGCAGTAAAGTAAAGTACAAGCTCGGCATCTGTTTGTCATCTTATTTTTCCTTATTACAATTTTGTGCATGGTTATAACGATAACGATGAAGATAGACAGGGCAATGATGATGATTATGATGATGATGATGATGATGATGATGATGACGATGATGATGATGATGATGATGATGATGATGACAATGATGAAGACGACGATGACGACGACAATGAAGATGATGATGATGACGATAGAGATGACGCACATGACGATAATGATGATATAAAACTTGAAATGATTTTTTCTATTCCTTAGAGACCAAAAACCCTCAACACCGCAAGTGGTTGGAGACAATACCAAAGGAAACAGATGGTGAATATGTTTTGTAATAGAACATGTCACAGAACCCTCCCGAACCCGTTTCACATAGTAGTAATCCAACCGCTCAAGATCCTCTACTGTTTGACGCCCAAAGTCGCCAGCTGGCAATGGAGAAAAATGCTGTACCTTTTCACTCAGGGGCCTTACCAGATAAGATTGAGCAATTTTACTCCAGAAAAACAGCGAGAGATGCTAAATACGTACTTCAAGTTTACCTTCGTTCGAGAGCCGTTTGAGCGTCTGCTTTCAGCGTATAAAGACAAGTTTTTGAACCCGCGACAAATCGATTGGGAGTGGTTTGGAATTTATGGGCGAGACATTCTGAAAACTGTACGCCCTAACGCTTCAAAGCGTGCAAAAGCAGAGCTTAACGACATCACGTTCCGCGAATTCGTAGAGTACGTGATCAAAAAAAGCGGTGGGAAAGACGGTTTGGATTGGCACTGGGATAATTATCTGAACATATGCGGCATGTGTGCGGTGGATTACGACTTTTTAGGACATTATGAAACTTTTGATCAAGATTTGTTGGATTTTAAGAAGGAAGCCAGTTTGTTACCAGGAGATGCTAAGGCTTTTAATTTGAATTTTCTAAGAATCGCTCCGATACAGCATCTTCCATGCTGAAATATTACTCGCAGATTCCATTAGAATGGATTGATATCTTAGGCGAGATTTATAGGCCCAGCTTTGAGATGTTTGGATACAGCTTTCCAGGACCTCTGAAAAGTCTGTACAACAAACGTGATGAAATAATAGAAGTGTAAAGGAATAACTTAGCCTTGTATTCAGTCCGGAGGGGGACGGAATCTGCCCGTGTGTGGACTTTGAATGTTTTTAACTTTTTTAATACGCAAGATAAAGCCAAAAGCATTGCTTATCTGGGAATAACATGTAAAGAACTTCCTTGTTAAAGAAACTCCTTGTTAATCAAATTAACATGGCAAACACATTCTACAAACAAGCAGTTTTTCAGAATTTCGAATTTTTTTTCGAACTTTTTTGAGGTATTTTGGATCATTTTACTGTTCACCTTGCACAGAATAGGCTTCATTTGAATGTTCCAAAGTTATATCCTGTGAACAGGCTCTCGGGTCGGGGAAAGAGCGAAGGATACAAAGGGTTAGAATTTTATCCTCAAACTTAAAGTTAAAGTTACAGCTACATTACACAATGTAATAAAAAGCACCACATGAACTCCAACGAATTAAAACTAACCTCATACAATGCGATGACTTCAATTCTTATTAAGGGATTCTGGGACTGATTCTGGTCAGGTTGTGACCAAAAGCTTCCCAGACCCCGATAGGATGGGCAAAAAGAAGGAAAATAGAGCCCTTTGATGTCAAATATGCCTTTTTCTTCTTTCCAAGAACTATTTAATTAAAAAATATCACTCAAAACAGTGCTCTGTTTCTTGAAGTCGGTCAACAACGGCGTACACACAACCTCTTTTTCAAAGTGTTGACTCTACATCCGGACAACCCGTGTCAACCGCTGCGTTTTCCCAATTCACTATTTTTGTCACTTTTTTTTTAAATCGATGAACAAATGTAAAAAGGCCGCTGTGAGGGCCTTTAATATTAAGCTTTAACGGTGTCTACATCCATGGTCCCCAAATCCCATTCTTGAGAGCCTCTTTCAATGCATTTGGATCGCCTGGTTTAAAAGCAGGAGGAACTGCACCTCTCTCGTAATATTTCATTCTTTCCTTCATCATCTCTACAACATCAGGAAGCTCGCTGCTTAAGTCATAATTTTTTCTTCTGGGTCAGCGGTGATGTTGTAAAGTGCAACGTCCGGTAATTCAGCATTACCCTGCGTGAATGTACTGTATAAGCAACACAATTACAATTAATTACCATAACTTGGACTGTTTGTGCCGTCATTTAATTCGTTCGTTTCAACTCCAGCCAACAAACATTTATTTACTTAAGAGGCGCTGCCTGTAAGGATCAAGCAAAGTTGGAAATCGGCCCAAAAATCAAAATTTTGAAACTTTGTCAGAATTAAGCCTATTATATGCCTGATTTATTGGCATAATTTGTTTTCTCCAAAACTCGAAAATTTTATTTTGGGACGCATTCATTTTAAGGGGGCATTTTTTTGCTGTGAAAGCTGAAAAAATGCAAAATTTGAAAAATGGGTATAACAATTACCAGGCATAACTAATCGATGACATCAATGACATCAATGAAATCAATGAGTAATCAATAGGTAATCGATAGATAATCAGTTGATTAGTCATTGAATATTGCCGATGATCAATGAGTAATCGATGACTAATCGATAAGCCACAAAATTTTTGGTCATCGATTAGTCATCGATTGCATCGATTAGTCATTGATCGCATTGATTAGTCATTGATTTCATTCATTACTCATCGATATCATTTCGTGGCTGAAAACCGTATTTGGCGAACAAGAACAAAATAAAAACAACTTATTAAATGTAAACAGATGTTTCCAGCTTTATTTTATCCAGCTTACAATTAAGCTTACAATGTGTTAAGCGTCAGAAGGCCTATTTTCATTTGTATTTTGTTCCCCCGTATCTCGTTGTCTTTTATTTTTGAACCAAACCTGGACGGTTGCCCCGTCAAGGTTGTTCAACTTAGCAAATTCTTCTATTACTCCTTGAGACGGATATCTGCTTTCTTTAAACAAGGCCTCAAGGGCCGTTTTTTGCAGATGGGAAAATTTGGTTCTTGTATTTGTAGTTGATGAAGCTGCTCGTTTCCTTTTGTGAAGGTGTAATTTCGTCTACAGGAACGCCAGTTATAAAGAAAAATACGTCTGACACAGATAAAAAAATCACCAATGAAAAAAATGGTCCAAGAAAGCAAGAAATGTGTCTTTTGTGCGCAGTATAATAGTCGATGAGTAATCGATGGGACATCGATGAGTAATCAATAACATCAATAGGTAATCAATTACATCAGTGAGTAATCGATGTCATCGATGAGTAATCGATAGGCCACAAAATTTTTGGGCTTCGATTAGTCATCGATTACTCATTGATCATCGCCAATAATCAATGACTAATCAACTGATTACCCATCGATTACTCGTTGATTACTAATTGTGTCATTGATCATCGATTAGTTATGCCTGGCAATTACCAAAAACTTTGAAGCCAATAAAACGTAATCCAGCTGTTAAGGGTAATCTATAGATGTCAGTCATATTTATTTCATCTGGATCAATAATGTTCTTGTCTAAGAAAAGTATGTTCAAAGATGGCTCCTTTTTCCTAATACTCATACAGTCAAGAACTATGCTTCATTTCCCGGAGCATATCTCGAGTAGTAGACAGAGTTTGGATAATTTGTTTACACCTTTTGAAAGGACTTATGTTGGTGTAGTTTTTGATATAAAAATCCCGCGGGCAATCATTATGTGTTTCCAGGAGAGCGTCTCAAAAATGCCCAAAATTCGACTTTTCTTGAGACGCCTTCTTAGGCGACACGGTCTGGAGGGCTGGTAACGAAAACACAAGCACATGTAATAAGCTATATAGTATGACAAAAACTGCTTTGTTTATTTTGATTTGACTGTGTCTCTGTTTTATTGCCAACATTTTTTTAGTTCTGCTAGTCCGATGAGCCTTACAGATATACACGCGGCGTTCCTCCCTACGCTGGTGTAGCTAAACCTTCGCACGCCGTGAAACATACGAGCAACGCTTCTTCAATCCATTAAACCTGTTGATGGACTTTTTTGTTTATTGATAATGAATTACCTGTAGTTTTTCTGCTATGGAGGACTGGTGCCGCTGTATATTGCATGTCAAGAGTAGCTCGAAATTTTTGGCTTACCGGTAAGTCCTCTTGGAAAATTCACTAGAAAATTCTATGTGGGAAAAACATTTGCATATGAAGTATATACACGAAACTTCACTTGACACATCTTAATCGAGAAGAAAATCTTTCAACGATGCGTAAAGACCGGGACTTTCGAACAAAGAAGCTGAGTAAAAGGGTTGGTAGGAGTTTATTTATTTGCAATTTGCATTCGTGGGAAAGTACCAAAGTTTAGTGTTATAATTCAATTAAAGCATTCGTCGTGCTTGATTTGTTACAGATGCTAAAAACATCCAAATCCTACAGTACTTCTACTTGTTCTACACTTCCGCGGAAAACAGGTTATCGGAATTCACAAAGCCTGACTATTTCAAAATATGTTGTTTCACAATCTTTGTTTTCTTGGAGGATAGTTCAAAATTCAAGACATTCACTGAGAAAACCTCGCCTGCCGACCTGTCAAACAATTGCAAAATAATTCTGCTCGATAGACGTGCACGAATGCTCGAAGCGCCTCCAAACCCCAGAACTTGAAGCATGTGAATTGTGTAGCAGAAAGTTTTGTTCATAAAAGTGCCAAAAATGGCTAAATGCGGTATTGGAAAGCTTTCCGGGACGGAATGAGGTTCAATTACTGTGAAAGGTACAGAGATCACTGAATATCAAGCGCTAAGTGATTGTCAGCGCGATATAACAGGGCACTTAGATATGTTGAAAATGCGTGGAGAGGACGTGTCGTCTGAGAAAGAGCTGATTTTGATGAGGGCAGGCAAGGACATCTTCATGCCCCTCTCTCCAGCATCTTTCCGTATAGGGTGCGATTTGTTCACGGTCTCCTTTTCTATGTATTAGGAGTATTTGAGGGGACCGCTACCGTAAACTTTCGTGTGTGTCCAAAGCACCGAGATTCCTTTGGTATCAAATGGAGAGCGCGGAAAATACTTTGCCAGGTCCCAGAGAGGGTCGCATCTCTCCGCTCAAAAAAGCACACGGGTGATCGCACTATCAATAAGAAGCTGTCGGAGGAATTATTCAACAGGACTGGATCACTAACACCTATCGGCTCAGGTATTCATCTACATTATTGTTATTTGTTAGGCATGTCGCACTAACTACGTATACCGCGTCCACTAACAAGGCTCAATTATATGTTGTCATTCTTCCAGTAATCCGTCGGCAGTGCCGCGAAAAGCTGAACAGAAGCATTGCAGCTGTGGAAAAATAGTAAACGTAATCATATTGCAGTGGGTCCCTCATGCCTGTAAAGACCTACTCTTCTTTTTTATTACTTTCTCTTTTGTCTACTGTCCATAAAACGTATAAAGAGAGAACGCTTTAGTAGCCTAGGCTGTGCCACAGGCGTCTCTTGTGTTTCGCTAATTGAGTGTAGTGGGCTTCCTGTGGCGACGAGCAAGCAATGCAGCAGACTCGTACCCAGTCGCTTGTTAGTAGGAAGATGAAGAGCGCAAGGGAATGTGGGGGGAGAAGAGGACGCGCAAAGGATTATGGGGAGTCCTCTTTTGGACTCACTATTCCTTGCCCTCTCCCTCTTTTCTTAACTACCAAGCGATTGGGTACGAGTCTGGGGGTACAGTGGGCGTGGGACAAAGCAGAAAAAAGGGGGGAAAGCGCATCGCTTCAGCCAATTGTATGAAATAAAGGTTGCTCCCCTGTCTAAAGGACCTCCCCTGGAATTCCGTTCTCGTGTCACACTTCCCTGGAGTTTCCGACCTTCAAACAGACCCCTTCCCCTTGAAAAAGAAGTTCGCAAAACCCCAAGCCCCCCAGTCCCTAGTCTCCCAGCGCGTTTCAGCTTCAACACAGGACGTAGGCTTGTCCAATAATTTATTTCAAAAAAACAATGCACTTACATGAAGAGGGTTTCAAATAAAAGATGAAGGAAAGAAGTAGGAAAGGTGATAAAATTACACCTGAGAAGGGGCTAAAATAACACCCAACCTTTAGGCATTTCCTGAAGGGAATGCGGAATTTTAAACGTGAGGGTGGTTGCCGTGTACGACACACGGAAATCCGCGTTATGCTATGGTCTGCTAGCATTTGAGTAGTAATTTACGTTATATTTTCATTTTTAACGTAGGCCCGGAGCGTTTCTCTGGCGAGTGAAGTCAGCGTCCTGGGAGATGAACAAGAAGAGAGTATGGAAGCGCTTTCACGATACCTCGAGAGGTCGGCCATTAGCCCTGACATTACTCTGTACAAGCCTTCCTCATCCCAGGAAGAGACGCAATCGACGACTGATGACAGCATCAGCCAAGCCGTGTGTGCACAATACCCTAGACCTCCAGATAACACTGACGAAGGAAAAGTAGCAGCTTTGCAGTGGTTCGTGGATGAGTGCAGTATTGGGCCTTTCGGCTCTACTAGGAAGCGTCCTTGGAGTGAAGCCACCTCGAAAATGCATGACTGATACACCCGTAAAGCCAGTGAAATCATCGCGGAAGTCCTAAAAATACACAGTGGTTCCCCTTGTCTGCCGGAGGGATGGGCTGGTCGGGAGTCCCAACAAATATTCTTATTCTTCTCTAGAATGGCATGTAAAAGACGAGATGTCACCGAATTCGATGGTGAGGCTGACGAATTTGCGAGGAAGTAGACGGCCGTCCACTCGGATGTGATGGAAGCGCTACAGCAGAAAATCACTCATCCGTTGCTGTTCTCTGGAAAGAACCTGTGCCTGATGACAGAGTCAGAGATCGAAAGCCTCAAGATGACCCAGATGCACTCCATGGTTGGCCACTTTTCTATTAAGGTTAAGGGACGAAAGAAGGAGGCGTATCGAGATGCCATAATTGCGTTTTTGAATAGGTGCTCTTGTAAGCAGTAATTCTAGTTACCCTTTCATTATTAACAATATGGTTGCAGAGCTAAGTTGTTACTTAGGACCAAAAACGCGTGGCGGCATTCATCCTTACTCTGGACCAAATTTTTACGCCTTTGTTTGGATTAATATATTTTCTTCCCGAAATCCCTGTGTCAGAGTCAGTGGTACCGCAAATTTACGTACGTGGCCAGTTGTTTTCCAGTACTTTCCCCCAAAAACTATACAATCCGATGGCATGTAACATGAACAGATTTTGTAACTAGTCTGTCAATCAAAGGCGGGATGATTACCTATAGGTTTCCTGCACAAGAGGAGTTTAAGGAGGGAGAGTTCTTAGTTGAGAGAAAGTCGGAATAACAACTCCGCTAGAGAGAGCAACGACCCGTGCATCAATCGCCCGGTATTACAACAACTTACTTGTATGGCTCATTGCATTAACAATGACCAAAATATCTGTAATAAATCGGAGACAGTGTCGAAAAATAATAAACAAAGCAGATTTTGTGATTTTGTAGTGTCTTTATTGCCACAGCTGAAAATTCTGTAACTTGTAACAAGTCCTCCAGACCGTGTTGCCCAGCAGGCATTTCGAGAAAAGTCGAATTTTGGGCATTTTCGAGGAGCTCTTCTGCAAAGACATAATGGTTGCCCGCGGAAATTTTGTAACAAAAACTACACCAACATAAGTCCTTTCGAAACATCTAAACCAATTTTCTCAAGTCTGTCTACTACTGAGAAATACCTCGGAAAAATGAAGCATAGTCCCTGACTGTATGAGTATTAGGGAAAAGGAGCCATCTTTGAACATACTTTTCTTAGACAAGAACATTATTGATCCAGATGAAATATATATGACTGATATCTATATATTGCCAAGTTGTTGAACAACTGGATTAAAGTGCATATGAAGTATTTTTTTTATTACATTTTTATAAAGCTTATCACGTCTAAATTACGAAATGACGAAAGAAATTCGACATAAAAAAAACGTAAGCCGTTTTTTTGACGTTCAAAGTGGCCCAAATTGGCGAAAATTGTGTCCGTAAAAGACCGGAAGACTGGGAACGAGTTTATGCTTGTGATGACGTAGTAAATGCCTGGGATTTACATGATTTCTCAACATTTGCTGAGATTTCGAGAGATTTATCGCCAGAATTTCCCCGTTTGTCGATTGTAACCCCCGAAATGTCGGACAGTGACGAAGTTATGTCCCTTTCGGAGTCTGCTGCTACTGGGAATCCCTCAGACACAAGTGATTCAGGCGGAGAAATGGAAGTTGTGGGAGTAGTTCGACCTTACGCGGATAAGCCATTAGCCCACACCACCGATGAAGAAGAAGATGACGAAGAAGATCAGGATGGCCTTACCCCTGACGTTCTGAGAGCACGATTTGAAGGGGAAGTGGCAGTGAATGAGTGGTTAGTACTTGGACGGGTTTTTTTGGAACTGAACAGGCGAAGAATTTTCCTTTTTATTAGTAGTTCTGCGCGATCGCGGTTTAGTTCGATTTTCACACTTTGTTTGTAGGTGTACATGCCGAGAATGCAGAATCCAAAACTTGACGGACGCTTTGGAGTATAGATGCTGCAAAGAAATTGCACAGGTGAGGCAAAAGTTAATGTTCGATGGAAGCATTGAGCGCGTAAAGTGTATCACCGAACATGATGACTTCGCACCAATGACCAACAAGACGGTCCTTCTGCAAGTTGGGCCTTTGCTGAGGGACAAGAACAGAAGAGGCTATTGATAGTATGTAAAATGACAGGCCAAACACGACTCCCGCTAGTTGCTTAAGTTATTGTAGCCTTCAAAATAGAGCTTTCTTAGTACATTCGCAACAGCCTTGTCCCTCTGATCAAGGTGATCTAAAAGCAACACAATTGTGCCGGTAAGTGGTTGACCTATTGATCAAGAGAGTACTCAAGCTGTGATATAAACTGTTTGGAGGGTTTTATGTTACGTTCTTAGAGCCGTTTTAAGTCTCTGTGCCGTTGTGTGTGCTAGCTCTTTGGCAATTAGTTAGCTTTCTGGGCTCAGATTAATTGCAAGATTCTTTAAAGCCGCTTTAAAGAGTGATGTTTTCTGAAAGGATCCCAAGTTTCTAAGTCCGTGATTAAATGTCTGCTTGCGGTTATGTGCAAGACATGTAACTTTCTTTATCACGGATGAGGTATAGAGTGTCTAAAGGATCCAAGTTATTCTGAGACTATTACAGTCTCCTTTGATCATGTGAAAGCTACGGCTTCTTGCGCTGTCGTTTTAACTCCACTTTCATGATTGTGGTTCTAGAAATAGAATTACTTGGGAGTTAAAACATTTCACCTCCATCGTCTTGTGGCATCACTAGCATCCGACAGATACATCTCCAGCAGTTTAATTGCGTTTAGCAATTCTGAAAGAAGTTATTGTTTCATCTTCCTGTCACGGTCTGTTTGTAAATCGTTAACGATTTTCTAAACCTCCATCTGTTAAACCTGCAGCAGTTAAAATGCTGGTTCGAAAGACTCAAGGATGCTACACGTGAATAAGCTGTGTTATTTCTCAAGCACGTGTGTTTTGAAGTATTTACTACATCACAGCCTTGTAATACGATCGTTTTGGCCGAGCGCAAATGGAGACACTTTCCGGCGCTAAATTCGAACATTACAGGCCTGATAACTGCCGATTGAAATGGTTCTTTTCGGTAAAACCCACATTTTCAAATTGAGAAAGATGTGAACTTTCATATTATGACAAAAACTTTTTACTTCATATGCACTTTAAGTTTTATTGGCTACAATGGTTTTGGTAAATTTTTACCGATTTTTCAAATATTGCATTTTTTCGGCTTTCACAGCAAAAAATGCCCCCTTAAAATGAACGCGTCCCAAAATAAAATTTTCGAGTTTTGGAGAAAACAAATTATGCCAATGAATCAGGCATGTAATAGGCTTTATTCTGAGAAAGTTTCAAAATTTTGATTTTTGGGCCAATTTCCAACTTTGCTCGATGCTTACAGGCAGCGCCTCTTAAACAATTAAGAGCGGCTATCCGTAACTTTCACCTAGGACCATGCAAGATAGAAAAATTGAATTTTGCCAAACTTTGTCACAATAAAGGTCTTCCCAAACCATTTATAAAAATATAAGTTTTAGTTTATTTCGGTAAATATTTTATTGTTACGACCACTTTATCATTCCGATGGCTCGGGAGCTAGTAAAAATCACTTGAAAGTGTTACTTAAATCAACCACTCGTCTTGAATTGTGAAGACAGAAATATCAATATCAAAGCCATGTAGTATAAGTAGGATATTACCTTGTCATGTTTGCTTTGTCAAATTTGATTTCGATCGAGACCAGAATTTTTGAGAGATTTTAAAAATTTAACCGTTCCGAGCGGAATAGTCGCACGCTAAAAAATGGCGAAATTCAGGACCAAAAAAAAGCACTCTGGTATATGGTTTTCGCTGCTGAGACTACACTTGTTGGAATAAGCAATCTTTCCTCTACGATTTGCTGGAAAAAATTTTTGGGTCAATGAAATGGTAAATTTTGGGAGCGCTTTATTTACACCCTATTTTCCAAGCGAAGACGACCTTTTGACCTTGACAGGCGGGGAAGTAATGACCAGCGTTTTCAAATAACACGCGCTAATTCCATTTTTTAAAGAAAAGTTTCACAATCGTTGGTACTTACTAATTAATAGAACCTCAAATAAAGTCATCAGCCGAAAACAGGACAGGTTTTCGCTAGCAAATAGGTTTTTTTTGGCCGAGGGAAACTTTGGTTGTTAGTGATTAACATCGGCACATTTGCATAAATTTGAAACATTTGTTTTTCATAAGAAACTCGTTTTACCTTCCTTGTTTCTAAAGTAAAAATACCAACGAAAACCAATAAAGCATTACCTAACTATCTATGTAGCAAATCGTACCTTAATAACCATTTTCTGTGAAAAAATGACGAGATTTCTACTAGCCACCCATGACAACTGATGACAACCGTCGAACATTTTTGGGTAAGTGCTGGATATACTGTCACGCAATACACAATGGTCTTAGATTACAAAACCACATGGCCAGGGAAACGCAAACAGCTGTCAGCAGTTATGTAAGCAGCGAATCTCCAATGCGCAGGAATGGACGAGAAACAAAAGAGATGTCTAAGACTTTGCTGCTAGTGCAATGAATTGTTTTCAAATTCAAACCAGTCTTTATAGCATTAGTACTGTAGAATTGTAGGGCTAGTTCAGACAACCCAGCGAATGTCCAGTGTGTTACTTACTTCTTATTAACTGAGCGCGAGGGCCGTACTGGGAGAATATTGCCCGAGGTCGTACAAGAAAGACTGAGGGCAATATTCTCCTAGTGCGGTCCCGAGCTACCGAGAGTTAATAACAGTGTAATAAGTAGTTTATTATATGTCTGTGCCTAACACTTTATTACTTGAAAAGTGAGCCGTGGCGGATTGGGATGAATGAAACAGTTTACCGGAAAGCGTACAAAACTCTGCAGTTTTAATCCACACAAGAAATTTATAGCGCACCCTGGGGGGCGTGGGTACTCCCTTATAGGTATGTGCGACGCCAAAGGGTGTGGTTTTTGAGCCTTTTTGGTCTGAAATAGGACATAGATTTTGACCATTTTGGTCTGAAATGGGGTGAAGTTTGTGCCTAGGGGGGAGGGGTTACTCCCTTATATAAGCTATATTGGTATGTGCGGCGCCAAAGGGTATGGTTTTTGACCATTTTGTTCTGAAATGGCGTGAGGTTTGTGCACTCTGATATGGGATCTGGTAAGGTTCTTACAAGAAGCTATCTTTTTATTAATTTTCTTCTCCAAAGAACTGAGGTTTGATTAACGTTGGGAATTTGAAACCCTTCTCAACTGTTTACGCAAACGAAATAGGGTTAGGGTCTGGTCTGAAATAGGGTATCAAATTTTAAGTCAGGTCTGAAATAGGGTAGGGAAAATCACATATCTTGGTCTGAAGTAGGGTAAGGGTTTCCAGAAGCGCGCCGCACACCGCCACCCAAATCCTCGCGAAGTACCCCCCGGGGATATCGCACAAGAAAAAGTAAAAACTTTCAAAGAAACTGTCTCTTTTCATTTAGCTTCAAATCATTCCAACTATTTAAATCAAATGTACTTTTATATTTTCTATATTTCCACTTTACTAGCAGGGCATTAACATCGCTTATGATGACCGTGGGCATTACGGGAAAATCTGGCCCCGAGTATTGGCAAATCACAGCGCGCATTATATATTTACAAGCTCTAGCCATATAATAAAATTAGGGAATGCAGTTAAGACATCAAAGGACATCTAAGAAGTTATAAGGTGTCGGATGCTTCACTAGATTCAGAAGCAAAGCTTTTGCTGGCAAGAGCGGGTAACTGTACTGTTGAAAAATTTGGGTACTTATTGTTGTAGACTGCAAAATACTTTTTGCTGTTCGCTCTCTTTCTCTGCCTCAAGCTAAGAAAAGAAAAGACAAGAAAAAAAACTCGCGGGGGCACGAATCTTCCGAAAAAGGTTAACTCGCTTGGCGCGAAGCGCCGAAAGCGTGGATTTTCCCCCGCGAGCTACCCACGTCCCGCGCGTTCGTATGATGCACCAAGAACTCCGTAATGTTTTGCGCTCGGTCTTTAGCTTGGATACAACTGTACATGCCGCCACCAGGAGTTGAAAAATCTTGCCTAAAAGCCAAACAACACGGAAAACATTCGTGCAACTATTCGCGCAACGATGTTGCGCCTATTATCACCTCCCCGTCGCGTGTTCAGGTTGCAGAAAGTCAGTTGCTTCTACTTTTCGAAAAATAAGATTTGTTGCGTGTATAGGTGATAACACTCTCAACTTGTAAAACATCCTTGTTGCGTGACATGTTGCACGAAAATCTTGCCGGTATTACTGAAGTGAAATAATGAAATTACTCTAAGTATCGACATTTGTTATCACCTAGGGCGCAACAGCCCTCTCTCCATCGTAGGGTACATCCATAGATAAGTAAGGAGTAAATGAAGTTCTGCACTGCCCAAATTAAAAATTCTGCTAAGATACCCGCCTGTTACAATGAGACATATTTGTCAGCTAGGGTGGGTGAATACTTCCACGGGATATATTCCTTTTGACCTAGGTGAAGACAAGAAAAGTCAATGTACCTTGGCACAGATTCTGACGTTTGACGATACTCGAAACTGTTTTTTTTTTCTTATTTTTAAAGGAGTTTTTTAATTCAAAGAAGCTTGTTTGGGTTTAACAATATGCCCGCGACACCGGGAAAGGTTTGGGATCCGCTGGAGATCCTACAAGAAAAACTGCAGCTGTCCAAGTGAAGTGTCCGCTAAATATTTAGGTCCAATTTGCAGCAAATTATGTGGTAGGCCAGATAGTAGAGAATTACAGTAATCGACCCGAGAAGTTGCAAAGGTGTGTGCTAGTATTTTGCAGTTTTTGTGTGATAGGAACTTTCTGGCGGTAACTAGATTACGTAGATGATAGAAAGCTGTTTTGTACAGTTAGTTCACTTACTTGTTCATAGAAAGGGCATTTTCAAACCATACGCCAGTGTTCTTGGCTGACTATTTATATATAGCAGCCGTTTATATATATATGTAGTCGTCGACAGTACCGTGGAAGCCATTGAAGCACACCCGCAAGACAGTTTTTCATTACCTAGTGTTTGCAACACTAAAAACGGAGGTTTTCAAAAAAAGGCTTAGGGTGGACCGGAATATATACGTTTGTTTATCAAGAAATGTTTTTAGGCAAGGGGGGCCCGGCATACCCCTATGATTGATATTTTTTTCCTGTTTAGAATGGTTAAAAGTAAAACCATCAGCATTAAATTTATCACAGGCACTTCTATTTAGAAAAAGTGGCAACCAAAAAAAAAAACAAAAACAAAAACAAAGAAAAAACAAACAAACAAAAAAACAAGTCGTGCCCAGAGATGGTAGCCAGACAGCATTCCTGGAGACAAGAGCAGGAAAAAACATCAGACAGATTCTGCCGCAGGCTAGCAATAAAAAAAACATTTAAAAATCCAGGCATTTTATCTTATGAGGTCCTTTTAACATGTCCAATGATCAATCCCGTCGCTTTTATAGGCCCTTCCTCTCATTCCCTCCCCTCTCCGGCGCTATACGTTGCAAGTTGTTGAATACTTTCAATAGCATCTGAGCCTTTTCTGCTGCCTTGTCCTTCTGTGAACTGCCACACTTTTAAATTGACGATCGTACGTGTGGCTCCAAAATAACACGGTAAAAGCCAGGATGGGACGTCTCTGGTTTGTAATTTAAGGAGGCTCGCAACAGTTGTTTTGGCCTTGGAGTGTATCTTTTGAAGTCAAAATTTCGCATACTAGAAGATAAACTTCGATTTCCTTGATACTACACGACCTTTTCAACATATGATCAAAGTTTATTTTCTCACTGGTTTCCTAGCAACAGCTGCCACCATAGCAACAGTAATGGACAACCCCTCATTTTAAATAATGTCGAATATCTCGAAAACTAGTCAGACACTTTATGACGAAACTTGAACTATTTGAACTACTCAACCTACACAACTTGTATGCGAAATTAGGGAAAAATCTGTAAGAGCGTTTTCATGTAAATCATGACTCATGTTTTACGGGCTGATTTTGGTCATTCTTGCAATTTTCTCCAATATTTCAAGAAAGATAAAACTTAACACTTTGTCTTTTCAGTTGAAAGATCTTTTATGATATCAAAACATTCTTTATGTACATTGAGCTTCCCAAGTGGCCGCGATTTTAAGATATTTATATTTAAGAACTGCCAAAAATGCCGCACAAATCAGCCAAAAGTTCGTAATTTGCATCAATAGAAATATTTCTAAACTGTCCTTAAAGATTTTTCTCTTAAATTGATTGTAGTTAGAATAATAATTCTTTTTGATGATTCAGTGCGTTTTAGGCTGAATAAACATTTCTGTTATTAGATAAGAAGGCCGAATCTCGGTCAATTTTCAGTCGTTATTAACTTTCAACGAGCAACAGTTTTATTTTGTTTTTCCTGGTTTATTTCACGGTTATTCACGTGCAATGAATATTTATACACGCTGCGCTTGTGTCCTCTCGTGCGTTTATAATTCCTTCTCATAATAAAAAAGAATATTCGTCTACTGAGCTTGTTTCTCGTCATTTTTCGGTCCCAGTATAATGCCATGGTGGGCGTTAACATGCATGTATACAATCCGTAATTAAAAATGCGAAAACGTCAGTCAGTATTTAAAGAATAATGAAAAAAAGGCTCCAGCAAGAAGCTCAGAAGACGAAAATTTTTTATTATTATGAGAAGGAATTATAAATGCACGAAAGGACACAAGCACAGCGTGTATAAATATTCATTGCACCAGAAGACCAGGAAGAACAAAATAAAACTGTTGCTCGTTGAAAGTTAATAACGACTGAAACCTGACCGAGATTCAGCCTTCTTATCTAATAAACGAAATGTTTATTCAGCCTAAAACTTGCTGGAACGTCAAAAAGAATTATTATTCTAACGGCAATCAATTTAAGAGAAAAATCTGTAAGGGCAGTTTAAAAATATTTCTATTTATGCAAATTACGAACTTTTTGGCTGATTTGTGCTGCATTTTAGAGGTTTTTAAATATCAATATCTTAAAATCGCAGCCACCTAGGAAGCTCAATGTACATTAAGAATGTTTTGATACCATAAAAGATCTTTCAACTGAAAAGACAAAGTGTTAAGTTTACTCTTCCTTGAAATATTGGAGAAAATTGCAGGAATGACCAAAATCAGCCCGTAAAAAATGAGTCATGATTTACATGAAAACGCTCTCACAGATTTTTCCCTAATTTCGCGTACAAATTGTGTAGGTTGAGTAGTTCAAATAGTTCAAGTTTCGTCATAAAGTGTCTAACTAGTTTTTGAGATATTCGACATTATTTAAAATGAGGGGTTGTCCATTACCGTTGCTATGGTGACAGCTGTTGCTAGGAAACCAGTGAGAAAATAAACTTTGATCATATGTTGAAAAGGTGGTGTAGTATCAAGGAAATCGAAGTTTAATTATCTTCTATGCGAAATTTTGACTTCAAAAGATACACTCCAAGGCCAAAGACCAGTCTCCTAAGACCAGTGTATATTGCCTGACAGCAACGTTTTCGCGACCACCCAAAAATGTTCGACGGTTGTCTCGCGCGGCCAGAAGAAATCTCGACGTTTCTCCATCAGAAAAGAGTCATTAAGGTAAGATTTGCTTTATAAATAGTTGGATCACACTTAACTGGTCTTCTTTACCATTGTTTTGGAAAAAAACGAAGGCAAAAAACCGACTTTGTTGTAAAAGAAAAATGTTTCAAATTTATGCAAATTTGCCGATGTTAATCACAAACAACCAAAGTTTGCCTTTGCCAAAAAAACTTATTTGCGAGTGAAAACCTGTCCTGTTTTCGGCTGATGACTTTATTGAGGTTCTATTAATTAGTAAGTACCAAACATTGTTAAACTTTTCCTTAAAAAATGGAATTAGCGCGTGTTATTTGAAAACGCTGGTCATTACTTCCCGCCTGTCAAGGTCAAAAGGTCGTCTTCGCTTGGAAAATAGGGTGTAGTTAAAGCGCTCCCAAAATTTACCATTTCATTTATCCCAAAATTTTTTTCCATCAAATCGTAGAGGAAAGATTGCTTATTATAACAAGTGTAGTCTCAGCTGCGAAAGCCATATACCAGAGTGCTTTTTTTGGTCCTGAATTTCGCCATTTGTTAACGTGCGACAATGCCGCTCGAAAAGGTTAAATTTTAAAAATCTGTTCAAAATTCTGGTTTCCATCGATTTCAAATTTGACAAAGCAAACATGACAAGGAAATATCTTACTTATACTACATGGCTTTGATATTGATATTCCTGTCTTCACAATTCAAGACGAGTGGTTGATTTAAGTGACACTTTCAAGTCGTTTTTACTCGCTCACGAGCCATCGGAATGATAAAGTGGTCGTAACGGTAAAATATTTACCGAAATAAACTAAAACTTATATTTTTATAAATGTTTTGGGAAGACCTTTATTGTGATAAAGTTTGGCAATTTTCGATTTTTCTATCTTGCATGGTCCTAGGTGAAAGTTACGGATAGCCGCTCTTAAACGCGAACATCTTGATTCTCTTTGGAGTGTTATGTTTTAACATAATTATAGTGTAGCACGCCATTTGTTTTTTACCATAATTCTGACATTTAAATAGGGAGAAATTTATTACAAATTCTGACAAAAGAAAAGAGTGCTCAGCTTTCTAAATCGCTAAACAGAAGCTTCGTTTTAAAAATAGTAGCCTTAAAATTTATGTTTTCTTTTCTTAGTGAAAAAGTAGTAACCAAATAATCAAACCAAGCTTCATAAATCTCCCCGTCCGTTTCCTCTCCGTTTTCGAACCAGAATAATTCATCAGAGAGAACACCACGGAGTTCAGGCGGCTTAAGCCAGGTGATGTTTGGGACATTCATCATAAGCTTCATGTTTCCCATCCGAAGAGCCATTCCTTGAAAGAATGCGCCATTTTGAGGTGGATTGTCAATGTTAAGTAAGATTTCGGTTCGAGGAGAAGCCTCTCCGCGGGATATGTGTTCCACACATCAAGGCTGTCAATGAGGATAGGTTTTTGCGGATTAAATGTACCTCCTGTTAAACAATCAAACACAAGGTGATATTAGGAACATAACTACAGTGTATTTTAATTTTTAACACAAGACAGTAGAACACGAGACTAGACATAACGGAAAATATAAGAGAACAAAACAGATTTCAGAATTAAACAAGAGAGATTTTGATTTGGCCACGGAAGTCGATAATGTCCCGTTATCGCGTTGCAATGCCACTGCCAGTGCCAACAACTTGAAGCCAGTTGTCAAAATTGCCGGTTGAAGCGAGATCAGGTCCGCTAACTAAATCCTCAGTTAATTTTAGTACGACAATGGCAAATTGTTTGAAGCAGGCTACTACCCTTTGCAATTTTTTGGCTAGCATGGTAAAAGAAAAAGAACGAAAGAAAGAAAGAAAGGAAGGAAGGGAGAAAGGAAGAAAGAAATTAAGATCGTTTCCCAAAATCTCTGTTCCTCTTTACTTCCTTTACGCATCCTCCCCAGCAATCCATTTTATTTTGTTATTAAGCTCTGATTCTAAGGTAGGTAGTTAGCAAACATTAACTTTTGACTACGTTTGGTTTCACTCGTCTTTGAAGGCCCACTTTAAGGGCAATTTTTTGATGGATGTCCTCAGAGTGCAGGGAACCGAAATTGATCAGGTCCAAAACGTTCTCAAATTGATTTATCAAGATGAATAAAGGAACAGATCAGCCTTCAAATTTGTCAAATCCGTCATTTCCGTCCTTAAAAATTATTATATTCATAAAGATTACTTACAATAGTTGAGATGTAAGTGATTAGATGATCATGTCCCCGTTAAATCCGTGAAATCCGTCGTTTCCTTCCTTAAAGGATTTTTTTTTTCTGTTGATAATATATTTCACTTTATCATCTCACTAATACTGTAAGTTCCAACACAGACTTCTCCTGTAAAACAGGAATGGTGGATTTTACGGATTTAACGGGGATGTGAATATAATCAAATTACTACTCCTTCTGACCCTAACGCTCTTAAAACTAGAAGTCAGCGGCTATCTGGTGTACACTTGACCTCGCGTCAATGATGCTTTATGGCCTCACTTTCGAGTATGATCCAATGACGCCTCGCGCTTTCGCAAATGAAAACGCGAACATTCTCAGGAGGTAATCTTTTGATCGGGTTTCGAGCTGTTTTGTTTATTTTCTTTAAGTTTTTTGGAAAAATCTTCGAGTTTGTCAAGAAGACACGTACAATTTGAAGTCCGCTTATAAACACAAGCGACTGAGGTAGGATGTACAGCGCTCGAGAACACATCGATTATTCGTACAGAGACTTGACTACGGTTTCCTGTTGCTGAGTTCGAATAATTTTGAGAGTGATTTTTGCCGGCGATGTAGGACCACAAAGGCTTTCGTAAGACATGTCGGAGCCACAGACTGATCATCATCTTTCATCAAGGATGAAAATGTAGCTAAGGTACACAGTCAACAGAGACTGACAGGAAGGGTAAATATTACTTACGCCCTCTCTCCTCCGCAGAGGCCTCCTATAGTCACGCCGGGTAGAAAGAGGCTGGGAAGAGGGAAAAACCGCGCTCCCATTTTCTCTCTCCAGCGCTCCCGCTTCCCCTCTTTTTCTTTCACTGATGTTTACTAGCAGGAGCCTGTGCGGAGGAGAGAGACTTACGCCTTACATGGATAAGAGTGGACATGAGATGATGGACAGGCTGGATGGAGCGAACAGACTCAGATTACGTCTGAGCTTAATTACTTCATTTAGGACAAGTTACGAGTCACGCAACACGGAAAGCCTTAAGTTGTGGCTGTTATTTTGACATGAACAACCTGTCATTACTCAAGCAGTCCGGCTTGAAGAATCAGTTCAGAATGACAGTCAATTACAGGTATGTTTATTCCCTTTGTCATCAGTTTTTGGCTAATGTTCATACTTTTTATAATGCCTACTGAAAGGGAACTTATTACTGATATCGTACTTTGTTGCTCTTTGTTTGATTTCTAACAAAGTTGAACTTTGGCTCACCCACTGCTCATGCGTCAACCTTCAACTTTAGAAATCTTTCGCGGGATTCAAACCAACAAAACAAATATCGAAAAGCGTATGTCGATTTTGCTTTCGACTAACATCATTCTTTAACTGTTTTTATTTCAATCTAGTCAATTTGAAAAGCCCTAAACAGGGCTTAGAACATCTAGAAAAATCTAAGTCGATATCGGGTTAACAAGCCATTTAAAACACCAGTGTGCCACACCAACAGAGAGTGGTAAACCTGTATTAAGCTAGCGACCTCTTTCTCATGCATGGGCAATCTAAAATGGCCCGCCCGACGTTAAAAGCTCCTGTCCAAGTACTCGAATATAAGGAAAACTGGCTTACAATGCCAGAAGTATCACATTTTACATCCACTATCACTAGCCACTATCCGGTTTAATTCGAATAAATTTCAATTCGTATCCCATTATCTGCCCTTATTGCCTTCATCTTCTTTGATCTTCCTTTATTTACTTTTATCTTCCTTCAGTTGCTTTCATCTTCCTTCATCTGCTCTCATTTGCCTTCATTCATTCATCTGCTTTTATTTGCCTTCATCTGTCTTCATTTCCCTTCATCTGCCCTCATTTTCCTTCATTTCTATTCATCTCCTTTAATTTGCCTTCATATGCCTTTATTTTCCTTGATCTGCATTCATTTGCCTTCATTTAAATTCATTTGCTTTCATTTCCCTTCATCTCCCACCCCCCATTTCCCTCCATTTGCGTTCATCTCTCTCCATTTGCCTTTATCTGGATTCATCGGCCTTCATTTCCCTGGTAAGCATGTGGTGTATGGGGGACATATATTGAACCCACATTGCACCCAATCCCTTTTCATTCACCTTGATGATTCAGTGCGTTTTAAGGCTGAATAAACATTTCTGTTATTAGATAAGAAGGCCGAATCTCGGTCAATTTTCAGTCGTTATTAACTTTCAACGAGCAACAGTTTTATTTTGTTGTTCCTGGTTTATTTCACGGTTATTCACGTGCAATGAATATTTATACACGCTGCGCTTGTGTCCTCTCGTGCGTTTATAATTCCTTCTCATAATAAAAAAGAATATTCGTCTACTGAGCTTGTTTCTCGTCATTTTTCGGCCCCAGTATAATGCCATGGTGGGCGTTAACAAGCATGTATACAATCCGCAATTAAAAATGCGAAAACGTCAGTCAGTATTTAAAGAATAATGAAAAAAAGTCTCCAGCAAGAAGCTCAGAAAACGAAAATTATTATGAGAAGGAATTATAAATACACGAAAGGACACAAGCACAGCGTGTATAAATATTCATTGCACGTGAATAACCGTGAAATAGACCAGGAAGAACAAAATAAAACTGTTGCTCGTTGAAAGTTAATAACGACTGAAACTTGACCGAGATTCAGCCTTCTTATCTAATAAACGAAATGTTTATTCAGCCTAAAACTTGCTGGAACATCAAAAAGAATTATTATTCTAACGGCAATCAATTTAAGAGAAAAATCTGGGAGCAATTGCAGAATACCCGGCCACTTCATTTACATGTGTCGGAACGCTTTGAAGAACGAGGCATAACACAATAGGCACTTTTGTTATTCAATGAGATGGAAATAAGTGGCGGGGTATTCTGCAGGTAAGCGAAAATCTGTAAGGGCAGTTTAAAAATATTTCTATTTATGCAAATTACGAACTTTTTGGCTGATTTGTGCTGCATTTTAGAGGTTTTTAAATATCAATATCTTAAAATCGCAGCCACCTAGGAAGCTCAATGTACATTAAGAATGTTTTGATACCATAAAAGATCTTTCAACTGAAAAGACAAAGTGTTAAGTTTACTCTTCCTTGAAATATTGGAGAAAATTGCAGGAATGACCAAAATCAGCCCGTAAAAAATGAGTCATGATTTACATGAAAACGCTCTTACAGATTTTTCCCTAATTTCGCGTACAAATTGTGTAGGTTGAGTAGTTCAAATAGTTCAAGTTTCGTCATAAAGTGTCTAACTAGTTTTCGAGATATTCGACATTATTTAAAGTGCCTATGAACTTAAAATTTTTTCTCCTAAATATGATAGTTTATGACTCCCTCAGTCTAAATATGTAAGTTTTGCTGAGTAGAACCCTTTGCATGGCATATTTTTCTAGCCGCAAAGTTCGAATTGAGTGTCTCCATTTTGCGCTCGGCCAAAACGATCGCATTACAAGGCTGTGACGTCACAAATCGCGCAGAAGACAAGAGTGTTATGGCTGACAAGAGGATTTTCAGAAGAGAAATTACTTTGGAGTGACTCTTGGACCCAGGATTGTAAGCTACAAGGGCAGGATTCGCACAATGAGAGCATCTGTGTGTCGTTTCCCAAAAGGAAACGAATTAAGGAGAGAAGCGGACTCATTTGAACCGTAATCGACTCGGTAAGAAATCGATTCGACCCGCATTACAGAGCTGCTTCTCGGAAAAGCCGCAGCATTTGAATGTCGCGTTAATATATGTAACTTCTGCCACTGTTGGATTAGTTCTACTAGTAGCAATTATCGCGGAGCAACTACAGCGCTATTGCTATATGCATCTGTCCACTATTACCTAAAAGATCTACAACGTATAACTGTGCTACAAAGTTTTGTTTACATTTTCGTTTTTTTTGGAAACCACATGCAATACGTTTCTCAAACTGGATGTTCACCATAGAGTTTGAAGGGTTAACAATGAACCGAACTGTCTTGATCGACGAGACAAGACGTTTTAGTTAATCAGAGATAGCTATAGGAATAGATATAAATCCCTCGTGTACATATTTCGTCAAATAAAAGGAAGCAGTTCCGCTCAGCATTGATAATTTTTATTGCAAGTCACTCTGCTTCCACTGCATTTGATTTATGTGGTCCTCTTGTAAGTAAAAAACACCACACATTTCAAGCAGATTTGTGCCTCTCTTCTTGTTGACCCTCCTTCTGTTATCTCAAGAGGACCACATAATATGAAATTTCACATACCACACGTAACACCGCAGACCCTCTTGGAGCACAGTCTTGGTGATGTAGGTTTAATTTGAATCTATGGCATAAGTTATTTAATCTTTTTTATTACTGAAGGGCAATGAAAATATGTGACCTGGAAATTCCTCACACACTGAATTGTCTCAGTCTCTTCTTGACTCATTCCCTGTACCCAAGAAAGCTACCACACAAGCCACCTAATTAGTTAACAGAAAATGAGGTTTCAAAATGGGCCTTTTCGATCTCGTTCGCCACCTTTAATTTGTTCCCCAATAATAATAATAATAATAATAATAATAATAATAATAATAATAATAATAATAATAATTTTTTTCCAAAGATTAGCTGCATAGGCTACATTCGCACCCTACACATGCTATTTAGGGACATACAGTATAGCATATAAATGTCTTGTACTGCTGTAATAATAATAATGATATATACACAGGATAGCCCCATCAGTGTAAAAACACTGGTAACAAAGTGGGGGTTCTGTTACTAAATAAGTGTCCAAGATAGTAAAATACATATCTTCACACATTAAATTAAAACTATTTACTTGTTGCAGTTATCTCAACATCCTGCACCAGTCTCTCTCTTAATTCTGATCCTGGTTCAGCATGGTGCAAGTTCACCAGGTTCAGAAAATATTTTGCAATACTTGTTCTAAATATGTTTACCTCCTGGTGGATAATTCTATATTTCCAACGCTTGACAAGAAGAAGCCTCTCGATATCATGGTAGTTTCACCTCATGGCATGGTATCCCATCTTGATCACAAATTTTGTCCCACATCCCACCAAATCTATGTCCCTCAAGAGTGGCATGCATGGTTACGTAGCGGGAGCCTGATGCAAACACCAGAGTGTTGGGAGAATTCAAAGGTTTATGCAAGCTTGATCGAACACAGACTTGGACATTTGTTACTGAAGAGGATCTCTCTTAACAACAAAAAAGGCTAATACACGTGTAATGTGTACGGTGTACTGGGAGGGTACTGTAATTTAAAGGTTTCATGGATCCAAGGGCGATGCCTTAACCTCTCCCAATCCCCCCCCCCCCTTAAATAAAAAAAAATGAAACTACACACACAAACAGGGCAATTTCTAAGTGACGTTTCTGCCATACTTCATGGAATTGGAATGGGTGTATGTTGCAATGATAATGGCACTTGAAAATGGCACTTCAAAATGTACTTCTGGAGCAACATACTTATGCATCTCAGTGTTGAGAGTGACCAAAGGGAGTTATTGTGATTTGTCATATAAGACCAGTATGAAAAGGGAGCTCAGACCAGTATAACTGGACAGGTATGGTTAAGTTTACATGAGACCAGAATCATGAAAGTATAAGTGATCACATAAATCCAGTAAGAGCTCAGCACACTAGCTCTCACCTGCCATGGCATGTTTCCACAAAATTGGTATGAACCAAAATCCTCAAGCAAATTGCTGAACAGAAAGACAAAATCTCAGCTGGTCTAGTATTGTGTAGGCAATTACTCAAACCAGTTCATGTAGGTCAGTAGCGATGGATTATTACAAAGACAAAGCTAAAGTCACACTAATCTGCGTTTGCACGTGTATCAAACAATGTCCACCTTTATTTATCACAGTCATCATCCTCATAGCACCTCCAGGTGGAGTAAAAGATCACAAATGAGCACCATACTCAAAAATTCTTATTTATTTGTTTGGAGATGCTCCCTCATAAATGGCTTGAAATTTACAACAATAAAAGCACTGCACTTCCATTTAAAAATCATTTGCAGCTGCTGATTATGATAAATAAAACACGCTCTTTAGAAATTACTATTGATGTCTCAGCCTCGTACATTAGGCATGTTGTAATATTTCAAGCAAATTTTGGGTATGCTCATCTTCAATGTATAAAATACTTCCTGTTAACTAATAAGTTTATATCAGTGTTCTCTCTGCAAAAGTCCTCATTCGTAAGAGCCGAACAACTGAGTCTATCTTTCTCTTGGCGCGAAAACCTATGAAAAGTGGAACAAATTAAGTTACAAACAAGTACACCGTAAACTTGAGCTTGTCTGGCATCGGTTTGAGTAAAATAATTGAAGTACATACAACGACGTTCTGAACAAAAGAAGTAAAGTCAAGGCTGCGTCAATCTCTCGTTAATAACCCATAAAAGTACTGACCATTTAATTCTGGAAGCTTCTCCTTCAAGCCAGTCAGAGGTCTTCAGCAAGATTGTTGTTGTTGTCGTTGTTTAGGCTTTATCCACCGACGACAAACCCAAAAACTGCACATCTTCGAAATCGCTTCGAGCTGAATCTTAGCGTTTTCCTCAGTTGTCGGTAGCTTTCATTGTATATCAACATCAGCAAGGAAAATGTAAGTTTCATCGCTCAAACACTTGACAAAGACCAAAGAGACAAACATTGTGCGCGATTTGTGACGTCATACGGCAGGCTACCTCGGCCAACTCGTTCCCAGTCTTCGGGGACACGATTTTGGTGATTTTGGGTACTTTCAACGGCAAAAAAACGGATTTTTGTTTCGTTCCATCCAATTTCTCTTGCCATTTCGGAATTAACACACAATGAACTACCAAAAAGTGCAAAAAAAAATTTTAGTTCATAGGCACTTTAAAATGAGGGGCTGTCCATTACCGTTGCTATGGTGACAGCTGTTGCTAGGAAACCAGTGAGAAAATAAACTTTGATCATATGTTGAAAAGGTGGTATAGTATCAAGGAAATCGAAGTTTAATTACCTTCTATGCGAAATTTTGACTTCAAAAGATACACTCCAAGGCCAAAAAAAACTGCTGCGAGCCTCCTAAGACCAGTGTATATTGCCTGACAGCAACGTTTTCGCGACCACCCAAAAATGTTCGACGGTTGTCTCGCGCGGCCAGAAGAAATCTCGACGTTTCTCCATCAGAAAAGAGTCATTAAGGTAAGATTTGCTTTATAAATAGTTGGATCACACTTTACTGGTCTTCTTAACCATTGTTTTGGAAAAAAACGAAGGCAGAAAACCGACTTTGTTGTGAAAGAAAAATGTTTCAAATTTATGCAAATTTGCCGATGTTAATCACTAACAACCAAAGTTTGCCTTTGCCAAAAAAACTTATTTGCGAGTGAAAACCTGTCCTGTTTTCGGCTGATGACTTTATTTGAGATTCTATTAATTAGTAAGTACCAAACATTGTGAAACTTTTCCTTAAAAAATGGAATTAGCGCGTGTTATTTGAAAACGCTGGTCATTACTTCCCGCCTGTCAAGGTCAAAAGGTCGTCTTCGCTTGGAAAATAGGCTGTAGATAAAGCGCTCCCAAAATTTACCATTTCATTTACCCAAAAATTTTTCCATCAAATCGTAGAGGAAAGATTGCTTATTCCAACAAGTGTAGTCTCAGCAGCGAAAGCCATATACCAGAGTGCTTTTTTTGGTCCTGAATTTCGCCATTTGTTATCGTGCGACTATGCCGCTCGAAAAGGTTAAATTTTAAAAATCTGTTAAAAATTCTGGTTTCCATCGATTTCAAATTTGACAAACCAAACATGACAAGGAAATATCCTACTTATACTACATGGCTTTGATATTGATATTCCTGTCTTCACAATTCAAGACGAGTGGTTGATTTAAGTGACACTTTCAAGTCGTTTTTACTCGCCCACGAGCCATCGGAATGATAAAGTGGTCGTAACGGTAAAATATTTACCGAAATAAACTAAAACTTATATTTTTATAAATGTTTTGGGAAGACCTTTATTGTGACAAAGTTTGGCAATTTTCGATTTTTCTATTTTGCATGGTCCTAGGTGAAAGTTACGGATAGCCGCTCTTAAACGGAAACACCTTGATTCTCTTTGGAGTATTATGTTTTTAAACATAATTATAGTGTAGGACGCCATTTGTTTTTTTACCATAATTCTGACATTTAAATAGGGAGAAATTCATTACTAATTCTGACAAAAGAAAAGAGTGCTCAGCCTTCTAAATCGCTAAACAGAAGCTTCGTTTTAAAAATAGTAGCCTTAAAAGTTATGTTTTTTTTTTCATAGTGAAAAAGTAGTAACCAAATAATCAAACCAAGCTTCATAAATCTCCCCGTCCGTTTCCTCTCCATTTTCGAACCAGAATAATTCATCATAGAGAACACCACGGAGTTCAGGCGGCTTAAACCAGGTGATGTTTGGGACATTCATCATAAGCTTCATGCTTCCTATCCGAAGAGCCATTCCTTGAAAGAATGCGCCATTTTGAGGTGGATTGTCAATGTTAAGTAAGGTTTCGGTTCGAGGAGAAACCTCTCCGCGGGATATAGTGTTCCACACATCAAAGCTGTCAATGAGGATAGGTTTTGCGGATTAAATGTACCTCCTGTTAAACAATCAAACACAACGTGATATTAGGAACATAACTACAGTGTATTTTAATTTTTAACACAAGACAGTAGAACACGAGACTAGACATAACGGAAAATATAAGAGAACAAAACAAATTTCAGAATTAAACAAGAGAGATTTTGATTTGGCCACGGAAGTCGATAATGTCCCGTTATCGCGTTGCAATGCCACTGCCAGTGCCAACAACTTGAAGCCAGTTGTCAAAATTGCCGGTTGAAGCGAGATCAGGTCCGCTAACTAAATCCTCAGTTAATTTTAGTACGACAATGGCAAATTGTTTGAAGCAGGCTACTACCCTTTGCAATTTTTTGGCTAGCATGGTAAAAGAAAAAGAACGAAGGAAAGAAAGAAAAGAAGGAAGGGAGAAAGAAAGAAAGAAATTAAGATCGTTTCCCAAAATCTCTGTTCCTCCTTACTTCCTTTACGCATCCTCCCCAGCAATCCATTTTATTTTGTTATTAAGCTCTGATTCTAAGGTAGGTAGTTAGCAAACATTAACTTTTGACTACGTTTGGTTTCATTCGTCTTTGAAGACCGACTTTAAGGGCAATTTTTTGATGGATGTCCTCAGAGTACAGGGAACCGAAAATGATCAGGTCGAAAACGTTCCCAAATTGATTTATCAAGATGAATAAAGGAACAGATCAGCCTTCAAATTTGTCAAATCCGTCATTTCCGTCCTTAAAAATTATTATATTCATAAAGATTACTTACAGTAGTTGAGATGTAAGTGATTAGATGATCATGTCCCCGTTAAATCCGTGAAATCCGTCGTTTCCTTCCTCAAAGGGTTTTTTTTTTCTGTCGATAATATATTTCACTTTATCATCTCACTAATACTGTAAGTTCCAACACAGACTTCTCCTGTAAAACAGGAATGGTGGATTTTACGGATTTAACGGGGATGTGAATATAATCAAATTACTACTCCTTCTGACCCTAACGCTCTTAAAACTGGAAGTCAGCGGCTATCTGGTGTACACTTGACCTCGCGTCAATGATGCTTTATGGCCTCACTTTCGAGTATGATCCAATGACGCCTCGCGCTTTCGCAAATGAAAACGCGAACATTCTCAGGAGGTAATCTTTTGATCGGGTTTCGAGCTGTTTTGTTTATTTTCTTTAAGTTTTTTGGAAAAATCTTCGAGTTTGTCAAGAAGACACGTACAATTTGAAGTCCGCTTATAATTACAAGTGACTGAGGTAGGACGTACAACGCTCGAGAACACATCGATTATTCGTACAGAGACTTGACTACGGTTTTCTTTTGCTGAATTCGAATAATTTTGAGAGTGATTTTTGCCGGCGATGTAGGACCACAAAGGCTTTCGTAAGACATGTCGGAGCCACAGACTGATCATCATCTTTCATCAAGGATGAAAATGTAGCTAAGGTACACAGTCAACAGAGACTGACAGGAAGGCTAAATATTGCTTACGCCCTCTCTCCTCCGCAGAGGCCTCCTACAGTCACGCCGGGTAGAAATGCGTGGAGGCTGGGAAGAGGGAAAAGCCGCGCTCCCATTTTCTCTCTCCAGCGCTCCCGCTTCCCCTCTTTTTCTTTCACTGATGTTTACTAGCAGGAGCCTCTGCGGAGGAGGGAGACTTACGCCTTACATGGATAAGAGTAGACATGAGATGAGCGACAGGCTGGATGGAGCGAACAGACTTGAGATTACGTCTGAGCTTAATTACTTTATTTAGGACAAGTTACCAGTCACGCAACACGGAAAGCCTTAAGTTGTGGCTGTTATTTTGACATGAACAACCTGTCATTACTCAAGCAGTCCGGCACAGTTATCAAATCTGATAACGTCGTGACGTCACAACATGGCGTCAATTTAGAACTCGGCGAATTTTCGGAGAGGGTTCCCTCTCTTCGCCAATTTTTCGGTTGTTTTCGCGCTATTTACCCAGAGCTGCAGGTGGTAAACATAAGAGAACAATGAACTTCAAGCTTGTATGAAGATGGCGGCCGTTGGCTAACTACTTACAGAGATATTCCATCAGAATTTGAAGAATCAGTTCAGAATGACAGTCAATTTCAGCTATGTTTATTCCCTTTGTCATCAGTTTTTGGCTAATGTTCGTACTTTTTATAATGACTACTGAAAGGGAACTTATTACTGATATCGTACTTTGTTGCTCTTTGTTTGATTTCTAACAAAGTTGAACTTTGGCTCACCCACTGCTCATGCGTCAACCTTCAACTTTAGAAATCTTTCGCGGGATTCAAACCAACAAAACAAATATCGAAAAGCGTATGTCGATTTTGCTTTCGACTAACATCATTCTTTAACTGTTTTTATTTCAATCTAGTCAATTTGAAAAGCCCTAAACAGGGCTTAGCACATCTAGAAAAATCTAAGTCGATATCGGGTTAACAAGCCATTTAAAAACACCGGTGTGCCACACCAACAGAGAGTGGTAAACCTGTATTAAGCTAGCGACCTCTTTCTCATGCATGGCCAATCCAAAATGGTCCGCCCGACGTTAAAAGCTCATGTCCAAGTTCACGAATATAAGGAAAACTGGCTTACAGTGTCAGAAGTATCACATTTTACATCCACTATCACTAGCCACTATCCGGTTTAATTCGCCTAAATTTCAATTCGTATCCCATTATCTGCCCTTATTGCCTTCGTCTTCTTTGATCTTCCTTTATTTACTTTTATCTTTCTTCAGTTGCTTTCATCTTCCTTCATCTGCCCTCATTTGCCTTCATTCATTCATCTGCTATTATTTGCCTTCATCTGTCTTCATTTCCTTCATCTGCCCTCATTTCCCTTCATTTCTATTCATCTCCTTTAATTTGCCTTCATCTGCCTTTATTTGCCTTCATCTGCCTTTATTTTCCTTCATCTGCATTCATTTGCCTTCATTTAAATTCATTTGCTTTCATTTCCCTTCATCTCCCACCCCCATTTCCCTCCATTTGCGTTCATCTCTCTCCATTTTTCTTTATCTGGATTCATCAGCCTTCATTTCCCTGGTACCGACATTGCACCCAATCATGTTCATTCACCTTCATCTACGTCCATTCGCCTTCATCAACGGCTACTCACCTTCATCTATGGCCATTCATCTTCGTCGACGCTCATTCACGTTCATCTACGTCCACTCAACTTCATCGACGTTCATTCACTTCATCTACGTCATACACCATCTACGTTCATACACCTTTATCTCCTTTCATTCACCCTCTTCTACGTTCATTAACATTCGCCCCCCTTTACCAACATTCATTCAAATGAAGGTATATTAAGTAAAACGAATGAAGATAAAAGCAGATGAAGGGAAATGATGACAGATATAGGGAAATGAAGTAAGCAAATGAAAGCAGATGAAGGCCTATGAAAGAAAATGAATGAAGATGAAGCCAGATGAAGGTAGATGAACACATATGAAGGGAAATCAGGGCAGATGAAGGAAGATTAATTAAGGCAGATGAACCTAGATCGGAAGGTTGATGACAGCAGATGAAGGGAAATGAAGGGTGAAGGCAAACGTAGGTGAATGAAAGTGAATGAAGGTAACTGAATTCACATGTAGGAATTTGAATTGAACATTGATGAATGGTACTAATAGTGGATGACCGTGTATGGGGTCCATTTAACTACGGTGATGTCTGATGATAGTGTATAGGTGCTAATCACAGTGGCTGAAGTACGTGATACTTATATTATTTTAAGCCAGTTTTTTTATACTCTTGTACTTGGAAATGAACTTATATGTAACTGTTCGAGGTACTCTGGGTCAATAATAATAACAAACTTTATTAATGTGTCAAGAAACCTTAGCATGTGTGCTAGTTGGTGACACAAAGTAATTAAAGTAACTAAAGTAATTAAATACAAAACATAAGTGCGCATCCAAAAATATAATAATATAAGAAAATTGTTAATCATAATATTCTAATAATATTCTATTGAAATTGCTAATAATATTCTGTAAAAATACGACTTCTAAGATCTGCAAAGAAGATAGTCCGATCCACATTCGTAACTAATTAAAGTTGAGAGATCCTTCTGCCTTATAAGTTTCTTAAAAAAATTCAAGTTTGTTACATTTCTTATATCTCTAGGTAGGCGGCGCCATAGTGTCGGTCAAGTCAGTGCCATCTTGGATTGTTCAACCCAAAGAGCCTGAGAACGAGGCTCTGAGAACGAGGATGTTTATTTGCCGTGAGCGATATTTTTGTGATCAATCGACCTGATTGATTTTTTCATAGTAAAATCTTCTGTTATCTCGCTTCATTTGTACACACGTTTTATAAATTTGATGTTTCTTATCGTTCTGGGTTGATTTCTCATAAGTTTTCATCGACTTGCAAAGATCTTGGTAATCATTGTTTATGAAACGAAATGTTTTAAGGTCTTGGAAAAATTCAGGACCAATCTCTTGGATCTTCCGCCATAATGTTTCGTTGAAGTGATCAAAAAAGAGCGAATCTGCCCAGTTCCAAGCAAGAATTTGCTTCTTGATTTCATCAGTCAACTTCTCATTTATTCTTCTTCGCGCGACATTATGTTTTATATAGAGAATATCTTCAAAATCCCAACGTAACAATCGTTTAAGCAGGATGAGGGATTCATCGAAGTAGTCGGCGATCATTATTAAGTCAAACTCCTGGTTTATAAAATCAATATGCCTCTTTACAGCTGTCTTATTGTGGAAATATCTGTGATCGAGGCCTGTGTCAAATAACATCGAATTTCTCACACGGTACCACAATGCGATGTTTCTGTTACCTTTCCTGTCTTTAAACTTGTCAGGTGCTCTCATGAATGCTTCAATAGGATGATTGGAAGCTTCAAGACCTAACAACTTGGTCATGTTGAAAAAAGCGAAAGAAGATTTAAAGTTCTCGACTGGATTGCGGATGATTGTGATGTACTTTGACTTCGGTTTGTGAAAGATTTGGATTAAAGCTTTGTGGCTGTGTCTTCCATGACTGCACAAGATATTTGGCTCGCTGTGTAAAGGGTACGCATTGTCTAAGTGAAATCGTTGAGGCCAGCCGAATGGTGTTAAAATATTCCTGGGTAACACGAACTCGAGGTTTCTTGTGTCTCCATAGCGGATTAAAATGTTTGTCACCGTGCTTGAAGCGGTCTTGTGTGTTTTCAGAAAATATATGTGCTGGACTTGGCGAGTGTCTGTCAATCCTGCATCATCCGGAGGACTTGGCTGTAATCTGAGGAAAAATTCAAACATCCTGAGAGGACGAAGGTGTGTAATTATAGACTACAAGCAGTTCCTCCTTTATTTTGTAGATACTGAAACCAGCAGCAAAATATTAGACGGTGTTTTTTGCTGAGTAGATAAGATTCCTATTAGTTAGAATATTTTTGTCCTGACGCCACAGGAGCAAAGATCCCCTGTATTTAAGCGGCCGTCCCTTAGCAAAGGGCTTCTTTTAGGAAGTAACACCCTTTTCAACCGATCATGGTCACCACCCAGCCCTAGTAATAACCCTGGAATTCAGTGTAATGAAAGATGAACAAAACAAAATCAAGATACTTTTCTCTAACAGCCTTTCTGTAATTTTGTCACGACATACTTATTTGTTACGGACAAACTGCTATTATCCTTGTGGTAGCCGAACTTTAATAGCCGAACGTGCCTTACATACAACGCATGGGCAACTAATAACTGACTCAATATCAGTAAAAGACAGCCCCTAACTTAATTCTAAGTTAAACTTTACCCTAAGCATTCTCACACCCCAGCGGAAAAAAAGGAAGGTGATATTTAAAAACTGATACTGAATAATTATTGCCCCTCGTGATAAAGACAATTATAATGTTTTACTTTTGGAAGCGGGGATATTGTTTTTGCCACTCGTTGCCACTCCAAAGTCGTTTCAACTAGCAGGCCACAACGACGGACTTCGTGTTTTGATCGGAAATGCCTGGAACAAACTAGGAGTCAGTCATTACTTTAAACTAATCAGTAATCGATGTTTCAGCCTTCTGTTTAGCGCAAAAATTTGGATTTATCACCTGAGTTAATAACTAACAATTGTTCACCGAAGTGGAAGTAAATATCTACAATTCCTCACCGACAGGGAGGTGAATAATTGTTTTAGTATATACCAAGCCAGTGGATGGCCAGCACTAAATGGTTCCATTTTCTTTTTTTTTTTTTTTCAGAAATGAGGGAAAACTCGCGCGTGAAATCCAGAAAAATGTCGGGAGGTAAATAGCAGATGCTATCCCGAGTTTGAGTAGCCAATCAGAGCGCCCGAAAAACACTATCCACTGTTTGGTATAGAGCGGTTTTCATTTGAGTGGCGCAAGTGCAATTCACCTTTTGGTTTGATTTTGCTTTACTTCGCACTGAGATTTTTTAAAAAGTCTCGCGCCACTAAAACGATGGGAGACTAGGGAAGAGGGCTCTTTTCCCCGGTCTCCCCTCGTTTTTTCCCGCTCTTTCGCTTGCTATTATTTTCGCTCGCGCTCCACTATCTGAACACCTGGAGCAGGCTACTTTCTCGACCAATCAGAAGTAAAACTCAAACCAATCGCGACTTGCTCGCACGCGTTTTCCCGCGCTTGGCGCCGGTTACATGTATTTGCTTCGAGTTCTGATCGGTTCATTAGGTAATTTTGTGATTGCTGTGATTGACTGGGATAATTACTTTGGTTTTGGTTTTACGGCACTCATTTGAAAGCGCTCTATACTAAGGTGGATTAGCCACCGTAAAGAAATTCAAAGGCTGATGTTGCGAGCGTGAGCCCTTCCAAGTGCGAATCCTTTCGCTTAAGTGTGCGGTTACTTTTCGCTCTAGCGAAAGGCTAACACTCGAACCGTCAGTTTTTGTATTTCATATCAGAATGGCCAATTGACTGCCAGATGCAAACTTCTTTTCTTCTGCTTCGAGGTTTAAAAGGCTCAAAGGCACGCACGCAAAGGCTTAAGGGTCGATGTACATGCAGCTGACATGATTTCTAGAACGCGCGAGAAGTACACGCGCGGTTGACTCGGAGGAAGAATTAATTTTCTCACGAAGTTTCGCGTTTTAAAATTAACCACGGTCTTTGGTAGAATTTGTGAGATTAATTCCTGCAAACTCCCTTTCGAGTTTCAAGAGGCTATGTAATAAACGACAGCGGTTATTTTCAACATCTCAAATGCCTCTGGTCAGTACTAATAACGCATAAACACTCACCGTAATGTGTTGTCAGCTTTGTGCCTTTGATCTCCACTTACAAATGTGAAGCCAGCGAGTATACAAGCCAAAGTCAGCAAGATCAAGAACAGCAACGAGGCCTTGACGCGTCTTATGTGGCGGAGAAAGCTGATCATAATGTAAGAAACTCACCAAGAATGGAAATACTATCTGGTTTAACGTATTCTACGCTTAAGTGAACGACTCACAATTTGTAACTTGACGTGGTATTGGCAACCATTCACGTGA
The DNA here is from genome assembly GCA_964030785.1 of Siderastrea siderea. NCBI lineage: Eukaryota > Metazoa > Cnidaria > Anthozoa > Scleractinia > Rhizangiidae > Siderastrea > Siderastrea siderea. The sequence goes on along the minus strand of OZ034977.1, from coordinate 6,369,176 downwards.
TCTTATCCCTCCAATAACGCAGCACTTTGGCTATACTAGAGTGTTTTTATACTCTGGTAGAAGCTAGTTTTCCTCCAGCGATTACTACGATGCACTAGTAATTCAGTGAAATAAGCTCTTGCAGTTGATTTAAGAGATATTTATCTCAAGCTTATCCAGTAAAGACCATAATTACTTTGGGTGATCAGTTCAATCGGAATTTATTATAATTTAGTGAGTGATTAGAGTATTCACTTTCAAGAGGGCGCATTTCAAGACGGCAACTGAAATAATTTTACTAAATGCAAGATAGCACGATAGAAAAAGTACTTTTCGAAAGGTTTCATTTGTATAGTAACATTTGAGGGTTTCATCTGCAAACTGACAGAACTGTTTGAACAACTCTAAACTTGAGCTTTTCAATGGCAATTTACATTTAAAAAAATACCACTGTACTCAGCACCTTCTATCTCAATGGCCCAGCATTAGGATTTTATCAACTGACTCACATATTAAGTGAGATCAAAACACCAGCGTTAGTCCCGAAAGGGCTGATTGCCGCCTGCGAAATGGCGCTCATTCAAACTGCTGCTTTTGTTTGGGCAAAATAAGTAGACCATATCAATTGAATAAGAAATGATAGAAGAACAAAGAGCACCAAGAAAATAAAGGCGAAGTAAATTGACGCGAATGGTGAATGAAACCGTAGGAGGTGTATAACTGAATAAACCATGATTAGTATCGTATACACCTAATTCAAGAAAAGTTGCTTTGGGCATTGGCAATTGGGCATTGGGAAGCTATTGTTTGGGCATACGGAAACAATGAAATGCTTTGCTTGAGTGACCGCCAAACAATAGCTTCCCAAAACCCAATTGCCAATGCCCAAAGCAACCTTTTTTGAATTGGGTGTACACATTTCGCTTTAATAAATGCGGTAACATCATACGGTTCATTCATCCTCTATTGCTGTATGAATTCGACGATAACATTTGAGGCTCCTTATGAGAAAGAGCATATAGTGAAATTTTCATTTTATCAGTCAGGGCTGGGTGGAGAAATACGACTAAAATAAACGAGCGTTAACCTTCCTTCGAATTGAAAAATAATCGACCCTTCCACGATTTGTTCAACCTTTTACATGGACAAGTTAGCAAAAATCTTTCGCCACTGCTGGAAAGAGCGCCTTAAAATCAGTAAGGTTGCCAAGTTTGAGAGTGATAGGATATTAAAAACTTACAAAGATATGGCTTCGCAAAGTCGCAAAATTTTATAGACGTTTGTAGGGTGGGGGGGGGGGGGGGCACTGAAACGTCTGTAAAATTTCGCAACTTTGCGGAGCTAATCTTCGCTTGTTTCTGACTTATCACTATCAAACTCTGCAAATTTACTAATTTTAAGGCGCTCTTAATAGCAGTGTCGATGAATTTTCGATAGCTGTTCCTTGTCATAAGTTGAAAAAAACCGTGAAAGGACCATTTGCATATGCGCAATTATGTAAACTGACTTGCACGAACGTAAGATTTGATTTTTAAAAAAAGCACTTTTCTCGGCAGCGTTTAAATTATAAGGAATTTAATGCGAAATTAATCAAGTAAAATCAATCGCAAAAGCGACGGCATGTACTTAAACCCGAAACGCCGGAACACCGGAACGCCGGAACGTCGGAATAGTTAAGCCCGGAACACCGGAATACTTAAACCCGGAACTACCGGAATACTTAGACCTGGAATGCCGGAATACTTTAACTCTAAATGACGATTTCATATACACAAGATCGCTGAAAAGACGAACAATTAAGGTTAAGCCACGCTACATTATTAACGCTACCTCCTGACCTCCGCCAAAACCATTCTTCTCACTATCCCCACCCCAACCCCCTGGCTTACATTTTGCCGCCAACCAAAATTAATATAATTTATTCATTCCTGGACTTTTTCGCGCTGGCATCGACATGGAGGACTCTCCAGCAGGGTAAGCGTATGTAGCTGAAATTTTCTCTTTTTAACTAAACACGTTTAATGTATCATTTACAAACTGATGAACTGTTATTTCCTTCCGTTTAGTCCCAGCCAAAGCCAAGAGAAAAAGAGGTAAGACATTAAATCTTAACTAGCCTGCGCGTAGACGTCTCCTATTTCCTTTGCTTCACGCGGAAGTGTGAAGTAAAGGAAATAGGAGACGTCTGCGCGCAGGCTAAACCTTAACAAGTTTTATAACTCAGTGGACAAATGTCAGGCACATACTGTAATGACAGCAGTACTGAAAATATCCAAGCAGTATAAAATAAAATGCTCTTAGTGACGAGTAAACTGTCTCAAAAGCACATACACCAAGAACCTTGGCTGTTTTTTTTTTGTGTGTATGTGAGCTTGTGAAGGCATATGGATCGTTAACTCTTTCGCTTTGGGGAAACGCCGGTAAATCAAACTAGTGGAGAACAGATTAAAGAAACATGGCGTCGACATACCGCGAGAGTTCGAATTAAGTAGCTTTTGATTCACCAGCGTTTCCTCCTAAATGAAAGCTCAGAAAAGCTCACAAGCTCAGAAAAAAAATTACAGCCAAGGTTCTTGGAGGATGTGTTTTTGAGACAGTTTACTGGTCGCTAAGAGCATTTATATTGCTTAGATATTTTCAGTATTGCTGTCATTTCGTGAAGCCACACCATTTGCCTGACATTTGTCAACTGAGTTATAAAACTGGTTAAGATTCAATATCTTACCTCTTTTTTATCTGGGCTTTGGCTGGGACTAAAGGGAAGGAAATGACAGTTAATCACTTTGTAAATGATACTTTAAACGCGTTAAGTTAAAGAGAGAAAATTTCAACTACCTTGCTGGAGAGTCCTCCATGTCGATGCCAGCGCGAAAAAGCCCAGGAATGAATAAATTATAATAATTATGGTTGGCGGGAAAACGTAAGCCAGGGGGTTGGGGTGGGGATAGTGAGGAGAACGGTTTTGGCGGGGGTCAGAAGGTAACGTTAATAATATAGCGTGGCTTAACCTTAATTGTTCGTCTTTTCAGCGATCTTGTACATGTGTATATGAAATCGTCATTTAGAGTTGAAGTATTCCGGTATTCTGGGTCTAAGTATTCCGGTGTTTCAGGCTTAAGTATTCCGGTGTTCCGGCTTTAAGTACTCCGGCGTTCCAGGTTTATAATTTAAGTATTCCGGCGTTTCGGCGTTCCGGCGTTCCAGGTTTAAGTACATGCCAAAAGCGACGGCTCTATATAGCTAATTTTGTCATCGTACTACATTTTGATAGCCGCCGAAACTGTCTTAGGTAATCTGAAAAGTTATAAATGACAAGGTCGCCCCTCGAGATGCCAAGCACTCGGAAGCACACAAGAACTGAATAACTTTACCCAGAAATTTCACAGTTCTAAAATAGTCCAGTACTCTACCGTGTCTACAACAGAATCGCGCAGAGAGTCCAAACAGACCACGAGTGGCGGCTTAGCCTTTGGGGCGCGAAGCGTCATGGATACCTGACTCTTCGCGGCCGACGTGAGTTCCTAGAATTCCGACCATTAATATCTCGAGATTTTTAAAAACTTCTCTCACACATTTCATGGTGTTTCAGATGAAGGGCGTCGCCAAGCTTCATGTGCCTTATTTAACTAATGAAATATCTTTTGTTTGCAATTAGTCATCGATATTTAACTGAGGTGTAGCTAATAGACGACGCATCTAGTGATACGCATTCTTGAGTAAAAGCATTTTAATTTTGAGTGAACGTTGGATTTTGCTTTGGCTGGGCAAAGATCTTTTGTTAATTAAAGTCGTATTTTCATAGATCAGCCGTTTTACTTGGTTTGTCTCTGGGTAGTTTTGCTTCTCGGGTTTTGCTGCAAAAACTCACTCGGGCACGTTTTGGTTGGATTTGCTGACCTTGTCCGTATGAATTATTCTTAATTCGGCTGCCTAAACATTTCCGTCTTAAAAATCCAATGAGAAATTCAACTCTTTACATCGACGTGAAGTGTTAGAGCCGTTTCTATAAAAGTTCGTATTCATAGGCATGTGATGAAAAGAACGGCTCCGGCTCATGGACTGAGCTGCTAGCGGATTAACTTCGTTATACCGAAGGTCACGCATGCATACCTGCACCCCATACTAGGCTGTCCGCCCTTTACAATCAAGTGTTGTTCGCACTGCCACATTAGAAAATCGGGATGCGGATCATTGCCTTTCGTGCAAATGATTAAAGATACTGTCGAAGGATAAGTCGACGTTAATGAGTGTTCATCAACTTTTTCAGGTACTGTAAACCTTGTTAGATCAGTATCAGCTATTCACGTTTATAGTTCTGTTTCTTGATTAAGCATGCGCACCCTCTCTAGTTCTCGGCTGTATGATTAAATCTGGAACTCATGCATAATCCAAGCAACCAAATTTCAAAATGTTGATGATGAAAAACTTGTTATTTGAAATGCGAGTCCTGAGCGCTTTTGGCTTTGTCAAGTCTAATACCTTTTCTGGACAACTGCAAAATTTCATTCGGTAATCTGAAGATATTTCTGGGAATCGGGAACCTCGAAAACTTGTCCGGGAACAGGCTGCAAAAAATATCACGATATCACAGAATACATTCGGGACATGCATCTTACTTTGTTCTCTCCACGAAGGTGCGGGATTGCAGAACATCAAAATATCATTAAAGAATTGCCACTGATATTCTCATGAGTATCTCGATAATATCAAAATACCATGACATTTTGATATTTTGATAAACAGGACACACTCATCATAATTCGATATTATGACTGATATTCTCACGGGTGTGTCATTTTGGTGTAATTTATCAAAAACGAGAAGGAGTGTTTCATCAGGATATCCAAACACCGAGAAGCGGGTTGAATAAAGGGAGGCACAGCCGAGTTTTTCTTAACCGACTTCGATGTGTTTTTGAAACACAACAAAACATTCATAATTCTTGGAGAAATTCAAGCAAAAGTTCGCAAACTTTCATGACCGTGACGGTACTTTCCTTTGTTTTCTCTCTATGAATTATTAATGACTTTGAGAGTTTCTCGTGATATTTGTACTGGATTGTAGAACATCAAAATATCTTCTAAGATTTGATACTCTGAGATTTTGAGATTCTCATGATATCTTGAGATATCAAAATATCAGACCACTCCAGAGCTAAAGGTTCTCCCTCAAGACAGTTAAGATTTTGATACTGTATTTTGATATTTTGATATTCATGATATATTATTTGATATATTATTTGATATATTATTTGAGATATCAAAACATCAAAATACTCCAGAGCTAAACGTTCTTCCTCAATATGTTTGAGGCTTTCTGACATTCCATTTGATATTTTGAGATAAAAGTAGCGGGAAATATCAGCATATCATTACCCTCTCTCAATATCAAAATACCAAATGGAAATGGCGTTTTACTGACACCCGATCTTGTTTGTCCTAAAACTAAACGTTTAGTAGAATTCAAACATTCTTTGTTTAGAATACCAAAAATTACTGAAATCGGTTGAGGCTTACTTGCCAAAAATTCGATTTAAAAAATGGCACCTCCTCGCTAATAAATAGCCGTTTACCTAATGTAAATGAGAAAAAGCAACAGCAAGTGGAACTAGGCGAAAGAGGTCCAAACTAACAAGCTTTGATTAAAATGCACACATCAGTGGTGACCCAACGGGCAACCCGTTGATGTGGATCAAAGTAGCAATACCGCTTTTTCAAATTTTAGGCCCTCCCACTGATGAATTTCGTTGCAGGAATATAAACAGTGATTTTAATCTAACCTAGAGGGATAATTTAAAAGTTGTCGCCTAGCTGTCTAAAAGAGATAATAGAGAGACACTATGTTTAGAAATCGGCTTTACTTTGTAAACACTTCTAATCAAGATAATCACTGAACCATCCTATCAGAGCTGACACTTCATAGGGGTCAAAAGAATTCAACCCATGCCCACAAAACGAGATGCTAACCTCGTAAGGGTGGCTTCCAAATTTTTCGTTCCTTAGTTATCAAAATGGAAGTTTCCCCAGGAGCACACGTTGCATGCAAAAGACACGAATCGCTGGACTTCAAGCGCCACTCAACACCCACGTCAAAAAAAGATAATTTATCGATTGCTTTTCTAAGACTCAGGAGGATGGGCGAAAAAAAGAAGACCATTTAATATGACAGTGACACTGATTTCATTCGAGTTTTAAATTATGAAACATGCAAACGTTTTGTCTAGTCGCGTCCGTCGCGTTCAGCATGCCGCAGGCGAATTTCGCGCTCGCTCGCGTGTTCATTTTGTTGGTCTATTCCTGAGCGGAGAGAGAGACTGCTCGATCAAAGGACAGAAATATCATGAAGAAATTCATACAGCATTTGGACAAGTAATATGTACAAAAGACAGACCGAGGCTTGAGTCAGGGGTATCCAACGATTTTTTTTTCTGAAGAATACCAGTTCGGAACGTGGTGAGGAGAAAAGATGGACTGCTGATTATAGACTACGGACGACGGACTCGATGTAAAACACGATTACGGACTGCCGGCTAGGTATAAAACGCAGTCTGGATATACAAAGCGGACTACCTCATTAATTTGTACTCATACAAAGAGATCTTCACGGCCACTTTGTTCCCAGAGGTCAGAAACTGAAACTACAAACTTTGTGATTACATTAAATTGTCCATTGCCCAGTCAAATTGGGAATTTACAAAACATAATTCTAGTCGATTGCAAGTCACTGTAAGATATTTCTAGCCTTCAAGGTGTGAATAAATGACGCAGCGTCTCGCTTGCATTCAAGGGTATTTGCTCGATCGATCGATATCATGAATGCTTGGCGTTTGCTTGTTTGTTTGTTTGTTTGTTTGTTTGTTTGATTGTTTGTTTGTTTTTTGTATTTTATTGTAAACTTTGGCTCTTAGTTTATCCACGAGATAACAGACAAAAGTGTCAGTTAAGGTGAAACACAAATTTCAGGATTTGTTGCAGTTTTAGTCAGCGTACTGATTACACAAACTATGCAAAAAAAGATTCGCACTAACTTAGTATTCCATTTTCTGGATCAGAACAGGACACTGTTTTGACGAAGAAAACCAGTTTAGCCGCCATATCCTGTTCAAAACATTTTAAGAAATGAAAAGGTTTCCGAATGGAGTTAGTTTGAGTAGTAAAACAAAACTGCCGACATCTAATATAAGTTTCGATACGGGGATGGTTAGACTATGATTTAGTCACACAAAGTCAAGTACAAAGTTTGTAAGCTCTTATTTGCCCAGGCTCCGTCAACACTAATCCGGATAAATGTGAAAATACAACCTTTTTTCTCCGGTTTGTCCCTCCGTCCACAGTAAAACGGCGTCTTTGGCCATCGAAAACAGAACTTTTTGAAAACGCTCTCCACATTTATTAAAATTGAAAACGCCAGCTAGGCGGATGTTTTAGTGTTTACGGCGTAAACGGAACGTTTTGAAAATGCTGACGTCACAACGGTCATGTGATCTCTGTCACAGTCCCCTTTCGACCATAAATTCAAAATGGCGGACAAATTGATAGTTGTGTTATTTTCTCTGTTATCGAGTTTGAATGATTGTTGGAAGTTGAACGTTGCGCTCTACAATATTTATGCAACTGAGTAGTCGTCAAAACACTTTGTGCTCTTGTCGAACTGGCCTCAACAGAGCTCCACGGCGTTACAGCGACAGAAAACGGCGGCGATAGAACTAGAACGTGGTGGGAAAAATTTCGTACTTGACAAAGCCGTTATATTTAAAAGTATTTCAACTAGTTTGCATTTTGTACGTAGTCCGGGTTTTATACCCAGTCCGTAGTCTGTTAAGTCCGAATTATATACTGACCGGTTCTGCAGGCATAAAGCGCCTGAGAAATTCGGGTTAATTGCGGGGAAAAATTTAAGTTGACTTTGGGGAAATGTCCCCTCAAACCTTTATAACATGGCCAATAGCCAAAATATACCCAGCGTTTCTTTTCCTTTTTTATTTTTACTTAATTTTACTTTTTTTTTATTTTGACATCAACAGCTACATCCATATCTCGGCCTAACTTTGTATTCCGACAGAGCCGTGAACTCTAATACCCAAGAATGAAACGCAGGCCTTTATTCGTGGTGATTTCTGTTTCTCTTCTGTTGATGTACATGGTGTACAGAGCAAATTTTCGCTTGAGCGATGCAAGTGGAGAGAAAGGTAATATGGACTGGTTTGGATTATTGAATCGAATTTAGGGCAACTATGAGGCATAATTGTTATAAATTTTGGCGTGCTCCCATTCGTCGAAATCGATCAATCACGTGATGCGATAGTGTCTCTCCTCAGCGGGTGCCTACCAGCGGATAGTGCCCGGTTTTGGCAATTTTCGCACAAAATTTAGCGTTGTACAATAAAACAATAGAGTCATTCTGTCTCAGGCCTTATGTGTGATAGGGTCCCTCGGAAATTTGATGTTCAGACTTCATATAAGCCCTCGAACTACGTTCTCGGGCTAATGTCTGTTGTGAACATCAAATTTCCTCTTGTAACCCATCACATGATAGTGCCTTCGACAGAAGAACTCTCTTGTTTAAGCGGTGTTTTTCAGCGTCCATTTGTTGTCTTACAGCTGCAGTAAGCGGGGAAGTGTACTAAGCACGGGCACTCGAGAGCAAGCCCGCTCAGGAACCATTTGATTTTGAGAGGGTGGTGGGGAGGGGGGGTTAAAAAGTACTAAACAAGTAGCCAAAAATGAGAAATCCTGCAGAAATTTTGGAAGGAGAAATAGTCATAAATAGCGAAAAAAAAAAACTAAAAAATAAAAGCAAACATTATGACCTGTCATAATGTTATTTATATCGAGGCATGATGTTCACGTGATAATCCATTGGGCCTTTTAGTACCAGGTACAAAGGGCAGAAATTGGTAGGATAAAGGCGCGATCTCCTGGTTAGTAAATCCTTCTCTACTCCGCCATCACAGCGACCAGATCACGAGAAAGAGTTTTTCCCGTCACCTCCCCTCTCGCCTACCAACGTTTTGCTACTTACCAGTAATACCCGGCTGTTCATTAGTAGTTATTTGCGGTAATTAAAATTGTTAGGTAACAATGATACTATTAGGAAAAATTAAGTGATAAAATTTGTTATCTTATTTTTTAATTAATTCTTATTTAGCATGTCCCAATGTTAAGTTTTCAAGACGTTGGACTCTTTCGCCGAGGACTGAAGTATCCGTTTTCAAGGTTAGTTCCAGCTGAACTTCACAACATCACTTTAGCAGAGTGAATGCAGTTTACTTACAAAAAGACCAAGCTCAACATCTTTTTATTACCTTACTTTTCATCTCAACAGTTCTGTGATAATGATTAACAAGATGATGATGATGATGACGATGATGATGATGGTGGTGGTGATGATGTAAAACTTGAAAATGTTTCTTTCTATTTCACAGAGACGAGAAACCTTCAACACTGCACGAAGTTGGAAGCAATACCAAAGGAAACAGCTGGTGAATATGTTCTGTAATAGAACATGTCACAAAACCCTCCCTAACCCGTTTCACATAGTAGTGATCCAGCCGCTCAAAATCCTCTACTGTTTGACACCCAAAGTCGCCAGCTGGGAGTGGAGAAAAATGCTGTACCTCTTCACTCAGGGACCTTACCAGATAAGATTGAGCAATTTCACTCCAGAAAAACAGCGAGAGATGCTAAATACGTACTTCAAGTTCACCTTCGTTCGAGAGCCGTTTGAGCGTCTGCTTTCAGCGTATAAAGACAAGTTTTTGAACCCGCGACAAACCGATTGGGAGTGGTTTGGAATTTATGGGCGAGACATTCTGAAAACTGTACGCCCTAACGCTTCAAAGCGTGCAAAAGCAGAGCTTAACGACATCACGTTCCGCGAGTTCATAGAGTACGTGATCAAAAAAAGCGGCGAGAAAGTCGGTTTGGATTGGCACTGGGATAATTATCTGAACATATGCGGCATGTGTGCAGTGGATTATGACTTTTTAGGACATTATGAATCTTTTGATCAAGATTTGTTAGATTTTAAGAAGAAAGCCAGGTTGTCGCCAGGAGATGCTACGGCTTTTAATTTGAAATTTTCTAAGAATCGCTCCGATACGGCATCTTCCATGTTGAAGTATTACTCGCAGATTCCATTAGAATGGATTGATATCTTGGGCGAGATTTATAGGCCCAGCTTTGAGATGTTTGGGTACAGCTTTCCAGGACCTCTGAAAAGTCTGTACGAAAAACTGGACGAGATGACATTGTAAGAAATAAGTGATGGTGAATAAATTTGTATTTAAAAAAGAATGGTATTAGAAGTGGATTTTACGACGTTTCAAATTTCCACTTTCGTTTGGCCTGCTCGGTAAATGCAGAAGGGGTAAAGAGGTAGCCTGTTGACAGGCTCATTATACTAAGGAATTCTTGGTTTTCATCAATATAACAATTGAGAAACAAAGGAGTTAGACCGTAGGTAAAAAGAAACATCTAGAGCAATTTCTGGCTCTCTAGTATAGTATAAAGACATGGAGAAAATAATTTTCAGAAAATTATAAGACTCAGTATGCGTCCACCACCGTCCCTCGTTTATGGCCGCCATAAAAGTCAGTACAAGAAATAAAGTAAATAATGAAATCAATATGCCTAGTTTCTCTTCAGAATTACTTTGATGCCACTTTTACATTATTATCGTATTTGAAAATTGAAAAGTAACGCGAAAATATTAGTTTTAGGACATTTTGAGAATTCCTGTGTACATTGGGCTGCTGAATTTTGATCAAATTTCAAAATGGATCCTTCATTTCTAAAGCGAAGCAATATATCAACACGAAATTTCCCTTGAAGCTTTTTATGTTGTGGAGAGTATAATGAAAGAAGAGCTTTGTGGTGACCGTTTTAAAAGTTTTAGAATTTTAATGACGTCACATGAAAACCAGCAATAGACCGAAGAACACAAACCAGCGCTCCGGGCGAGTTAAATGCTGACTGGGGAGGAGAACGGGGACCGTCTTCTGCTCTTCAAGCCTCGCATCACTCACTCAGCTCGCCAAATTTCTTTAGTTGCGCCCTATTCTCAACCAACGAGCCTGCTCACAGTCCAGTGAAGAAAACGAGGTTTCAATGTACATTGCTTAGAAAGACGTCATAAGAACATGCACAAAAAAATGTCTTGTTGAATTTCTCTTAAACTTAGAGAAAACATCCGCTTCTCTTCGCTCTCGGTCGATAGGGGAGCGCCAGGAGCGAAGAGTGGCGGCTGCACATGATTTGCAGCTTATTTCAGCTGTAACAATACTTAGGTTTTCGAAGTAATGGAGAGAGGCCAGGGATTTATTCTATGCGGTAACTGTTCAGTGACCTGCGCCGTTTATTAAAGTCTTGGTCAAAAGTACACAGTTATTCAATATTTTAAATAAGTAATATACTTCTGGTCGCTTGTAACATCCACACGTCTATATCCTCTGACATTTTGCAGTGTTTGCTAAAATTTGGAGTTCAGAAAAGTTCAGAAAGGTGAAGAAACACTGCTGATAAAGGCGCGAGGCGAAGATACGCGAGACGCGCAAGGCCCTCGCGTGTCTTCAATTCTGAGGCATTGATCGACTCCATAGTCTGCTACACTGAACGGACACAAAAGACATGAAACACACACAAAAATGAATAATGAACCTGATAATCTAAATGCCGACCAAGCATGAAGAGCAACACAAATAGACCATTCAGCAGGCAGGCCTATCAGCGATTAAGTTTCTCTTACTGAACTGGCCACCAAAACTGTTCGCTTTTCAGGTGAGAGGAACTTATATCAATTTGTTGATGTATGGCACGGTAACTTCTCCTCTAAGTACACTTAAAGGTGGAATCATTTGCAGCATATGTGTAGAGCCGTCGGATTTGTTTGTTTGAATTTTTTATTGTTTTCAAGCTTAAAAACAATAAAAAAATTCCAACGGCAAATTCGACGGCTATACGCGTATGCTGCAAATGATTCCACCCTTAGTTAGAGTCAAAAACTTTAAGCTATGTTATATTGCAGCGAAGACATCTTTTTTAATTTGCCAACCAAAGATCTATTAGCTTTTGCCGAATCAAAGATTCCTTTTGTTTCATGGTTGGCAAATTTGAATAGCAAACAGAAGGATTGTGCATGAACCATGGCTTTTTTTCGCAGCCATGTACTCGAAACAACTTAAGTGTGACCATTCCAAAGAAAAACTCTTGCGGTGCCTTTCTTAGCTAAGTATTAGCAATATGAATTTTTAGGTCCTTAAATCTTTCAGCTGTGTGAAGTGAAAAGATCGTATCGTTAATTCGGATGATAATCCTCCCAAGGGGAAGGCGTGATAATCAAAAAAGAATCGGTGAAGCAGATCGATGCGCTTAATGATCTCATTTCAGTCCTGACTGATAGCCGTGAACTGTTTCAACACAAACAGTTCAGAAGTCTTTGAAAAGATGGAGTTGGTTACTGACGAAAGCTGATGATATTAAAGGTAAGACAGTAGCTCTTTTTGACTGAAGCGTTAAAAAGGATTCCTTTCACGTTGGCATAGAAGAGAGATTTTTAGAGATTAAATGGTTCAGGATATTTGTTATTCAACGAGTGCCCGAGCTCAAATTTGTGAAAACTCAGAAAGTCTGTAGCTACACTATAGAACAGTACAGGGCCACTGCTCCGCAAAGGAAAACGGTGAGGGTAAAAGGCCTCATGAGTTTGCGGAATGGCATGTGGCTTGACCTGCGAAATGTGCTAATATATGCGGAATGGCTAAGAGAAATAAATTAAACTAAAAAGCACGCCCTTTTCCCCGCCAATTTGCAAGAGCAGCCGCGAGCCGCGTTTTGTGATGCTACGGACTCGACTACCATGGGAATCGAATTAAAAGAAACAAAAAACAAAAACAAAAAAAAAATGAAGCTCGGCAACGGGTCTCCCGCTTAAACACTGTTCCCTTCTTTGGTGCTTCTTCGTTTACGGAATTCAGATTATCCTTTCCTTCATTCTTTACGTATTCTACCACAAGATTCACGGTGGTTAGTTTCTCCAACGCCACGGCAGTTTAATACCATACTATATAAGCGGTTTGAGTATCCATGGGGAGGGTTTAGTCCAACTGTTTTAAAACAGCAACAGCACAGCATCCTACCGTATATCGTACGGCCGGAAATAAAAATGCCCCCAAAACACCTTCGTGATTCAAAGAGTATTTCAAGTATCCTCTGACTGCGTGAATTCACTTCAGGAACTCGGGAACGTAGACAGGTAATTCGTCTTCAGTTTATTTGGCATACAGCTATTTCAATTAAGTATGCTAGTCCAAAGGTGACAAAATATCAAGTTTGCCATTCTTCCATGTCGACACATTTTTATACATCAATTCTTTAATAATCGTACCATTTTGTCGTATATTTATATCAAAACAATTTTTTCTTGTTAATGGAATTTTTTCTCTATTAAGCGATTATTCCACGATAAAAACCGACGTTTCGGTGTCTTCATGACGCCATTGTCAAGGTAACTTATGTAGATTACTACAAGTATTTTAAAGCAGCGTTGGTGCTAAAATTAAGATAACAGAGGGTGTGAAAATAAAAAAATCACACAAATACTTTCGCAGGAATAGAGTCAGTTTGCACGTTAAGATTAGGTTTTAGTTGTCTTATGAAAAGCATCTCGTGTACTTAACAGTCAAACTTTAAATTTCTGCATTTCTTGAGAACGACGGGACGCCTTAGTAGGTCTTCAGGAACCATTCAAGCCAGAATTTTTTCAGGTTGTTCTTTTATCAGCTATCTTATACTGCGAAGGTCAGCATCATTTTTTATTGCACCTGCAGTTCATGGTCACAAATATCATTATTTTCATATATTTGTTCTCATAAGTTCCATTCATCGTTAACCCTATTCAGACCAGGTGGGGGGAGGAAATTATAATTGTCTTGAAGCAATTTGAACATTTTTAGATCATTTTGACGTCATATGACGTCATATGTGGCCTTTCATTAGTCATATGATCTCTTATGATCATATGACTTATACGATCATATGACTTTTACGTCACATGACGTCATCAGCTCAAGTTGTGTACCTCAAAGGAAACATTTTGGACGTACCCTCTGCCTTCTAAGGTTCGTAGTCCTAGCTTATATGTTTTCGGAGTTAAGGAGTGAGAGTGCGGAATCTGTCCTTTCCCCCGGTCCCAAAAGACCAAAAAAAAAAAAACCGGGTCTGAATAACGTTAAAATAGTATAAAGGATTTTTGCGTGAGACGTTAGCGATGCAACGTTATAAACTGTTTTTGCCCACTGAATGAGGGGCAGAGGAAGCAAGGGGGACGTTGGAAGGTAAACTCAAATACTGGTATTATTTTGAATTCATCTCGGATTGTCTCTCGGCTCTCGAGAATTTGCGCCAAACGTCGGCTAAGCGGTAATGGATTCCAGAGTGCCTTAACCCAATCAGCACCGTTTCTATATAGATATCATGTTATTCTTGCTGTGAAAATTGATGCATTTCATTGGTTGCATCTGAAGTGTGACGTCAAAGTTGTTGAGACACCCTACTTTGTTACCCCTATCTGATGCTGGATAATGCGGAAAGTGCCTGTCTTCATACACAAATTTTTAATTATACATTTCCAACATCATTGGCGGGTGGGAGAAGGAGGGAAAGAGATACCTGATAGTACTGATGATGTTTCAACAAATTGTCAATGATTGCAGCTCTTTGAAAAGATATGTGCGATAAAAAAAACCCTGAAACAAAAAAAGTTGTTAACAAGTACAAGCTTGGAAAATCAACATTTTCAAGAGTGAAAGTTAAATTACTTATAGCCGAGACTTAAATGCACGTTTCTGTCTTAGTTTTCCTTTTTCTTTTCTTTTTTCTTAAGAAAACATGAAGGAACATCTGTACAGCCCATTGTATCAGAGTACAGAGGTGAATCAAGAAGAAACAGCAGCTTCCCAACCTGGCTTCCTCTCGCAGTTAATGTTTTCATGGCTGTCAGCGACAATGAGGCTGGGATATTCACGCCCACTAGAGGAGGATGATGTACCATCGACTGCTGTAGGACAGGAGGACACCGCTGACCTGGTATTTAAGCTTCATCGTACACTGGACGAAACATCACTTGACCAGGAAGGAAGAAACAGAAAACTTTGGCGCTGTCTGTTACCGCTGTTGAGCTCTCTGGATTATGTAATGTATATTTGCACGATGCTAGGAGAATCAGTTTGCAGATTTACTCAGCCGGTCATGATGAGCCTTCTCTTATGGGAGCTGTCGAATAATCCCGACAGATTAACACGGTGGAGCTTAGTGCTGGCATCTTGCTTAGCGGTGACTCTCTTTCTGCAACCCTTCCTAAAGGCTCACTATGATTATACTGCAAACGTCATCGCAGCTAAACTGATAGCGTCGCTACGCGGAATAATGTATCAGAAGGTAAAATTCAAATTCCTGAAACTAACACTTAGTCTCTTATACACGCCATATTTTCATACAGCTGTCGTGTTCGATAATGCCGCCATCATGAAATGTTTCTTGGCCAAAATTGAGGGAGATTACTTTATAACAGAGAGGAAATGAGGGAGTGAGAGTGAAGCAACAACCCTTCTACAGCACTCCTTCCAATTTGCTCCCCTCTTATGGGGTAGTACAGCTATAATAGTCCTTAAGATGATTTTATCCCACAATACCAGAAAGGAGAAAGTGGAGGATAAGGGAAGGGGGTAGAAAACTCCATCTGTGGAAGTAATTGATGATCGGGACCCCTTAAGGAAAACCACTGCAGAGAAGGAGTTATCTAGCTTTTGGGTACTCTTGTTTAATAGAAGCTTGTTTGTTCTTTGAGAACCAGGAGCCAGTTGCTCATATTTCGGTACTTGCCTTCACTTCGCCACAAATTGTTTCCGAAACTCGAGTACCGATATGGTTGATCAAATTAAAAGAACGGGGGATGGCGGGGAGGGGGGTGCGGGGTGGGGAGTATGCACCTCAACTGAAGCTGTAAATGGTAAATGGTAAATGTGTGTTTCAACTGAAGGTGTAAATGGTAAATTGTAAACGTGCGTTTTCGTATCGTTTTAGTATTAACACCGGTTTTTCTTTTACAGATTTTGAACGCGAATCAACAATCTCTAAACAACATTGGGTCGGGAAAGATTGTTAGTTTGAATTCCAAAGATTTGAAGCCGATACAGCCTTTTGTAAAGCGCTTTCCGTACGTCTTTGTCGCTCCCGTTGAGGTCTTTGGTTTGTCCGTTCTCTTGTGGTGGTTGGTCGGTGTTGAAGCCTTAGCTGGACTGGTGTACCTTTTGTTAATTGCTTTTTATCTCTTCATTACTTACAAACCTCTCAAAACACTAAGGAAAGAAACGTCCAAGTTGACAGCGACGCGTCTTACGCAGATTGAGAACGTCGTTAATGCGATGCGATTAGTCAAAATGAACACTTGGGAAGAACATTTTTTTGATACTATTGGCAAAGTCAGGAGGTATGGTTAGCCTTTTCTACAAATGAGTTACCCCTCTATCGTTGTCACTCTGTTTTCCGTTTTGAATTGTACTAAAAGGCTTTCAAATCGTCATCATCATCATCATCATCATCATCATCTAATTTTAATCGTCATCAACGTCATCACGTTCATGATAGTAAAAAAATAATACCCCAAATCACCTGATATTGAAATTCAGTCAGCTTATAAGACAGCGCTGAGCCTGTTTCTTCCCTGATGTCTGAGGAAATAATAGCAAATCAAAGAAAGTTACTGAAGTGCCATAACATAAATAGTATAAACTCTATTTAAGTATTTCTGTTAATTTCTTCGAGCTACTAACTAAAGTTACAAAATGAGTAAAATAAATATACTAAGAATGACAGAAAGAAATTTAAACAACTCAGACAAATTTATACAATATTATTGTAGGAAAAATTAGCTGGTGAAAGGAGTTGAAATCGGTTGTAGTGCGGTAGTGATCTGGAATTGCGTTCCAGAATTTGGCTACCAGATAACTAAAGGAATTAAGGCCATAGGTAGTTGTACATACTCCAGGTAGGGAGAGAATATCACTTCCCATGAAAACCAACACATGCTAATTTAAATTGATACAACCTACAACGTAGAATTCGTGTAGAACCGAGGATTCTTTATTCCTTGCAAGAAAATAGGATGGTTCCGAGCTTAGGCTATCTGCGATACATAATAAGTTAACTGTTGATCATATATGCTTATCTTAAGATAAAGTTACTAAAAGGCTTAACTTTTCAACCGTAATTAACTTGATTTTTTTTTTCTTTTTCGAAGGGATGAGATGAAAGTGATTTGGTACAGAAGTATTTTCTTGGCCAGTATAATGGCAATTGTGTCATCCGTCCCAGTCTTCCCGTCGTTCGTTTCCTTGGTTACAGTCATGCTCACAGGACATTCACTCACCCCTCAAGTTGTGTTTACCACCGTCTTGCTCATGTCCACTATCGAGCTGTCATTTGCAGGCTACTGTTACCAGGGAGCATATTATGCCACAATAGTGGCAGCGTCGATAGAGAGAGTAGAAAAGTTTCTATTTCAAGATGACGACAGGGAACGCAAGTCATTGCATTCCAAAACATTGCGCACGGACTTCTCAAAATCACATCCTTGTGTTTCACTATCCCAAGTTACCAGCACAGTCGGTAATAAGAGTACAGTTGTCCTAAATAACGTTACTGTAACATTTCAAGGCAATGCGTTCGTTGGAGTAACTGGCCCAGTAGGATGTGGTAAGACATCTTTATTGAGGGCTATAGCTGGTGAACTGGAGACGCAACAAGGAAAGATTTATACATCCACGGCAAGTGTGTATGTTCCTCAAATACCTTGGCTTTTTTCTGGAACATTAAGAGATAATATCGTGTTTGGAGAGGAATATGACAGCGAGAGGTTTGAAAACATCATTAAGGCCTGTGCTCTGAAAGAGGACTTGGAGAGGTTCCCAGCAGGTATTTGCTTCTTCGGTTTTGTTTCTTTCACAGTTGTCTTTAACTTGGTTTCAACGTTTGAAACCAGGAGTAGTATATCTAGTGTGCACGTGACTATCCGAGAGGAAAGTAGCTCTAACAGAAACGTTAGCTGATGACTAATTTTTCGACCAGCAACCCATGACAATGTGAGCAGAAATTATCTCGATCAGGTTCAAAAGAAATGTTTATGGTCAGCTGATGTTGATGGTTATTGACATGCATATATGATTTGTTAATCAACAACAGGACTGTAGACTGACCAATCAGATCAATAACCACAGCCAGGTGGACTGCAAGCCGAGTTGTCCTTTTTTGGGCACTCCTGTTTCCTACAAGTGAGCGGAAATCGCCGCTCGATATGTCGCGTTTCGTACAATTTTATTTCATGCGATGTTATAAAAGAAGAAGAAAGAGATTGCTTTCTGTCTAACAATTAGACTAAATTAAATCAAATGACGATTTAACAAATTGAGGTCAGTTTTTTATGCGTCTGTCCTCTTATTGATGATACGTTTCGTCATCACATAACAAAAAAGCAAAACTGATTTTCAAACGAAGGAAAGAAATGCAGGAGTCAATGGAAGGTGTGCTTGCCGCAGAATCAGAATTTCATTGTTGTAATTCGGAAAAAAAAAGCAAAAGTGATTTTCAAACGAAGGAAAGAAATGCAAGAGTCAATGGAAGGTGCGATTGCCGCAGAATCAGAATTTCATTAATGTAATTCGGAGAATCACAGCCTCGTAAATTAAAACTTTAGTAAGAATAGGCCAGAAATACAAGGAAAAATTCGAATTGCTCAACTAACCTTTAATCCAGCGAAAACTGTTCACAAAATAATCCGCTAAAACTCGGTTCAGCTTAATTTCGTTGACAGCGCAAATTTCCGCTCACCACCGATTTTCATGTCTGAATCCTCAACAAACATCCTCATCTTTTCGCTCTAAGTTTGCAATGGTTTCTTCAGTTTTAACACATAAATTTTAAATGATTTCCTCATTGAAGATTAGTAGATTTGTGGTACAATTATCGCCTTGTCAAGAATGCACCGCTGAAAAGTTTGACAAAACTTTTGCTGATTGCGTCAGCTTTACGCGTTTCATCCATCTGTACTCTTATTGACAATAAAAATTAGCCAATCAGCGCGCGAGAATTCGTTCAGTTATTGTAAAAAAACTTTTCACTTCTCTCTTAACAAGAATTTTCGGTCAGGTTGTCCAACTTACATCAGGCACCAGAGACGCATCTACACGCACTACCCCCACCTTAGACGATCGCATTAAACAAACCTTATTTTTTTTTTCACTTACCCATCACGAATGTATTATATTTTTTGTGGTCTTTGAGAAATGTAAAAGAAAATAGACTCAATTCAATTCTGCAATTCAAATGCACCTTATGCAGCAAAAAGCACATGGCAGATAAAGTTGTCAACGTTAAGACACAAAATTGCATCGAAGCTAACAAAAGCATGAGAATACATTCAAAAGAGTGACAAAGTTGCATTCTCATGGACTGAGAAAATAGTAAATATATGAATGAAAAATATTTTTTAGTATTATCTCTTTACTCGTAGGTGATCTCACATTCGTCGGTGAGCGCGGAATTACTTTGAGCGGAGGACAGCGTGCCAGAGTTGGTCTTGCAAGGGCTTTGTACAGCAATGCTGATATCTATCTGCTTGACGATCCCTTAAGCGCGCTAGACTCAAATGTTGGAGCGCACATTGTTGACAAATGCCTCGGTCTGCACGGCTTGTTGGCTGACAAGCTTGTTATTCTGGTCACCCATCGTCTGCAGTACTTACAATCCACTGATCGTATCATTGTCATGAAAAATGGTTGTGTTGTAAAGGAAATGACTTACTCTGAGTTGGCACGCACAGACGACCAGCACCTCGATGACTCGGAGACGCCGTTTGGAAACAAGCCTTCGGATGGTAGCTGTGAAGCTGAAGAAGCCGATACAGCATCTGAGAGGTCAGCAGATGCTTCTGTAGGGACAGAGGCTGAAGTTGGTGTCGACGAAGACAGATACTATGGAGGCGTATCTTGGAGAACATATTGGAGATATGTGCATTCAGGAAGCTCGCTTGCTTTCCTTGTTATTTTGACCATTGTTGTTATTCTTCCTGAAGGTAAGTCAAGCATGTTAGATGACTGATTAGCAAAGTATGCTCTTGGAATTTAAATGACGTTGTACAAGAATTCCTCCAGTGTTTTTCTATAGATATAGATTAGTGTCGTGTGGTTTTTTCCTAAAGATAGAACTCTCCTCGAATTATGAATTTGAAGAAGCCAGGTGGGGATGAAACTGTGTTTGTGGGTTGGGGAGGGGGGAGTGTTGAAAAATGGGCCTTCTCTTAGAAAACAGTCCCACCCGTCCGCTAAATGTTACAAGTCAATCAAAGAAAAGCCAATCTTCTGGTGTCTGTTTTCAGTTTTACTATCCTTGTCTTCTTTGTGAAAAATTCTGAATCAGTTAAACCAAACCTTAAACCACACGGTCAAAGCATCAAATTAGACACGGTGGATCCAATTAGCCAGATGAGAGGTTATGCTTGTGAATTAAATAAGAAACCGGTATATGTTTCCAATACAGATAAAGTGACATTTTTGCAGTTTATTTTATGCGGTTTTTGGCATACCTGGCTTTGTGTGACATTCTACGCTACAGCTGTAGCTGTAGTTCGCGGGCATAATTTCATTGCTGCTTTGGTCGAGTTACGCGTGAGGGCGAATCACAGCCGGCTCAAAGATATTTCGATGAAAAAATTGTGTCGCAAGAAAGTTCTAGATTCTTGAATTGACTGTTACATTATTCTTGTTCATTTTAGCCTTCGATGCGTCGTCAAATGTGTGGCTTTCCCACTGGACTGAGCTACCACAAGAAGAAAAACGGGAACCAAGTAACTTGTACATCTATTGTGCTATTGTTGGAGGGTCTGCCATTCTGCAGTTTGTCCGTGCTTTTACCGTGTTCTTCGCTGCGCTTCGATCATCAGAGGTTTTGCACAAAAGGTACTGGAGATTATTCATTTTCTATTTCTATTTCTTATGGACCAAAGCTTCGCCCGAAGCGTAGTAGTAATACTCCTCTATGTATGATACATATAGGTACCTCCCCTCACGAAGGGTAGGATTTCGCAGCTGTTTTGCTCTGAGTAAAGGTATAATATTGTCCTTTTTTTTCTCGTTTGGTTATTTAAACAATACACTGTTGGTGTTGGTGGGCTATCAATTTATAGTTGCCCGCAGAAATTTTGTCCTTAAGGCAACTATTAGCCGATGCGTCCCGACACAGAAACGCTTGTTTACATAGTTCACGACTAAATTTTCTGCCGCCCCAAACTGCCCTTTTGAATCTTCAGTGCAAGTTTGAGTTTTTAAGGGGGCAATATACTTGAATTTTGAGGAAATAGGATAAGATTTAAGAAATAAATAAAGAGGGATTAAATTTTTGTGCACACACCCAGACAGTCCGCCCCCACGCAAGAGCATTTGGGGTTGTTTGTGGACTGTTTTGGTGTCCGTCTATTAATTATTAAATTTTAATTTTAATTTTCAACTCACCTTTAATTCTTAACAATTTTCAATTTTCTTAAAATTCATCAATTTTTTAAAAATCGCGTAAAAATTCTCTCAGATTTATGAGAAATCGCACTATGATCCTATGATAGCATTTTTGGATTGAATGAAATCTCATGGAGATAATTAAGAAAAAAGGCTAAAACGTTGGGGGGAAAAGGCATCTACATATATTGCCCCCTTAAATGAAAAGCCGCGACAACGACAACAACTTCAACCAGAAAAGAAAAAAGGAGAAAGGAATAGAAAGAAAAATTGACGAGGAAAAAAAGCGCAATTGTAAGGGACTCTACTCAGCTAGGCAATTCAGTTCTGCCGATGGATAATCAGGATTCATCCGGGCTTTTCGCTGGAAGGGCTCTGATTTCCTGGCAGTTTCCCTCCACAGGGGAGCACTTTTGTAACACGTGTAGCACGTGATTCGGCATAGAAAACTCGGCTCGTAGTAGAAAAAGACGATAGAACCGCTCAGATTAGCGTATTTGTAATAAACACGGTGATTGACTATAAATATATTTAAATTTTTAAGAACTAGGACTGAATCAGCGTAGAAAAACCAAATTGCTGGTTTGCACGTGACGTCATAAAATTCTAAAATGAAAAGTCGCTTGGTCTGCTAAATTTTTATCGTCACCAGATGCAGGAACACCTAAAAATATATCTTTTCACAAGATTCCAGCTTGGTATCATCCTTTGTGTTGAAAATACGGCATCTTGAATTTTCAAAATTAGTTACCGCCGTGCGTGACAACAAGATCGCACCGTGACAAGGCTGTCTCCTTTGAAAAAAGTCTTTTCTGACGATTTTTGGCAGTTTGAACAGTTCAAGTATTGGGAGAGGTGTTTATGCTTATGTAGCTCACAACGGTAAAGTAATCGCTCTCCTAGCAAAAGTGAGTTCCAGATGTTTTTCATTGATTTCTGGCGGCCATGTTGGTATCCCTCGGAAGGACACCAATATATATGGCGTCTGCATACTGAGCTCTATAAATTTGTGCGGAACGTTTCGACAAATAACTCAAGAACGGTGTGCTGCACAAACCTGATACTTGGAGAAGTTGTTTATTTACTAATCGTTTGTAAAATTTGAAATTCTTAGCTTCAGTATTGAATGGTTTCGAATTTGTTTTTTGATGGCCTGACAGTGAAAACCGGCAATATTTCCACACTAAAAATTATGTTTAAGGTCTCGAGTCCAGTGTTTAAATTTGAGCAGACGAGAGAGTTTGGGGTAAATGAAGAGCCAGTCTTCAGAAATAAGATTGAACGACTTGTGGAAGGAAATACAAATTATTTCGGTTTAGTATTTGGCGATTTTTAGCTTAATGATACCGAATATGCAAGCGTTGGTCGTTTTTCTGAACACGTTTTATTTACTCTTGATCGTCGGCTCTTGAAAGACCAAAATAATATGCAAACTCGTATGCAAAATCTTTACCACTGTTTTAATTACCTTAAAAGATAGTCACTCTAGACGCCCTTCGAACTCATTTATATTGTCTATTTTGTACAGTGCTACATTTATTCAGTGTCCCTTGCACTACTTTAGTCTAGTAAAGCACGTTTAAGTGTACTATTGGCACACAGCACCAGTAAAAACTTTTAGCAGTATTAATGTTCACAACAATTGAAAGTATTAAGCCTTAGAAGGAATTCCCACAATACGACTGCTTTCGTACGAGGCAGTCTGACTAGCTTTCTTAGTGATGGTTACGTGATTTCATATCATTTCGTTTTTAGCATGCTCTTCGCAGTTTTCAAAGCTCCAGTGCGGTTTTTCGACACCAGTCCTACAGGGCGAATCCTGAACCGTTTCTCTATGGATGTAGACAACATGGACGAAAGGCTACCACGTGACCTTCTAGATGTGCTAAGGAATGTAGTGTTCACCTGCATCGCCGTAATCTTGGTTTCTCTGCTAAATTTCTGGGTCGCCATTCCTGCTTTACCGGTTGTTATTCTGGTTTGTCTTCTGTGCCGATATTTCCTGCGCACGTCCAGGGAAACCAAGCGGCTATCTCTAATCACTGCTAGTCCTGTATTCTCTCATTTCGTCGAGACCATTCAAGGGATTGAAACTATTCGTGCGCACGACAAGGAGAAGGATTTCTTAAGACTGCTTTGCAGGTATTTGGCCAACAATCTCATAGACTACACAGCTAGTAACTTTCTTGCATGACTCTTGATAACAACAATCCACTTGATATAAGTGATACAACCGTTTGAAAAAACGTTGTCAGGTGAAAAGTATAAACGATGGACAATGCGACACAATGGAACTCTGGGAAGATGGTAGTAGCAAGTTTGTTACTGGGTTTCGTTTCTTGATATTCAAAATATTTTCTTTCCAAGATAATTTAAAAAGTAAATTAAGGAATGCTGTTATTATAATGTGCACGTGTCTAAGAGTAGAGGCAAGTTTTCAAGCTTCTCAGAGCACCATTGGGTCCCTGATTTATGTTTTTTTACTCGGCAACTTTTTTTAAATTGGGTGTATATTAGGTAGAAGTGGAGTCTGATACGAACAAGCAAGTGTTCTGATTGGCTTTCTACTTGTAGGCTACCATCTCATATCCGGCTGCAAATAGATTATCCTCCTAAAATAGACTAGGAAAATTCATGGCCAACTATGCATGCACTGCTTGACTCATTGACTAGGAGTTTATTACAGTTCGATCTAGTCAATATAGGGGAGTAGCTCTCTTACCCCTTTATCCCCTCTTAATCTAGTAGAATAACATATTTTCTACGAATTTGGTTTTTCAGGCATCAAGATCACAACACAAGAGAGTGGCTGATTTTCAACGCGACTCAAGCGTGGTTTGGCCTTAGAGTTGATCTTCTAGTTGCTGTGTTCTCTACAGTCGTTATATTCAGTTCAATACTACTCAACAGTAGTACAGGTGAGTAAAAGCGGGGGTGTAACTGTCTGGTTTAACAACACAAGACCAGCATCACAAATTCATACAGACTGCGCACGAGCTAACTATAAGAAAAGCTGCACTAAATTAAACAGGTTGTCAAATTTGGAACAACCTTTGTTCAAAACCAACTATTAAAAATCCAGTTTATTTCAAGACCACTCTCAAATTATTTAGTAAATTAGTTAATTGAATTTAAACGTTATTAATCTTTGATTTTATAGCCGTGCAAGGCCACAGGTCGCCAAACGGCTTTATTCAGAGATTAGCTTTGTTTAGTGTGCTGCAACTAGGAGAACAATAAGTGTTACTAGCTGGTCGAATATTCAACGCCCTAACTACCTAAACAGGTTCTCTTCACAAGCCTCCATATTTATTAACTGAGTGGAGGCGCGGTGGTGTAGTGGTTAGAGAGACGGGATTCGATCAGAAGATCGGAAGGGTGGTGGTTTAAGTCTTGACCGTCTCTGCATTGTGTTGTATTGCTTATTAGACAAAAGACTTAACCCCACACCAGGAACTCCACAGTTTCTCTCCACCTAGGCGTCTAAACGGGTCGGTGGCGACTAGCATCAAATCCAAGGGAAATAGTATCCTACGTGGTTACGTCATCCTACAGAAGCTGGCTTAAAGCTCCGCTGTGAGGCCCACGTGGCTGTCTACTACTTGTTTAAAGTAAATAATGTGTGATGCTCTTTTGCTCCATTTTATTGCAGGTGTAGCGGGCATTTCAATTACATACGCCATACAGCTTGTCAACAAATGCCTCCTCACCATGATAACGTTTGCTCGGATTGAAAATTGGATGACGTCAACACAACGTGTATTAAACTACACCGAACTGGAACCCGAAGCCGGCTACCAAACAACAAAGCAGGCGCCAGAGGGATGGAGTAAAACTGGACAACTACACTTCCAGCAGGTCTGTGTTTGAGTAGATTTATATAAACATATTGAAATTTTATTTGAATTTTTAGCCAGCCGGATCGGAGCGCGTTTGGAACAGAGTTGGTTCCTCAATGAGAACAAAAAAATACAGAAAACGAGAAAACGGCTACTGATTATATATAGCAGAGCTCTAACTTCTTATGTGGAGCACCATAGTTAAGAAATAGATAAATCTACGCGACTTGATTTGGATGGTCATGGCATGCGCCCCATAAGAAATCGCTCAAGGCTTCATGTACCGTGACTTCGAAGTGTCTCCTAACAGCATTCTAAAAGTCGAATTCGACAGCTTCAAGTCCAACTCGGAGATAAATTTCCTCTTTTTCTTCTTCTTTTTTAATTTCTTTTTTATTCTTTCTCTTTGTTTGTTTTCTTTTTTCCTGTTTAGTCGTAGCTCTGTGGGGCATTAGTCGACTTTTTAGCTAAGATGGAGAGTCTTTTTCTGATACCGTAAAACGTCGGCAGACAAGTCGCACCGGCCAATAAACCGCACATGAAGATTAAAAGTTCAAATTTTTTCATAAGTCGAGGCTTAAGAAAGATTGAAAATATCCTTGAATTGATCGTTCAAATCTGAGACTGAAACTTAGCAAAGTCTTAGTCCAGTTAAATTAAGGATTTGAAATAGTTCGAATGCCATGTCTGCCTACTTGAGCACGTACTTTCGCTTCGTATTTCTTCAGTTAAGTCAGCTTTTCATCAACTTTCTCTAGGCGTTTCCACTTCGCACAGTGGCCCATAGATACATGCTACTTTCATTTTATTTTCGCAATCGCGCAATTAATAAAATTGAAATATCGCACGATAAGGTACATGTCCTCCATGGGCCACCGTACGCTTAACGGTTAGCCCAGGATTAAACTCCTTTTCCCTAGAATATAACTAAATAAATCCAGGGATAAAAAGTCATTCCTGAAAACAAAGTTATTCGTATTAAACGCACGGAAGCAATTGGATTAAAAAAATTCTTCTGACTGCCAATATTGGCCTCGTCAAATGTGGGAGTGCTAGGAATTTTTCTCATCCACAAGGAAATAACTTTGAAAGTAAAATTAATAACTGAAACGACGAAAAAACTTTCCCTACCTATGTTAAACGTGCCAAATTTATTGGACTTGCCTATCAGATCTGTCAAATTTAGAAGCTACAACGTAGTTCATTCTTTGGTTTGCAATATATATTTTTAAGGGGAAGACTCTTAACTGCCATATTGTTGCCGTATGGAAAGTTCCTAACCACATCTTGGAGTTCCTAACTTCCATAGATAAGCTACTTGGCCACATTTGTTCCACGAGAAAGGTTTCAAGATTTTCGAGTCCCGTGAACTGAACAGAAAAATAAGGTTAAGAAACAAAAGGCGTACAGTTCTAGTTGTTGAAAACGTTCCCAGTATTTAAGGAACATCAAGATGCAAAACTTCATTCAACGATTTTCTTAAAATTGCTATTATTGTAGAAGTCATGACGTCATAAGTACATACATTTATACTTCTTCTACTGTAGTTTATCTTTCTTTTGTGTACACAGTAAAAGCTTACGTCAGTTTTTAAGGAAGGCTGAATTATCTCCGATAGGTGCAAAAAATCGGACCTCACCACACTGAAGTTCCTCTGAGTTTTAGGGTTTTTCTTTTTAACCCCCCCCTTTTGGGGACTGGCACAAGCTAAGCATGTGCAATGTCGATTTTTAAAGTTCATATGTTTATCTCCATACATTTCACCAAACTAGCGACACAAAACGCAGCAAAACAGCGTACGACAAAATACCATTCACGTAAGACTCTTAGCTACTTACTACACCAGATCTGTAGATAGGGGGTCCTCCCTCTTAAACGAATGATTTACTTTATTCATCCAAAGGAAGGTAAATATCCGCTGCTATTCACCGACAAAGACATTTTTTAATACAAAACTGAAACAAATCTCTCTTTACATATCTTTGAACTTCACAATCAAAGATAAGTTATGAATAATCGTCACACAGATGAGATCTCGGGGTTGTGTTTAAATATTGTACCGTAGAAACCTTTCGCCCCTTTACAGCAAAACAGAATACTCATAAATGTCGAACGTTAGAGAACTCTAGCCCAAGCGCATAAGCAATGAAAATTGGACTGGACTGGACTTTCAGATGCTTTCGGGGATGCCCCTATTCAAGGATTATGACTGATTATTATGACTGATTAACCTTGCCTGATTAACCTTTAGCACCATGTTTTAATCCGGATGTGGTTCCTTAACACTTTCAGGTCTCTCTATGTTATTACCCTGGAGGACCCAAAGCCCTTGAAGACGTGTTCTGCATAATAGAGGCTGGTGAAAAAATAGGATTAGTTGGACGAACTGGAGCAGGGAAATCCTCTTTAGTCGCGTCGTTATTCCGAATGCCTGACCACGATGGAAAGATATATCTTGGTGACGTTTGCCTCAGTGAGCTTAACTTGCAAGAGGCGAGAAGCGCTCTGACAGCGATTCCGCAAGATCCCTTGTTCTTTACGGGAACACTGCGTAGCAACCTTGACCCGTTTAATGAATACGGCGACCAAGAGATATGGGATGCGCTTGACAAGGTTCAAATGAAGAAACTACTTGAGAATATTCCAGACAAACTAGAATACCACGTAACAGAGCGCGGAAAGAACTTCAGCGTTGGTGAGCGACAGTTGTTGTGCCTGGCAAGAGCCATGCTGCAGAAGAAAAAAGTGCTAGTTTTTGATGAAGCAACAGCTAACGTTGATTATGACACTGAGAGATTGATCCACGACACTTTGAAGGACCAACTCAGAGACTGCACCGTGTTGACAATTGCTCACCGTATGACTAATGTTATGCAGTATGATAAGGTGCTTGTGTTAGACAAGGGTCGTTTAGTGGAGTTTGACAAACCAGGAGTGCTAATCAATCGAAAAGACAGCATTTTCGCGCGGCTGGTTTCATCTCAGACAACGTAACAAACGGGCCGCCTACTGTGGCCAAAACAAATGTTAGATGTACAATTAGTCTTACTCAAGTACCTTGGCCTTTCTTGTATGCTAGGGACTCGCCTTCGGATGGTGTGTTTGATACGAACTTTGTAGACGTTATTTGCTTCCTTTCTATCTGTCTTTGGCAAACAGAAAATACACAACATGGTATCCTCAAAAGTGGGAACCCATGCCTTCAACGTTGCTGACCGCGGGTTATTCAAAATGATCGCTATTTGCCTGATTTTTTTTTAATTGCAAAAACATTAAGCTAATGAGAGTTTAGCTCGGCGTTGGGTTACTTAAGTACTACTTGCAATTGCGCCTTTTTGTTTATTTACTTATTGAAAGGAGTTACAAGATTTTCAAAAATGACCTAAGCCCACGCAAAGGAAAGACTCTTCGAAACCTGGTAACGGTGACGTAGCAAACATGAGGAGTGTGTTGTTTAGCTCTGTTCTAGGAATAAACCAAACTGAACTATTTTCATAATAATTATTAAATAAATAAATAATTATTAAAATTCAAAAGTTATTCCCGTTCCTTGCATTTTTTCTTCAAACACTTTATCAAACAACTTGTTCTGTTCGTCAGTAAAGTAATCCTGCCATGCACCAGTTTTGCCTTTCCTTATATGGCCATCCCCCTTCATTCCTTCAAACCACGAATAATTTACGTTGTCAGAGTTCTTCATGACGCCAAATGATGTCTGTTGAACGATAAGGTCACGTGTCTGGGTAGAGAGGTCCTTGCCAATGAACTGAGCAATCTTCTGGATAGAATCTGCTGCATCCTAAAACAACAAATACTATTTGGTTAGATAACAGTCTTCAGAATACATGAAACAATATTTAAAAGATTTTTTTTAAGTGAAGTATTTTTGGATTGTTAAAGGGATGAGATATAATCGAAACCTCTTCAGGAAGAATCAAGTGGAAATTTTAATTTTAATTCCGTTAGTTTTCAAAGGGCCAAATGTGTCATTTAGAGGGGAAAAAGGTCAGCTGGCATTTACTAAAACACCATTTACAGCTCGAAAACTCGGGGGATAAGCGTCCTTTCTCCAAATGTTTCCGGCTTAAATTTACGGCTTATAAACCCGACCAGCTCAACGTGTGCTACCTTTGCAGGCCATTCTCACCTTAAGTTGCCAATGAACCTCTAAATCGTAAATAAGTGAGGAACAACGTGCTTTCCTTTTTAAATCATTGCCGAAAAATGATTTGTAAGGCACAGCATTTTTTCGGTGATGGTTAAACCTTAAAAGGTTTCGGGGAAAAAAACAGGATTATTGTAACATTTTGTATCTTATTATTATTTTCTTTTTTTGTTTTTACTGCTGTGATGAAGTTTTGATGTTTTCATAAGATTTTGAAAAGCGAATAGCTTTCAGAGCGCTCAACTCATAGTTATGCTTCAGCTGCCAAAAGGTGTTACATGAACGAAGTACCATCCTTTTCAAAGAGTAACTTTTAGCTTTATTAAACTAACAGCAAACATAATAAGATTTTACATTGTCCATATGGCTGAGTCTTTTCATGCTAGAACGTTATAGAATAGTTTTCATAGAATGACAACTGCAAAAGTTGTCACGCTTCTACTACTCTAGTATTAACACAAGTCGCTGCTACACTTTCCCTATGGTGGGCAAAAGACCAGTAGGTCGCTAGTTTTAACTCAGTTTCCTAGAATTTTGTCACTGATTGCCTATTGATGCGCTGAAATCAGGGAAGAGGTACTTTGGAGAAAAGTGTCCCATTGTTCCTTATTTGCTCGATTTTTGAGACGTCTCTATTTTGTTAAAAAAAAAACAATTAAATACAAAACGTACTAAAAACATTAAAATATTAAAGAAGTGCAAGAGCTCACCTTTATCCTGTCTTCGTAGCTAAGAAACAAAATGTTAGGATCATCACGATGCTTCCACCAGCTCAGCACGTGATCAAACCACACCCCACCTAGGACTAAAAGCACAAACAGCAATTAACCCCACCAGTTCAGCACGTGATCAAACCACACACCACCCAGGACTAAGAGCACAACACCTAACTGAAATAAAAGTTGTCGGGTAAAAAGCATAACTCATGAAAGATGCGACCCCATGGTAACCTGAGAAGCGGGAAACTGGCTTCTGTTCACAGATTCCTTACACATTGTAACAATACAACAAGGCTAAATTTGCTATAAAAACCTGTGGGAATGAAAATATCTCGAATACAAATAAACGGAACTTACTGTACCGCACCCCTGCCAGTGCTATCTCCCTAGAGTTTCGTTGTATCACATCGTTCATGCCTTACAGTTTTTATCCGCAAAGTTTCTTTCAATCAGGTGCGTAAGTCACATCAGACAGTGACGTTTGTGAAGTAAGATTCTTCTTTGGTTGAGAGCAGTCCTGAAAAGGGCTGCCGGTAGTGACATTCACATAGGTTAATGTATTGCCAGAAGATGTTTCTTTTATTTTTTGAATGCCAGTAAATATTTTTGATGAGAGACGTTTCGGCTGGCCGCTAGACAAGTAATAAGTTTTATGTGTTGTCAGCTCACCTATTGCACACTTGTCTTCCGTTAGACGGTTATCGAAACGTGGCTATTGGCATCAACTCACAACACTGTTTTTTTTTCCCGACTACTCTCAACAGGACCACCATACTACAAAAATTAACTTTTGAATCTCTTGGGTACATTCTTCCTTCTAGCGATCCTGGTCTTCTTCAACAAGAGCTCCCATAAAAGAGTTACACTTTGAGGGAGCTAAGATTTACATTAAAACAACCACGCTTTTTGCGTTTTCCCCTGAAGATGGTACAAGATAGATGAGATGCTACAAGATGATGCCAAAAAGTTCAAACTGGGCGAAACGTCTGTTTTTTCTACCGAAAATTAGACTGCCTGCATAATTATACTGTATGGGCGGGTTTTGAACAAACGTATTCCCATATTTAAGTCCCCTCGTTTAACTTTAAGTCTTATGGCCTTTGCGCATTCTCGGTGTGTGCTCTGAAGTTGTTGAATTCCCTGCCATTGAATATTAAGCGCAGCACATTTATATTAGACTCTTCTAAAAAACATCTCAAAACTTTTCTGTTTAAGAAAGCGTATATTTGATGTAATGTTTAAGCAACACGATTATTTAGGTTGTTTTTATTGTAATTTGTTTTTCTTTCTTTTTGAAGTAATTTCTTAGATATTTTCGAAACATTGTAAAGCGCTTTTGATCTGCTGGAAAAAAAGCGCTATAGAAATATTTCATTATTATTGTAGCAGTACAAGACGTTTATACGCCATTTTTATAGCATTATTATTATTATTTCGGTTGACTTTTAATTATAGATTATTGACGCTACACCGTATTGAAAGTAAAATTGTAAGCTTTAGACTCTGCTAGAGTCTTGTTCACAGTAACTTGGTCAGGTCACGTGACGTGTGACCTGACCAGCCTCGTCCAGATCGCTGGCAATTATACATCCCTACACAATTTACTACTCCGCTATTTGATATAAGAATAAACAAAGAGAAACAAAGGCTGTGGGAAAGATGGATCAAGTCGAAAAGCTTCGTAGTGTCTCTCGGTGAGTCAGTTATTTTCAAATGGCCAGCGAAAACGGATGTACTCTTTCAAAGATTTTCAGTTAAAGATTCTTTATATGTAAATGCTTTAGATAACAATTTTAT
The DNA here is from genome assembly GCA_964030785.1 of Siderastrea siderea. Taxonomy (NCBI): domain Eukaryota; kingdom Metazoa; phylum Cnidaria; class Anthozoa; order Scleractinia; family Rhizangiidae; genus Siderastrea; species Siderastrea siderea. The sequence goes on along the minus strand of OZ034977.1, from coordinate 6,337,118 downwards.
TTCATGAAATTATAATTTGAGAATATTCTTCTTGTTCTCACCTTCTCCTCCCATAAACTTTTTAAAGAACTCATCCCAAGTGCAATTTTCCTGAAGAACCGAAATATTGCGGCGAAGATGATAAAATGACACGGCGGCATCTTTAGGATTGCGCATGACATAAATATATCGAGGCTTGGTAGCCTCGTCTTGTCCTTTCGGAACCAGGCCATATGTGAGGTGTGTTTTGAAAACACGTGGACAAGGAAAGCAGTCAAACATTTTCTGCATAGACTGGGCATCTTTCACGACATAAGGAAATGGTTTGTGTGACAATATCATTCCTTCTATGAATGGCACTCTTATGTCCAGTCGACGATAATCAATTTTGCCATCGTGAAGGACCTGCCAAACAATTTCTTGAGTCCACGTTGAACCTGCAATGAACGACAAAACTTAATAGACATTCATCGTGCATGTTCTTTTAAGAATAAGAAACAAGAACGTGTGCGGAAGAAGTTATCGTTGTGTATCGATAGCTGTCAACTAAAACAATTCGATCACTCCGTTTTCTGTGAGCTACAACCAACGACATGCAGCTTCGTTTATGGTTATGGCGTGTCCTACGTATTGCTGGAAACTAATAGCTTATTGTTTGGGCTTAGATGGACTCTGCCATTGTGGTGGTCACCTAATACTCAAAATTTAGTATTTCTCTACTCAGGGGTTTAAGATACTTCCGATGGTTCTAAAAACACGGGTACGCAATACTTGCATATGTGATCACGTTTCCAACAGCATGCGAATAAAATGACAGAAAGGGAGGAGTGTGTGGCAAAAGAAGTAATAAAGGAAGTAACTTTCCTTGTCTTTCCATCCTTTCTTCACCCTAGCTTCCACCCATCTTATTCTTCTTTAAGCCCGTGCCTTATGGACAGCCACTTACGTTTGAGACTGATTAACCTACTAAACAGTAGGACCTTTTAATGGTATCGCGCGCGTCTGTTTTAGTGTATGTGTGTGTGTGTGTGAGTGAGTGTGTGTGTGTGTGTGTGTGCGTGTGTGTGTGTGTGTGTGTGTGTGTGTGTGTGTGTGTGCGTGCGTGTGTGTGTGTGTGTGTGTGTGTGTTTGTGTTTTTTGTAAATATATACATAATGACTGGATTTACCTGATCTGGGGTAAGAAGCAATGAAGATGTCATCATTTCTGACGGGCAGTCTTGGGAATGTTCCAACCATTTCTTCTGTTATTCCCAGACGGCGCAGCCATGGAAGTCCGTGGATAAACAGCATGGAGTTGTCACTCATTTTTCTGTTTTTGGTGATAAAAATACAAAACAGCGATGATAAAAATACAAAATAGACAGAATTTTGCTAACGAAAATGCAAAAACTGTACTCAATGCCTTGCAAACGTATTGATCTTTTTCTTGGTGTTTTTATTTTGGCCAACCACCGGAGTGTAAAAGTTAACTGGAAAAGTTAAAAATTTTCAAGCACGGTAAATCTTAAATTAACACGTAAATAGCATGTTAAGTAGCAAACGACACTGTAAACGATAACTTACAGGATTTTTCCCTTTTACGTGTTTCTAGCGAGGCATGTAAATAATAGAGAAAACCCTGTAAAACTTTCAAGACAACACAACAAATGCCATGTAAATAGCAACTAAATTGTAAAAGCGAGCCTGCCAAGACACAGTAAATGACATGTCAAAACACCTTGGAAACTGTCCAAACCATGTAAATAACGCAGTCCACATGTAAATTGAAAAAGGGAGACCAGAACTAGAACCTGTAAATAACATGCAAATTGAAAAGGGAGACTGACCAGACCCTGTATTTAACAAGTAAATAAAAAGGGAGCCTGGTGCTAAGACGTGTTAATATCATGTAAATTTTAAAAGAGAGGCTATCCAAACCACGAAAATAACGTAAAATGAAACTGTCCAGGCGATATGAATAACAGGTAAATTAGAAAGGGGAGACAGCCAAGACCTTATGAATAACAATCATGTAATGGAAAAAGGGAGACTGCTCAAACCCTGTTTTATTCGGCGATAAAAGAGGCTTAAAACTTTCAATAATAAATGAATTTTAAAGAGAGACATTTGAAAACAACAGCCACAACAAGTAATGCGTGAAAAGCATTTTCAAGCTGACACAATGGACAAAACAGAGTCAGCATATGTCTTGGATGATATTTCACGGGCTCTATCCATTTCCACAAATTATTCATTACGCGTGTTAAGTGGCATCTATGGAAATAACATGCTGCTCTTAAAATTGCTGCTTTCGCGAGCCCTGAATTGCTTAATAAGTAAACACAGAAAAACGGAGCAAAACAACATGCAATTTGATTTTCATCCGTTTTTGAAAGGCCACAATTTTACCTTTAGTATTGCTTGTTTGATAAACCGATACAGTAATTAAAGACGTACAGCGCACTACACAAATTGAGGCTGGTAAGCCTGTGGACACGCACGTTGCAAATATCATGATAAATTCAGTCCCTGAAAACTTATGTTTGGCTGTACTGCCGTGTCTGTTAGTACGTTCAGGATATGAGCTAAACTCCATTCGCATTGCCATTAAAACCTCGTCTCCTAAACCTAACAAAAAAGGTAGACGATTTTCAATTTGCTTGTACCTTCGTCCCTTTATTTTAATATTTGTGCTTATGAACTGTCGAACGAATTGTTCGAACGAATTGTTCGAAGTGTGGACATTTAGTTAACAGTTAAAGCTGCATGTGAACCAGCATTTTAAATCTTAAGGGAAAATTTTGGACCAACCTCCAGATGTTTCTCAGATTACAACACAGGCAATCATTAAATGAAATGGTTATGTTGTTCGAATATAGCACAAAGAAGAAAGTGGTTAAACAAAGCCCATTCAATATTACTTTCATCCATTAAAACTATGCAAATATCTCTTCTACGTGACGAGAGCAAATGGATTCTTCCTAAGTTCGGTCTGCGTTCTCAAAAAAGAGCTACTACCTTACCATTTAATATCATCAGCTTTAGACAGGAACCATGAACTTCACCCTTTCCCTGAGAGACGTCTAAGCTGTGTTTGCGTTGAAACAGTTCGCTGTTGTGATAATCAGATAATTAAGCGCACAGTTTTGCTTCACCGAAGCAGAACTTGATTATATCATGCTGTTCCCTTGGGAGGTTTATCATTCGAATTAATAAGAGTACTCTTCTCACTTCACACAACTAAAAGGCTTAAAACTGCTTCAAAACTGAAAAGGACCTAAAGATTTTCAAGGAAAGGGCGACATCACTGGAAAGTTTTTCTAGAGCGTTTTTACTTGAATGGTCCACTCATCGAACCGAATGTATAGATGCTAATTTTTTCAAAAACACACACAGACTTAATTAGGCTTAAAAAAGGATCACATAGTTCCAAGTTTTTTACTCTGGTTAAGATTATTTATTAGAAAAGATCTAACGCTAAAAATAAATTGAATATATATCGGTAATCCTCTTACCTGAAAGGCGACCTTTTTGGGTGGCCAGTTTAAGATGTCAATCGTTCATTTGCCTTATTCTACATTCTGCATCTTGAATGTCCTGCTTGTCTTGTTCGAAGTCACATTTGGTCAGTATTCAGGCCTTCAGGTTTATTGTTTAGGAACTTTTGTGTTTGATGCCTTTTGTTTTTGTCCAGTGTAGCGGTCGCTGAAAATGATCAATGGCTCAACGTGGACGCGGGAAGACCTTTTGTCTCGCGCGTCCGCGCCTCGCGCCTTAAACATGTTAAATGTCACGGTTATTTTATGTCTTGGGGACAAAGTTCTGGTTAAATCAAAACTAAGAGTATTTTCTCACACAAAAAATGCTCTTAAAACTCTAAGAAGAAGTAATGAAATGAATTACTGAAAGGAGAACAAAACAAAATCAGTTTACAATGGTTTTTGCTAGACACGAGTCGAGGGAAACGAGGGAAAACGTGAACTATATTTTGGTTTCTCAAAATATGAAAATAAAATATTTTGGGGAGTCAGGCTGGCGTTGCGGTCATCATTCGCGCCTCCCACCTCTGCGACCCGGGTTCAATCCTGATTTGGTTCGTACGTGGGCTGAGTTCCAGTCAATCTCAATCTGACTCCGAGGGTTTTTCTCCGAGAATTTTGGTTTTCCTACCTCCTCAAAATCGACTCCCAGCTAATTATATCTGGCTGTGTGGTGCTGTGCTCCGGGATCATAGATGGATCGTATAGCGGCTGTCAGAGGCGCCATGATAGGCTTTAGCCCCAATCTCGTCGAACTGCGTTCTTCGCAATTCAGTCTTCGGACTGGAAGTAAAAGTGATTAGTCACACAGCAGACGTTTGTTTGTTTTGTTTCTGTCAATACAAACATGTCTTTTGGCTTCTTAAAGTAATACCAAAATTTGGTGACGTCATCATCATCATCATTACTATTAATGTCCATTTCTCCTTGGTGGAGGGTATGCAATCTCTGTCTCCATGTTGTCATATCAGAAGCAGCGAGCGCCTACTCGGATCCCGAATACAGGTCCTCTCTTCGATTCCTCAGCTCTCTCTCAGCAGTTCTTCTTCACCTTTCTGACCTTTCCTGAATCCAAATTCTAAAAATCAGTGCAAAATGTTAGAGAGTGTAGAACAAGTGACCTTTAAGAGCTTGGTCTTCCTCTGGGGTAAGGTCACATAAAGACCCTAATAACAAGGTTATTTGGTAATCAATCTCACCAAAAACTTCCAGTTCGACCCTGCTTGGTTGCCAATGGTTGTCCAATACACACCATCTGATACGATCGGAAAAACACAAATTCGATTTGTACAGACGAGCAAGTTGGCACGACCAGGAAAAGAGAGTTGTCGACCCAAAAAGTGCTTCTGATCTCATTAGCCAAGTCTTGCGGTTGAGGTTGCGTTTACAGGTTGTCGGTCCACACGAATCGTACGAATGGAGAACCACATTCACGACCCGAAAAAAAGGGTAATCGATCCGAAAAGTGCATCTCATTAGTGGAACTTTTAAAATAATGCAGCCCAAGTCTTGTGGTTAAGGTCATGTTTACAGATTGTGGACCCGCACGAATCGTACGAATGGAGAAGGTCATTCACGACCCGAGAAAAAGAGTTGTCGATTTGAGAAACGAATCTCATTATGGGACATAGTAATATTAAAGATCATCTCTTGTGGTTGAGGTCGTGTTTACGGGCTGTCGATTCGTGCGAATCGTACGAATGGAACACGTCATTCACTTCCAGAGAAAAAAAGGGTTGTCGGTTCGAGAAATGGATCTCATTAGTGGGCCTTAGAAATATTCCAGCACACGCTTATAGAACGAGTTTAGACATGTTCCCGTTTTCTTTCGGGCAGTGTGCTTTTAAAACGAGGAATATTTAGGTATCATTGTTATCGCTCGCGTACACACGCTTCTAGAACGAGGCACAGACATATTCGCTGTTTTCTTTCGGGCAGCGCACTTTTAGAATGAGGAATATTTAGGTATCATTGTTATCGCTCGCGTACACACGCTCATAGAACGAGGCACAGACATATTCCCTGTTTTCTTTGGGGCAGAGAGCTTTAAAAACAAAAGCTCAATCCACATATGACCGTGGGATGAAGAGGAGCAATGGGGTGTTCATTGTTCCATTTTTCCGGATCTAAAAGCAAAACTACATTGTTAGTAGGGAAATGTAACTGTCGTTATTCCATTATTCCTGAAAAACCAAGGCCACTATTCCACTGCAAAAAGCTAAGGCCATTATTCCATTATTCCACTTCGAGAAATTGCCGTTATTCATCTTATCCCCGAATATGATGCCGAGTCCGGGAATCGAACCCGGGCCACATTGGCGGGAGGCGAGTGCTCTCACCACTCCCCTTTCCCTTCTTCCCTATGGATGAAATATGAAAGTCAGCACTTTTATTTGAAATCAGGAACACAACACGAGCAAAAATAATCCGGCAAAATGCTCTTTAACTTTGCTCCCTCGGGTGCAGTCCTCACCTACCACACCACCCAGTCAGTCTAACGGCGTAGAACTGGGGCTAACTTTAACTTTAATTCTAAGTTTAAGCATTTAAACTGTTGTTAATGTTCTCTGTGGTTTATGTCAAACCCATAACTCATTTGTCACTGGCTCTGTTATCTCAAGGTTTCAGTTATTGGGCAATAGTCTGGGGGCAATGTCTAACCGGAAGTAGTTATTTTGTTACCCTCTAAACCTGTATGACAAAGCTCCCAGTATTTTTCCCCTCACGCTTCCATGTGATCTCGGCATGCAATCACCAGTTAGTAAAATCCCCTTGTCTTGTGACCCTGTCTCAGTTGTAAGCTACTCTTCAAGCTAGGTTGTTCTTTGCTTTTTGTGGCGCGCGTTTTCTCAGCTATTGACCATGCCTAAACAACGCAGATCTCGTGGCAACAGTTCCACAACCACCGCCAAGCAAACCGGACGCGGCCGTTCTACTTCTGGTGCCGTTCCATCACAACCGTTGACCAACAATCTCTCTGTAAACTACACAGCCATGCCAACGGAGACACTTCGCGTTATGCTGTCCCAACGGCACCTCAGCCAAACCGGTTCACGCCTTGCCCTCATCGCCCGACTACAAGAGAGCGACTCTCCGGGCAATATTCCTGCTACTTCTGCGCCACCAGTTTCCGATCAGTTGTCGGCTATGATAACTTCCATTGTGGACGCCAGGCTGGCAATCCTCCACCCAAGATCCGAGCCCGAGCCGGACTCGGCGCAAGCACTGCCAAGCACCGAAAGCCTCGTCCCAGTTCCCACCGACCAAGTATTAGAACCCACTCCTCCTCCAACGCAGTTATTTAATGGCGGACAAGATGGCGGACACAATCGTGCCAATGGTACTCACTCTTCAATCGACCTCGGCGATCCGGAAGACGTGGCCTCCATCCACTCCAGCTACAGGCTGCCCTCGCTGGCTAGTCACCTTTCAAATCATCAGATATCAGCCATCACGAACGGTGAGTACGTGGACCTTGCTAGTCTACTCCCATTTTCCTCCCTGCTACGCGATCGTGTAAACTCGAACCTCAAGCTTCAGGTGGGAAACGAGGGCCTCACCATACCCCTGCCTTCCCCTGCCCAACGCCCCAAAATTAACAGCATCGATCGTTGGCTCGATGCCTTCGCTATATACTCTTCGGTGATCCTTTCTTCTTACCCTTCCCGTGGGGCGGACTTGTTTTCATACCAGCAGCTGATCCGTGAGTCAGCGAGGAAATTCCCGGGAATGGCTTGGTATGTGTACGATGTTGAGTTCAGGCGCCGGGCTTCCCACAACCTCTCAAAGAAATGGGGGGAACGGGATGTTCAGTTGTATTTAGATACATTCACTGGTCTCCCAAAGGCTATTATCTGTAAATCTTGTAGCAGTTCAGACCATTTCACCGATTCCTGCCCCCTTTCCCCCAGGTCCAAGGATTCCCAGGGGCCAAACCGAGCGGAATTATGCTACAATTTCAACAAAGGGGTCCCTTGTGCTTGCACTCCCTGCCTCTACAGGCACCAATGCAATAAACCTGGATGCACTGCAGCCCACTCAGGAAAGGACCACGATGACCTGTCTCGCTCAGGATCTCAGCCAAAGCCACCTAGCCGCTCTAGCCATTCTTCCCGAAGCCGCACCTGATTACTTGTCAAGGTTATCCCCCTCTACTCCTATCAACATCCCACAACTTTCTTCCTACTTGTGTGATCACCCTGATCCGGTGGCTGTTCACACTCTCCTTACGGGTCTTTCTCAAGGTTTCAAAATTGGTTACCAGGGTCCCCGTATCCCCAAAGAATACTCTAACCTCCGTTCTGCTAAGGACAACCCCTCTATCATCAGTAAAAATATTCTGAAAGAGGTTCAACTGGGCCACACTGCTGGCCCTTTCACTTCCCCTCCCTTCTCCAACCTGCAGGTTTATCCTATCGGGGTCATTCCAAAGAAACACTCCTCTGACTGGCGTACTATTTTTCACCTTTCATATCCCAAACACCACCCCACAAGTGTCAATGCTCATATTAGCCCGGATGAGTATTCACTGCACTATATAACTGTTGACAATGCCATCTCAATCATCCAGAAACTTGGTCAAGGGTGTTTTATGTCTAAGCTGGACATAAAGTCTGCCTTTCGCAATATCCCGGTCCATCCGTCTGACTGGGAACTCCTCGGCATGAAGTGGAATGGCCTGTACTACTTCGACACTGTCCTCCCCTTCGGCTTGCGGAGCGCGCCTTTCCTTTTTGACCAATTTTCCTGCATGATTGAGTGGATCATTAAGGCTAAACTAGGTATCCCTGATGTGATCCACATCCTGGATGACTTCTTTTTTGTTACCAAGCCCCCACGGTCAAACTGCCTCACTGCCCTCTGCAACATTCTGTGTTTGTTCACAGAGCTTGATGTCCCTATTGCTCCAGGCAAAACCTTTGCCCCCACCACCTGCCTGGAGTTTATGGGTATTCTCCTGGATTCCAACAAAATGGAAGCCCGCCTCCCCCTGGACAAGCTAACTAGGGCTAAAGAGGCCCTGCAGCAGTGGTCTAATAGGAAATCTGCTACCCTCAAGGAACTTCAGTCCTTGATTGGTACACTCCAATTTGCGTGCAGGGCTGTCATTCCTGGACGAGCTTTCCTGCAGCGGATTATTAGTTTAACAAAGGGCATTTCTAACTCTAGGTGGCATGTCAGGCTTAACGCAGAATTCCGCAAGGACATTTCCATGTGGCTGACCTTTCTTGACCACTGGAATGGAGGTAGTTTTTTCTTGGGGGATACAGTTCTCTCCTCCTCAGACCTCCAGCTATTTACCGATGCCTCTGGGTCTCTAGGTTATGGTGGGTACCTCAATGGCCAATGGTTTCAAAGCCGTTGGCTTCCCCAACACTGCATCAACCCTGCCACGGGGATCAGCATTGACTGGCAGGAACTTTTTGCTATATATATTGCCTGCTTTATTTGGGGTTCCCAGTGGTCTGGTAAACGTATTTGCATTTGGTGCGACAACCTCCCCGTTGTTGCAATCATTAACTCCAAACGTTCCAAATCACCCAGGGTCATGGATTTGGTCCGGGCTATTACCATACTGACCTTAGTACATAATTTTACCTTCACTGCCAAACATATCCCAGGGCTGGACAACTCTATTGCTGACTCTCTCTCCCGTTTTCAGATGGACCGCTTCCACCTTCTGGCTCCCAACGCCTCACCCACTCCCTGCACCATCCCTCCATCAGCAATGGCCATTTAACAGCATCAGTCTACCACTATTTTGGTGCCTCACTGGCCCCTAATACCCAACGGTCATACGGTGTGGGCAAGAATCATTTTATTAGTTTTTGTCTGATGCACGATTTAATCAGTCCCTCTACCCCGCTTCTCCCTGCGTCTGAAATCACTTTAATCTATTTTGCTGCTCACCTAGCAAAAACAATTTCCTACACTTCCATTAAACTTTACCTGGTTGGGGTTCAAGATCTCCATAGGCAACTTAACTTTCCCTTAAAATTGCACAAAATGTATCGCCTTCAAAAGGTCCTCACTGGTATTAAGCGGTCCCAAAACCCTAAAAAATTAAGTCGCTATCCCATAACTATTCAAATTTTGTCATCCATTTTCAATTACTTCCAGCCTTCCCTATCTTGTAATGTAGACCACATAATGTTATGGGCTGCCTTCACTTTAGCCTTTTTCGGTTTTCTCCGTTCAAGTGAATTCACTTGCAATGGTACCCCTTTTAACCCCACTGTTCATCTTTGTACCAGGGACATCACCTTTATCCCCAACATAAAATCTCCTGATCACATGCTAGTCACCATTAAGCAATCCAAAACTGACCCTTTTCGTAAAGGCTGTACCTTGACTATAGCAAGGTCCACCACCTCTATCTGTTCAGTGATGGCTATGAGAGACTACCTGCTTCAACGTAACCCAGCAGCTACAGGCCCTTTGTTTACCTTCGCCAATGGCAAGTGGCTATCACGTGCCTCTCTTGCCAAGGAACTCCGTTCTACACTGCAACATTGTGGTTTGCCTGCTGAACACTACTTTACACACAGCTTCCGTATTGGTGCAGCCACCACTGCAGCAGCAGCAGGTATTCCTTCCTGGCTTATCAAGGTTTTGGGCCGCTGGAGCTCAGACTGTTATGAACGCTATGTAAGAACCCCTCAAGAAATGCTTCTAGCTGTCTCTAAGAAATTAGTAACAGACCATTCTATAACTGTAATTTAGGCCTATTGTATGGTTAACCCTTGCAGCCCCACCGTCAAAGTTCAACCCTTTAAGCCCTGATATTAAAAATGCATATTCTCATTACTGATCTCCATACATTTCTTATGGAACTAGTAAGGAGAATTTGTCTAAGTATCAAGACATCTTATCCCCAGTGATCACCTCCTCTATTCCTGTCACTTGAATGTTCAAACAAGTAGTGATCATGTAAAGAGAAATTTCATTCTCATCAGAGCTTAGGGCTTAAAGGGTTAAACCTCCTTATGAACCTCCTTCCACTGTGATGTACTCGTGGGAGATGATGTTCATCCCTCCTTTCTCTTTCATTTTTATTGGCACATGTCCTGCCTATCTACCAGCTCTTTTCAAACAGGGACCGGTTTTAAGTCCTTTTCACAGCTGGGGCTCAAAGGGTTGATTACTCACAGTAGTTAAGCATTCTAGTGATTTCTTATCTACTTACTTGTTTAGATAATTAATTGATTAAAATGTATTTATTCCTTATACCGAACCTACTGCACAGCCATATGTAGGTCTGTTTTTTCTCCTTCTTCTTACTGTGGGGTGATTGTATTCCCCCACTTCTCGGTCAGGCTAGCAGTGGGCTCACACAATCGTGGCAGGGAAGTGCACCCTAGGCTGCACTTTTCCCACAGTAAGTGCTATAGCCACCCTGGGAAATAGGTCCGGATCTCTTCCAGGATGGTACCATCGTACCATCTGACCTATTGTCCTCCCAGAAGGGCACCCCTCTTCTGGTCCATCCTATGTTACACCCTAACATGGGTTCCCCTAGAGACGCCGCTACTCTAGGGGAGATAGGCTCTGCCTTTCCTGCCACCCAAGGTTTGCCACAATAATCAATGTTTCTCATTGTTTTCCTGTGTCCACCCAGCATGGGGGGGTAAAGTCCAATATCCCCCCCCCCCTGTAGTGCAACCAAGGGATTTTAATCATAGCTGCGAGCATCATCAAAATCCGCCTCTAGGTTTTTGGTGTGTATTCCTTACAGTACAAACCGCAGGGACTCATTAATTCTAAGTTTAAGCATTTAAACTGTTGTTAATGTTCTCTGTGGTTTATGTCAAACCCATAACTCATTTGTCACTGGCTCTGTTATCTCAAGGTTTCAGTTATTGGGCAATAGTCTGGGGGCAATGTCTAACCGGAAGTAGTTATTTTGTTACCCTCTAAACCTGTATGACAAAGCTCCCAGTATTTTTCCCCTCACGCTTCCATGTGATCTCGGCATGCAATCACCAGTTAGTAAAATCCCCTTGTCTTGTGACCCTGTCTCAGTTGTAAGCTACTCTTCAAGCTAGGTTGTTCTTTGCTTTCCCTCCCTCCCTCCCTGTATTGGTAGCTTTGTCATTCCTCATCTTCTCAATTGTAAATTTGGAACTGCCATTCACAAGTAAGCAAGGAGCCCTTATTTAAGATTATGTTATCTACTTGGAGCTGTCTCATTTATTACTGTTGTCAGTTAACCTTGTTGGTTAGTTAATAAAGTTTTTGGTGGCAGGGAAGTGCACCCTAGGCTGCACTTTTCCCACAGTAAGTGCTATAGCCACCCTGGGAAATAGGTCCGGATCTCTTCCAGGATGGTACCATCGTACCATCTGACCTATTGTCCTCCCAGAAGGGCACCCCTCTTCTGGTCCATCCTATGTTACACCCTAACATGGGTTCCCCTAGAGACGCCGCTACTCTAGGGGAGATAGGCTCTGCCTTTCCTGCCACCCAAGGTTTGCCACAATAATCAATGTTTCTCATTGTTTTCCTGTGTCCACCCAGCATGGGGGGGTAAAGTCCAATATCCCCCCCCCCCTGTAGTGCAACCAAGGGATTTTAATCATAGCTGCGAGCATCATCAAAATCCGCCTCTAGGTTTTTGGTGTGTATTCCTTACAGTACAAACCGCAGGGACTCATTAACTTTAACTTTATTATTTCTATAGCGCAAAAATCCATGCATATATGATCTAATGCCCTTTACATAAATAGTTATCATAGTGTTACAACAATAACATGTTACTACCAACATGATACCAACGAAGCAAGTTTTTGCTTAGAAACAAGTTCGTAACTGAATGCATGGCATTTAATATGCTTTGTTGGTCGAGTTCCCAAATTCTAGGAAGACTAGGAATTTTATACATTATTATCAATGCTATTCAAATTCCCCTAATCTCTGATGAGAAAAGACTAAATTTGTAGTTACAGTTCCAAGCACCCTGCATGAAATTCTGCGGCTCCCTTAATGTGCATTATTTATAGCTGCGGTTATTCGGTTGTGTGATTCATAAAAGAGTGACGGAAATAAAGTTCACTTGTTTGACCACTCTTTCCAAATTGTTTATTCGCTTTTATTGTTTTTATCGGTCCTTGATTGACAACCCCAGTATTATCAAAAACTTGGCTCGCCGGGAGCACATTCCTGGAAGTCAGAAACCAAAACGATACAATAAACAACCTCTCAACACAACGTTCTATGATTGGATCATACGCCTGAACAAGACTTCATTGTATGATGTCGAGTGCCTCGATGGTCAGAGCTCTCTTGTTTGTAAAGACGCAATGAGTATTCAAACGTTGCTAAAATCTCCGCGATGAAGTGTCTTGTCCAATCTGTTCGGACATTTTTAAGGATCCCAGACACCTTTTCTTTTCTGCACAGTGTGAAACAGGTAGGTACATCATATATGATAAACTGATATCATACATGCCTAACCCTAACCCTAACCCTAACCCTAACCCTTAACCCTAACCCTAACCCTTAACCTTAGTTAAGTTCGAATCCCGGAATCGAAACCCGGAATCAGTTCGAATCGGGTTCGAATCGCGGCAAGCCTGATTTTTTCAGGCTTTCTTTTTCGCAACTGCATAAGTTGCGTTAATAACTGCGAGGATCTTCTTTACATTTATTTCTTCATTCCACAGTTCAAATATATGAATTTCATATATTCATAATTTCATCTTCATCTTTCACGGGGGTAATAATAGAATGCAAGTCTTTGAACTGAATGGAACATTTGTTGGCAAGTTTGGAACAAAGGGTGGCCACTTGGGAGAATTTCAGTGCCCATTTTCTGTAGCAGTGCTAAGTAATAACCAAATTGTTGTGTCTGATCATAACAACCATCAAATTCAAATTTTTAAGTGAAATTTTATGCTTTCTAGTCCCAGGGGAGTACTCGAAGTATACATGACGGGTCCAACGTAGTTTTTCGGGTTGAAAATTTACACGCTCGGTATTTTTTTGGGTCAAGAGATCTGTCACGTATTTTTTTAGGTCTTACCCTATTTTTTTGGGTCTTATCTCCGAGCGAACTTTTCGTTTCGGGTTTTCGTTGCGATCAGTGGATCAGAAAAATATTCATTCGAACATTTTTTCAGCGACGTGTGTTCCGTGTTCTTGTATGTTTTTGGGTTGGAAATTTTGATGCCAGGTATTTTTTTGGGTCTAAAATTTCAGGCTTGTGTATTTTTTTGGGTTTGCAACATGAAGCTCCGTCGGAACCCCCCGTCATGTTACTTAGAGTACCCCCCCTGGGTTTCTAGTCAACGCGATAAGCAAATACCTTAGTTCTTATGGAATTTGTTTGTAGGTAAAACTATGTTACAGTTCAATTTTGGTTTTCTTAGCGTAATAGATGTGTACCAAGTTTTAATCCTTGAGATGTTTTTTGCGGTTCCCGTGTGATGACTGTGTCTTGAGCCAGCCATGTATATAGATGTATGATTATAGCTCACCACTAAATTGTCGCCGTTTTTGTTGGTTTAAATCGAACATATGATGTAATATTGCTCCTCTGCGAATGATTAAAACTGTCAGGAAATAGTGTCTGTTCGGGTAGTAACCATCGAAAGAAAATCTCCCAACTAAGTAGGGTTACTCATACTTTCACTTTTTTCGTCCATTTTTCTTCCAATTTCTTTTCTGCTTAAGTTGTTGTTGTTGCTTTTAGCAGCTGTTTATCCTAAAACACAAACCTAGTGCACCAAACTATTCGAAATGGCAGTTTTTAGGCAGAAGCATTCGCGTCCCCAGAGCCGCCTGGCCCTCTTAGCGGCTGGCGCCTTGGCACAAGGACCAGTTGAATGCTTCTGATCGGGAGGCAACGGCTAATAATTACCCCTCAGAAATTTGACGTTTTTAGAGTAGCATATCTAGAGCCTCGAATGCTTCTCTTCTTGGGCTAACATTCATTTGGTTTTTTAAAGAACATCAGATTTCCCCTGGGCAACTATCGGTCGATAGTCATCCGAAATAAATACTCTATTATTTAAATAGTGAGCTTTGAGATTTAGTTAATCAGCGTCCATAATATAAAGCATGTTTTTAGCTTTCTTTCTGCAAGACAGTGTAATTTCTACTATATTCATGCGTTCTATGTGTTTTCAAACGTTGGGTTGCACGCTGCCCGAGAAAAAGAATTGCGCCCCTTGAGTCGGAAAGCTGGCATGTTCAAATATTTTGAAGTTTACCGCAAAGAAAGGCTGAAGAACCTGAATAGTTTTACCTCAGTCTGGATAGTATTACCTAGTCTTACCTAACTTATCAAAAGTAATGTACGTTTAATGTAGACAGCGAGTAATGTTTGTCAGAACTGTAATTGCGATGTAATTTCTACGTTATTTACACAAGTTGCTAATTAAAATTCAACTGTTTCGGTCACTGTCTTGATCAGTTTTTGAACTAATGGGATCCTTTTTGATCATCTCTATGCTGGTAAACACACTGCTGCTAGGAGGCCAAAAATCTTATCGTTTGAAAGCCGATTTACACTACCAAAAACGTTTGGCACGGCTCGGATAAAAGTGGCACGCGTACCAAAAAATGTGGCACGGTAACCTCGTTTACACATTCTATTTTCTACCGTGCTAAACACTGTAAAATAACGTTTTAGTACGGGTACCCGGCTCACGTTTTGGGCCAGCGTGCTTAATTTTACCTAATACGCATGCGGACGTTTTCATTCAAACATGGCGGGCGTTCCATCTTATCCCAAGTCAAGTCAAGGCATCTCGCGATAAAATAAAAGAGACATATCAACTACTTTCCAGGAGAAAGAGGTCAAGATGCAGCCTGTTTATAACAAACGCAGCAATACTCGCGTGTATTTAATTTTCCTCGGCTAATTTCTAAATAGGAGACGTCTGCACGCAGGCTTAACAATTCGCGAAGACCATTACAAGGAAAAGAACACACGATTTTAGTTTCTTAAGAACTTTCGTTTCATCACTTCCATGCTGTCTTGAGTTAAAATTGAGCATAAGCTTTAGAAAATGGAGCTGACCAAAGGAATAAAGACGCGATAATCGTTAAGAAAAAAATTGGTTCGGCTCGGGTCATCGTTTACACTGCACATTTTATCCGAGCCGGGCCGGTTTTTTTGGTACGCATACCAGTTTTATCCGTGCTCGGACTACCTTTTCAGACGGTCCGAGCACGGGTAAAATTTGGTTCGGCACGGATGAAATTTGGCACGGGGAAAGTCATTTACACTGCGAAATTATCCGAGCCGAACCACTTTTTTTTGGTACGCATACCATTTTTATCTTAGCCGTGCCAAAAATTTTCGGTAGTGTAAATCGGCCTTAATACACCGGTGTCAAATCAACCAAAATTTTAGCTGAGACACATACCCCTAACCAAAATGGGAAACTCCCAGTGGCTAATAGCCGTACAAATGATTAATGAGTTTGAGAAAAACGTTTCACTATAAATAAAGGTCATTATAATAATAAATGTGCAGCGGCACGTCGATTATGTTAAACTTAAGCGTAGTTTTATTTTCCGTCAAATTCTACAGGTTTCACATTTGCTGCAATCTCAATTCAGCTAACTCCTTCCGAACTACAAATTTTTCCTCCTCCTAAACCCGATCTAGAAATATTTCATTTTCGTTTCATTGATACAATGCCATAAAAGGATGGTTATGTATGATCATGGAAGGTTCTCTCTTTTTCTTGGTTTGCAGTTTGACCCAGAAACTGAAAGGACCAGAAGACAATTCTGAACCGACCACAATGTTACGGTGATTGAAAAAGATATTTTAGCTGATGATAACGGCATTAAGAAAAAGAGAAACTCACATATAGTTACACTTTAATTTGCTCGGACTTTGTTAACTTACATTAGTCTCAGGTAAAAAAACCCATACAAAAGAGATTGAGTTCTCCAGCTTCGAAGATCTTTAATTGAACTTATAAAAGGTAAAACCTCGCTTTTTTTCCCTGGCCGTTGATGAAATTTTTTTTTTCGCTGGAAAGAAATACCAGTTCAATCTGACAAGCAGTTCCTGTCACATTTAGTCTGGTATCATAAGTACTGACTAGATAACCCTCCTCAACTTCGCTTTTTTGAGGAGTAAAAGTCTGCCTTCAGATTCCTCGCACCAAAGAACACAAGAGAAACTGGAGACGGTCAATGGTGCATTTCGTAGTTGCGTGTTCATTGACCTGACCTTTGAGAGACAGTGAGCTAAGAGTTTGTTTTGAGACAAGGCTCTTATCTTTTCATGTATAAATCATGTTGTTCTACTGCTAACAAGTTTCTAGTGATCTTGAGAAGGACGAAAGTTTGTAACAAAACAGAGTCAAGCGTTCAGCCTCGCTTTCACTCAGGCGACACGATGGAAACAAATGTCAAAAAGGTTTTGCTTCCTGTTGTCACTGCGCATACGTTCTGCGCATCTCGGTACCTACTAATACAAGGTAGTTTTGTGCGGCTTACCATTATGAGGGATAAGCAGATTTGAGCAAGGTATGTTAGAATCCTAAAAGAAAATTGGATGTAACCACGTATTTTAGCCCATTTTCCAGAGATAATTGAGCGTAAAAATTTGGAAAGAAAATGCCATACATTTTTATATAATTTAAAGCTTTTTAGAATTATGGTTGCTTAATTAGCTCTAGAAAAATACGTGGCTACCGGCTAGCTACCCATAATTTTCTTGTAGAAGGCGCCGTTCTGTTTAGATAAGTAAAACGTCGAGGGATAAATTTGACGTTTTTCACTGCGCAGTGAAATTACTTTTGTTCAAATGAGGGTCTCTCTGACAGGCGAGTATTTTCGAGAAAAAATCAAGAGATTTGGCGTTATTAGAATTAAAGAGATCAAGTGTTCAGAACCTTATCGGATTTCTAATTAAATTCAAAACTTTTAGGGAAATAGGAAATAACCTTATGCCACCCCCCATAAAGTTTTTTTTGAATTTTTCCAAGATTTTTCATCAGCACCTGCCAATTTTTGGTCGCTGTACGCCGTTCCTTAGAGACATTATATTTTGACATATAAAGGTTTGGTTAGAAGCGATTGTTCACAAAAATCAGTAAAGTGTTTAATTATGTCATACCTTACATGTCAAGCAGCACAAATTTGCAATTTCCGCCACTTTTTGAGAATTTCTAATTTGGGTAAAAGCCAATATGGTGGCCACTGATATTGCCTGCCATCTTGGATGAAGGCAGAGGCAAAGGCATAATATATACCTCATCTTGTAGAGCACATCAAGGCTTTATACCAAAGGCAACATCTTTTCGAAATCTGAACCGGCAACATATTTCTGGAATCTGAAACAAAGCAAAAACCCAGAGGAGGAACTCCATCAACACCTCCCCCCCCCCCCCCCGCTTGCACGACGGTGGGGGTGTGACTTCGCTTGTGCGTCCGGGTTTTGAAATAGTTTTTACTAAGTTTCGAGCTAGGGTGCACGGTATCTGACCAGTTTTATACAAAATTAATTTCGGTACTTCAACTGAACTCAAAACTATATTAAAATGGGTGCCACAGAAAAGTCTGTCCTGCATTTTATTACCTGTTCGGGTTGAGTCCCAACCGAGGACAAGAAGTTTAAGGCTATGTTTACACGGGACTGGTCCCAAACGGATGCGGTCCGATTTTTCGGACCGGATAGGCCTTCTGTTTACACGGGACCTTTCTGGACGGCCCAGAACGGATCCAAAACTGGACCTGCAAAACAGCAGATCCAGTTTTGGATCCATGCCCAGAAGCCGATCCGGTCCGTTTCGCTTCAGAACGGTTCCGGTCCGGTCCCGAGTAAACATCGCCTAAAATAACCATAGACGCAAAAATTGAAGGCATTAATTTTACAGTCGAGAATCAGTTCATTATGGAGATGAGAAAGTTGGTCACACTTATTCACGGCCATGAGTCAGCCTTACTGTATACTATTTCCGTGTTAATTGAAAATAAATAATACTGATTATTTTAATTTCATTCTACGTTTCCTGCATTGTGTGACCTTTCGTTCTTGTTTTATTCGTGGAATTTCATACCGTATCGAAATCATTGCGGAAATGCTCTCTTTATCCCTTTAATCTCTCAATTTAGACTAAAATCTTTGTTATTCCTACCTAAACGACTTTCCCTTAGCTTTAAAAAATGATAGTAACGCTCCTTTAGCTGACATGGTTGAATGTGTGCAAACGGTCATCTGTATGGGAAGAGAGTTCGATGCGGTGACGATATTTAAAGCAACAATTATTTAACCATGACGCTTGCATCAAGTTTTAGGACCCTACAAACTCAATGCTATTTCCGATTCGAACACCATAAACTACAGTACTTGAGTGATCTTGAAGTTAACGATAAGTACACATCGCTTGGCTTTTGAAATGTTCTGTGTTTAACAACCTTATTCCCGTGGGCGGATACTGGGCCCGGTGTACGCATACTGGGCAGCGTTTTAGCTTTCCAAAATTTAAATTGCGCAACGGATACTAAACTGAAAATGTCAACATATTAACGTTATATTTGCAACTTAATTCTGCTGTGTGAGGTCGGAGGCAAATTTCAGAACTCTTTCTCCCGAGTACGGGGAGATAAAGCCTTTTCAAACTGAACTGGTTGGATACTGGGCAACATACTGTATCGGACATGCTTCAGAAGGGTCGAATTTGAAAATCAACCACTAGCAGAAGTAGTCTCCCATTTTTCTTGTATGAGGCGCGGCGCCATTTTTGTGCCGTTCGTGTTGAACATCACCGAACCAATGTCGCAGGGGTGGTTTCAGTTTCTATAGTCAGAGCTATTACTTGAAATCAGGAACACAACAGAAACAGCAAGAGATTCTGAAGAATTTACAGG
Source organism: Siderastrea siderea (assembly GCA_964030785.1). Taxonomy (NCBI): domain Eukaryota; kingdom Metazoa; phylum Cnidaria; class Anthozoa; order Scleractinia; family Rhizangiidae; genus Siderastrea; species Siderastrea siderea. The sequence continues at coordinate 6,317,782 of OZ034977.1, read as the reverse complement.
CGGCGCATAGTCTCTCACCCCCGTCCCCCGTCCCCCGTCCCCCCTTCCCTTTTCTTAAGTAGTTCGTGGTTTCCGATGACCTGTTATGGACAATTTGCACTTCCGGTATGTAAGGAATTAAATGTATGTATGCAACTTGAGAACTTTTGTTTGTTTTTAACCAGTGACCTCTGTACGACTCTTTCAAATCGTTCCTAAACCGTGATATCGTTAAGCTACAACAGGCGGAAACGTTTTTTGCTCAAAAAACTTTACTTCTCCTCTTTTGAGCTCAAACTTCATTTCGCCTAGTATTCTTGATTTCACGTAGGGGTTCAGACCAATTTTTTATCGCCAAAAAGCTGTGTTTCCAGAGACATCTGGGAGACATGTTCACGTCAATGCTGAGATAGCTAACCCGGACTCGTGACGTTTATATTTTTGCGTGTTAACCCGTGCTCTAATATAATACAGACTAAAATGAATGAAACTTTATTAAATTAGTTTGAATCCGTGGAAAGACATAAACGAAAGACTGAGAGGTCTTAGAGAAGTTTAGACAGCCAAAATTCTAAAAATTGGGCAGAACCGAAAAGCAACAACAACAATAGCTTTATTTGCCTGACTATAGGTTATTACAGTATTGCAAAAGCATACAACTCAACAAAAAGAACTTATAATGTAATAATTATATAAGGAGATAAGAATTAAGTTACATCAGTCTGAATTGATAATAAATTATTGCGTAAATTTAAGCTTGATAGAATGAATCTCAGCAATTGAATGTTTACAAAATAATTACCAGAATTCATTAATTCTTTTGTAGCTTCCAATGTAGACAATTGTTTTATATATGGTAGGTGATACTCTAGTTTCCTGTGAAACCTGTCTCTGAAAATTGAGTATTTAGGACAGTGAAAAAGTAAGTGAATTTCATCCTCAATTTGATTAGATCCGCAAGTAGGGCAAAGTCTATTAACTCTCGGGATTTGACTATATCTACCAGTTTCAATCATTAGTTTGTGATTACCTATTCTGAATTTCACTAATTCTTTCCTTTCATTTAACTTGTTTGTAAGTTCTAGATATAACAAGAAGGTGTGTATTCGTTTTTAAAAGTGTTATAAAATTCTAGTTTCTTTGAGTGTTGAATAGAATGTTGCCAGTGTAGGATATATTTGTGTATTTCTGACCTAGTGCGACGGAATCAATTTAGATTGGTGATACTTTTAACGAGCCTGATTGTTTAGAGCCCGCGCGGAGACTAAGTCTACTGACTTCCGCCAATTCAGGAATGTGCGTTGCATTTTATGAGACGGCCACACGTGCCTAGCACGTGCGCCACCCAAAAATAATCCGGCAAAAATGCTCCTTCCCTTGCTCCCACGGGTGCAGTCCTCACCTACTACACCCGGCCCAGTCTAACGGCGAAGAACTAGGACGAGTCACGCGATAACAACATGATGCCAGCGAAGCAAGTTTTTCACTTAGAAACAAGATCTTTTCTCAATTTCTTTGTAAATGGTGTCCCTGGGATTTTCACTGAGTGATGGTTTAAACAGGGAAATCAAAACTAAGATTTCCTTCAGGGAACTGGGCGAGCTGGTTGCATAACATGATTTCCCCGCGATACGAGCAAAATGGCTAATGGCGGTCGTGTAGCAAATCGGCGATCTCGAAGATTCTGAAAATGACGTTGAATATGTCTTCTAGCCTGCTTCCTCCTAATGTAACAACAACTGCTGTTCCTGCAAATGACATCGAGTCCAATCCTTGTCAATTCATTTTGTATGGGACGATAAATCAAAGGTAGGTTTAAATTTAGACTCAACTGAATCTCCTGTCTATCTAGAGATTGTGGTTTCCCTCGATATGCTAGGGTTTCCGTCCTCCGTTGTTGTTCCTAGACGGATCGAGGGAGACATTTACACGCAGACCTGAGGCTCAAACTTAAGACACTGAGCTTTGGGGTATAATCCGTGCAAGTTGTGCGCTATAAATGCGTGACCGCTGTATGATAAGCTTAAGCTTAAGTTTGAGTCGTTTTTTCGTGCAGAATCTTGAAGAACGTGAACAAACCCATACACTAAACACGGAAGTCCTTCCATAAGGTCAGTTGTTATTGTACCTCTAATATGAAGGAAGATGTGATGCAATATTATTTCAATATATTCTGCTCGTGAGTTGAGCAGACACATAAAACTTCTTATATATAATTATAATAATGCATGGTTCAATTTTACCTGTTACCATCCCCCCCGGGTTTTGTCCCGGGGGTAGGGGGGCGGGGCAAATCGAAAACAACTTCTCGTTTTCTTGTGAAGCACGTCACTAGCTTATCACTTCTCATTTGACACAATGGCGCCGGACCACGTAGATAAGACTGCCTGTTTCCAGGGAAATCTCTAGAATTTGTAGAAGACTGGTTGGAGAAAAATAATCGCTTGAAATTAAAATCTGTATTCAAAGGCACTTTTATTGTAAATTGTTAAACGAAAGTGCGTTTGATGCGTACTCGAATGGATGGCGTTCATCACAAACATAGAAATATTTCTTCGGCGTATTTGTATGAAACAGATGCACGGCTTTATATTAAACAGAGACCTCAGTCCAGTGTTCTTGTGAAACAAGCTAAGAAAAACTCCTTTAAAATGCTGTCATCAATTTGCTCACCAGACCTCTTTTGCCCATGTGCTAATAAAACACGCGGTGAAGAACATTTCTTTACTCGCCAGCAGAATGCCAGTGCGGTTAGACTTTTTTCTTCAGTTTTCTTCAATGTAGTGTCCATGTTTTCTAATACTATGTAATATCCTTCGTTCAGTAAACTCTAGAAAAGCGTTTAAGTTCTTGTCAAAACGTCTGGTTGCAGGTTGTGCTATTGTACGGAAATCAATTTCGGTCGATGAGGTGTCCCGGGGGTGGGGAATTGTTTCTTTCTGCATGCCCGGGGGTGGGGAATAGACCGCCAAGTAAGAAAAAAATTGCAAATCCCCGGGGTGTGCCCAGGGGGGGGATGGTAACAGGTAGAATTGAACCCTGCATAAGTGCAGTGTACAAATTAAAGCTTTGCATGAGTAACAAACATTATCAGACTTCTGTATCTTTTTTCTGGCAAGCAAGTGACTAACAATGCTACCTTGTTTACTGTGAAGTCATTTTAGTGGGTAATAATTTTTGCAAACTCAAAAATATGAAAATAAAACTTGCATGTAAATAAAAGGATAGCCAGAATAAAAGGATTTTCTTGATAGCCAGACCAGACTGATAATCATTAATGGCACCTTTTTCATGCTGATTGAGATACAGTAACATGACTCCACAGGGCTGTAGCCAGGAAAAAATTATGACTGAGGCAATGGCCATGGTTAAAATTATGACTGAGGCAATCTCTATGGTTAAATTATCCTCCTTGGTATTTAGGGTGTTAAACGAAAACAATGACTGAGAAAACGAAAACAATGACTGAGAAAACGAAAAGAATGACTGGGAAAACGAAAACAATGACTGAGAAAACGAAAACAATGACTGAGGCAAATGCCTTGGTTTGCCTCATACTGGCTACGGCCCTGCTCCAGCTTTTGGTGAAGCTTTGCCAACAAAAGCAATAACAACAACTAGAACTAATCATGATATCTGATTGGTTTTAAGTATATTCCAAATTGCTATGATCAATCAAACAGGTCCATACAGTTTCATTGAGGGTACTGGATGTAGGAACAGAATGTTTAGGATCGCGTTGTTCACGTTATTGTTGGGTGGGGGGGAAGGGGGGTGGGGGGAGGAAGGTGGCTGTCCACACTTTCTGCTTCCCATTCTTTTGACTCCTGGTTCCTACTGGGTACTGACTTGTTTTGACATTCTCCCTGTCAAAACAAGTCTGTATACAAAGAATTGGCTGGTGTGATTTTACAGAAATAAAAAAATCTGACAAAAATGCAATACCAGTTGCCCCTTACCTTGTCATAGTGAATTTTCTCTAGCTATTGAAGGTGTTATTATGGGTCATAACTCACAGGTATTTTGTCTTTTTATTTTTCAGTGCTGTCAGAGTTTTTGACCTTATCCTCCTCATTCCAAATTTCCTGTTCCTGGTTTTTCTCGTGTACAGACTTGGAGTTACTCATGTGCAGCTTCACAGTATTAAATGTCCCATTGTAAAGACTGTTTATTTTATGGTAAGGTGATAATTTTGATATGTTTTGCAGATTGTCCAATTTGATGTTATGCTTTCAACCTCATAAATCAATGGTGGAATGTTGATTTAAACTGCAGTCAGCTGTATGTGGAAGGGGGAGTCCAAAAGCTAGAGCCTGCCTTCCAGTCTAAATAAAATTCAACAAAAATTGATTTAAAATTCAAACTGTGACATGCAAGGTCAGGTCTGTTCATTAGTTCACCCATCCTTCTTTGAATGGGTTATTCCAGAAAAAATCCACCCCCCCCGACGGATGGCAAGAGTTTTTGACCCCCCCTTCCTCCCAAAATTCCTGTACCACTGGACCCCTCCCCCTGCCCGGATTTCCAAGGCCAGAGACCCCCCCTCCCACCCAGATTTCCCTGATTTATTATGAGCCCTAAATTCAACATTCAGTCCGTTGAAAATACGTAGAATCGCATCCAGACTATAATGACTGTGGAGCTCAATTTTAATTTTAATTTGTTCTTGTGATATGAACGGAAATTATGAACAGGCTGTGTACTGGCAACAACATGATTAAAAGTTATTTTCTTCCCTTTTTATAGCACTGAGCTACAACTGTAGCCCATTCCTGTTGAAATGCTCAATGAAGCTGATAGCGGCGAATAAAATAAATAAAAATATAAAATTATATAAATCGTCCATGTAAAACTCGAGAACGGAGTATTGAATTACGTGTACCCGAGGTAAAACAACCTTTCAAATCGAAACTTTTCCCGGACGTATTCTTGCCATAATTGCAATAAATGTTAAATAAAAGTTAAAGTTAGAATTAAAGTTAACGACAGCAGTGGTAATTTAACAGGAGAATGATAAATTTAGCCCGTTGAAATTTATTTTGTGCTGCTTCTGTTGCAGACGCAATTTGCATACGTCAAAAGTAATTTGAAACCTATGCGTAACGCAACCATTTCATAAAACGGCATCCCATCGGTGACGCGAAAAGTATCCGATTTATATTCCTTTATACCTGCAACACACAGAAGAAACTCAATGACAGACTGAGATTTATGGTTATTTTCGCCCAAACAACATCTGTTGGGCAGATCTAGAAGCAAAGGAAACATGTCACGAAAAACGTGTCAGAAGGCACGCGTATTCCGATACAGTGTGCAAGTTTATTATTTTACATTTCACTTTCTTGGTTTTTGTGGTCCTTCAAATTGATAAGATAAACATTTATGACAGACAAACAACTATGAGAAATGAAATTCATTTGAGCATGGTATTTGTAACTTGAGTTTTGTTGCAAAAGCGAGACCGAGGGAAACGATAGCTCACAAACTTGTCAACACTCATGTTGAATGCAGTCCATTTGTCCAATTTATTTCTTGAGAGATGACTCAAGCGACTACGTTGTTGCTCATTTGTTTTTCATCTCGAAACTGCAGAGGCAGATCCAGGGGAGGGGTTGAGGGGGTTGCAACCCCCCTTTGAGCAGCATTTTTTTTTTTGTTATATAGAGGGAAAAATCGGAAACATTATTTTTTGGGGGGAGGGGCATGGCTCCGGACCCCTTAAGAGCTCGTGCCAGAGGCACGGGGCCGTGACTCGCCTTCCACACCATTGGCGTTAAAGGTTACTACGATAGTGTACAACCCCCCTTTCAGAAATTCCTGGATCCGCCCCTGAACTGTCAACTTACATTTGGCCAGTACTGTAATACAATACAAAGTTCCAAGCTTTAAACTTGGTTCGCTGAGCATGCTTTGTAGCTACCACGTCAAACGCGTGCTTTCTTCGTGTTTTCTCCTTTTATCACTTTTATAATATTCTTCGCAGAATCTTTGAAACTGAACCTAAAAGCGTTTAAGGTAAGAAATGCATACTTTGAAAGACTACTACTTTTTTCGATTGGGAGGAAGTTTCTTCCGTAAAGTCAAAGATCTGAAAAACTGAGGTTACATTTTTAATGACCCCCGAAGAAGAGTTTTAAGTCTAGACCCCCCCTCCCACCTGGATTTCCAGAGCCCTCGACCCCCCCTCCCGCGAGAATTTCCAGCGTGCCATCCGTCGGGGAGGTGTGGATTTTTTCTGGAATAACCCAATCTGTGATACTAAATTTGGACCATGTTAGCATTCTCTATACATGATGGGATATACCGGTATGTATATAATATATATTGTACCATGACTTTCATTTGATTGGTTGAATTTTGCTTTGTATTCTAGGTATTTCTTGTTTGTATTGTTGGGATAGTAAGATGTTTTGTCTCGATGCTTTTGTCATCCATCCTTCAGCAGCCTCGCAAGGATGCTTTGCCAACCAAGGTATATGTACGTCCAAAAACTCACCAACTGTATGATTTAAATCATTTAATTGATCATGAAAGCTCACATGACTAATTTATCAATGGAAATAAAAATGACTCTCCAAGCATTTATTCAGCTTAATCTCCTCAAGGGGGAGGGGATGGGGTAAGACTATCTGTACTTGGCTTGATATGCTCGGTATAGTATGGCTTAGCAAAAGTTAGCAAATTCTCCATGCAGGCTCTCACTTAATACTTGGATGGCCTATAAGTATGGCCGAATTCCACACAAACTATTATATTGTGCTTGGGCTTCCTGTGGGTGTGTCACAGAAGATCAAAAGAATTCTCCACAGTCAAATATTACAGTTGGGCTGAGTTTTAATGTCAACATATTAAATTTATATTGACATTTTTGTTTGCATTTAATAAAATAATAATTACCACTACAGTAAGTTCAAATGCTGTTTGAATTCTCATTCACTGCATTTTGAACCTCCCACGAGTGATCCCTCTAAATGAGAAGGACCACAGCTTCCTTTGGATGAGTTTGTAACTGTTGTAGTTCAATTTTATCCTTGGTTCAATTTTTATTTTCTTTGGTTTCATATTCATTATCATATATTAACATAAGAAAGAACAAAGGAAAGTAAAAATTGAACCAAGGATAAAACTGAACTACAACATAACCTATACCTCCCAAGTGTCATGCCTAAGGCGTGATTGTCATGCCTGCGAATCGAAAACTGCGATCTCACGCCTACTCATGCCTGCATTCCCATTTCTCACGCCTGGTGGAAAAGTTTGAGCCATTACAGCCTTAACCGACTCATTTTGAAAAAAATTATAAAGTATTTAAACAAACTTGAACCAATGCGAGAAAATTTTGATCATACTTTCGCTAAATCACGGGTTTTAGTAGGGAAAGTCACTAGAGACATGGTCATACTCATCGAGACGAGCCCCGTGTAATCTTTAACGATCAAAGCATCGATTTACTGGCCATAAGTCGGAACGTCTTTGGAAATCGTCGGACATCTTGGGATATTATCGGTCCCATACGAAATATCTTGACGCTCTCAGGATAAAAATGTCACGCCTATGAGTCACAAAAAGTTGGCAGGTATACATAACCAACCAGCATCACCCATGAAATTATAATCTCCTTTCCTCAGATCCCTATGAGAGACTCCTATCTTTAAGTTGATTTAATGTAAAATCTTCATAATATTTAATTAAGTCGAGTTTACTTAGAGTGTGTCACTGTACTAAAATTATAAGTAGAAACAAATTACTGTTTATTTCCTCCTTCAGATTTTGTGGCTTCTTCTGCGTGGTTTCTTGTTAGCAGTGGAGTTGAGTGTAATCATATTTGGAGTTTGGGCAGGTACGAAGGGGTCATGACATGTAAAATTAAATAGACAGATAGTTGGGCAGGAGAAATTTCTAAGGAGTTACTGAGGCAGAATTTCTTTTTTTTTGCAACCCTTTTGGACCATTTTTTAAACTGAAAGCAGATACTCAAACTGAGCCACTTGGAAGATAATTGACCAACTGCAACATTATTGAGAACAAAAGAAGGCAACATTTTTTCATAAACTGACCAATAACGTTGGAGGAATTGGACAGTCTCCAAATAAATTTGAACCCTTCTGCAGACCTCTCAGGAAATAGTCTAATCTTTTCATTGGTCAGCTTCAATGGTGATTTCTGAACATTTGACAACAGTTTGACTGAAATCTTGCAGGTTGTTTGTACGCATCACATAAGCTTTTTTCAAATGTGCAGTATTGTCCGTATGCTGCAAAGTTGTTGGCTGATTA